>JARQOC010000009.1:90443996-90774931 GCA_033576535.1 Allobates femoralis
GTCAGTTTTACAGCCCTGATCCTGTCCAACACACAGACTGTAGAGACATACCTCCTGCAGAGCCACCTCCCTGTGGCAAAACCTATTCCCTCATCACTGCCCCGGGGACCCCGCTCCAACTACGGGGAGCATCACCATCAGGCTGCCCATCCATGATCCCTGGAGGTCTGCAGCAGAGATGGTGCCATCACTATACACCGTAGGTGGCGTCACGAACTATTCAACAAAACCCCTTTATTTTTTTAAATTCCCCCTTTTTAATCAACCACCAGGGCCACAGACCCTGGTATTGACCGCCCGTGACAATCCCCCGTAAACAAAGCCCGGGATCCGAGTCCCCATGGCCTTGGGGTCAGTCACTGTGGAGACACTGGGGTCAGTGGGTGCTCTCCTTCACTGGCCCAGCTGCCTTTAGAAAGACCACATGGACTAGAGCTCATCCTAGCTGAATGCCCGAACTCCTTAACTGTGGGCAGAACTCTACTCAGACAACACTAACCACACAATAGTAAGACTTTATTGGATCCCCAACAGTCCAAGGCATATAAAATATAACCAAGCAAAATACACAATGTAACATGTAACAGAGTCTCACCCTTCCGCTGACTCACTAGGGATTACAATATTCATGCCTTTGTGGGTTCCAAGTCCAACTAGCCCGGCCAGCAGCACCCCGCTTTTGGTGGGCACTCACCGAGAAAGGAATAGTAGCAAGCTTAGGAAGCGGACCGAGCACAGCAAATACTGTAGCCAGGTGACCAAATTGTCCCAACCTGGGTTTCTTCCTTAAGTGGTGTCTGATATTCCATCTGAATCCTAGAACCTCAGGCTGAACTGAAGATTATAATCAAGTTCTGGTGCTCCTCTAGTTGGACCTGAAGCTCCAAGACTCAGGCCATGCAGAGTGTGATAACACGATGTTATCCTGGAAGCCGGAACTGAAATTCCTTGGTTGAGGTTGTGGTCTTCCAATTTGGACTGGAGCCCTTAAATTAAAGTCATGTAGCATATATACTGCTGGTGACAGATTAAAGTCCTTTTTATAACCCAAGCCTACACCTCAGGGTATTGGGGTTTTACAGGATTGGTGGAATAAGGCTGTGCTCTTATTGGTTGGCATTTCAATCTACATGCTTAATTCTCCTCTGAGTGTATACAGAGGGATGAGGTAAACTACATTAAATTAGCAATACATAAAGTCAGACAATGCAGGCACCGAATAATCATGGTGTAAGAGGTAAAGGAACTTTTGTCTAATGGTGACCCTACTTGTACACCTTGATGGATCCCTCTAAGTGGGATAGGGCTGGAGTCAAGAGAGACTGGATGAGTTTGCTTTTGTGTCTGCTTTGGCCTTCATTAAGGGATGACTCTGAACTGAAATGTTGCACTGGGGAACCGGTTGTGGTGCATGCTGCAAACCAAAGGAAGCTCTGGAGCCGAGGCTCTGCCTTTCCCGCAACTACTAATGCCACGCAACCCCGGCCCCTGCAACAGTGATACCACAGGAAGAGGCAGCACAAGCTTTATGTATGAATGTTCTTAAAGCTAGAAAACACTATAAAGCTTCTAGACATGTTAGCAAACTGATAAGACCACAACATTTAGAGTTTCTTTTATTTTAATTGAATGTATCTTACCTTTCAGGTATGTTGTTACCTGCATTACATTTAGCTTTGGGTGAGTAAATACATTTTTCATTTTTTTAAATATACTATCAATGTAATTGCTAACGTAGACACACATACATAAATACACACACATGCATGCATAAGTACATACATACATACATACACACACAAATACAGGTGCATTGCAATGAATTAGAATATCATCTAAAAGTAATTTTTTTCAGTAATTCAATACATAAAGTGAAACACATATTATATAGAGTCATTACACACAGAGGGATCAATTTCAAGTGTTTATTTCTGTTAATGTTGATGATTATGGCTTATAGCCAATGAAAACCCAAAGGTCATTATTTCAGAAAGTTAAAGTAGGCAGGATGAATGGTTAAAAACTGCGCTGCCGTATTTCACAAGACATCAAAGGGTGAATATAATATTGATTTATTAGTCAATGCGTTTCAAGGCTCCCAGAAGCGCCCTGAAATATGGCATTCTGATATTGATTTGTTCTGAGGAAGGGGCCAGAGAGACTTGAAATGCGTTGACTAATAAATCTATAATATTATATTCACCCTTTGATGTCTCGTGGAATACTGCAGCACAGTTTTTAATCCTTCATCCTCCCTACTCTATATGCACTACGCTGAGGGCTGCAGCATCCATGATATGCTTTTTGGCTAGGGTCACTTTAACGTTAATGATGGGTCGCGCTAAAAACATTCATTTTGGCAGGGTTAATGCGGTGTTACCGCCATGGTAGCGCCCCGTTAACGCTGCCAATGCTTACCTATGGAGACGCGGCCCCAAGCGCAGATCAAACACCGACATCTGATTGAAATCTCGCGCTTTTTCCTAACACGAGAAATGACGCTTTTGAAAGCATCTTTAGTCGTGCTAGGAAAAAGCGTGAGATTTCAATCAGATGTCGATGTTTGATCCGCGCTTGGGGCCGCGTCTCCATAGGTAAGCATCGGCAGCATTAACGCGGCACTACCATGGCGTTAGTACCATGTTGAGCCTGCCAAAACATATGTTTTTAGCGAGACTCATCATTAACGTTAATGTGACCCTAGCCTTATAGGGGTTGTGACTCTCACAACCACACAAGGTGAAGCCTCTGATGCCTATTTAGGTCATATTTTATCTCTCAGACCTTTCATCGTTCCTACTTTTATTTTCTGAGAAAATGACCTTTGGTTTTTTCATTGGCTGTCAGCTATCATCATCAACATTAACAGAAATAAACACTTGAAATAGATCACTCTGTCTGTAATGACTCTATATAATATATGTGTTTCACTTTATGTATTGAATTACTGAAATAAATGAACTTTTTGATGATATTCTAATACATTGGGATGCACTTGTATATACACACAAATACAGACACATACACGTACACACACATACAAACACATACATACAGTACATGCAAACTGAATTTAAGTCTATGATTCTGACGTCATATTGCATCACTGCATTCCCAGAGCCACCATATTCATTTCTACACACATCAAATTATCAGCTGTAATAGAAAGTAGACTTCCACTGTCAATATTCCGAGCACTGACCCTATATCATCATACTACTGTACCTATATGTTATACCATATTATGCAACTTAAAAGATGGTATTAAAAAACAATTTGTGCCAAAATGAAAAGTAATCCCAGCATCCTGACATAGATTAGTAGTGTTTTATTTTGCTTCTATCTCCAAATTTTAGCTACGGTAATAAAATAAAATCCAATTGTATTCATACCCCACAACAGTAAAAATAGAAGACAAAATATATTCCAAAAAACAAGGCTTTAATCTGTGTTTAGGCAATCTGTAACTTATTAACAGAAATATCATCCTCTAGTTTCAAAATTGGTTAATTAAGTAGTTCAATTGCCAAGAGTTTACAAATAAAACTCTAGAACCCGGTACATGGTCCTCTGTACACCTGTATTTGTTCTCTTTGGTCTTTCTCCATACACCAGGTGGTCTTTCTCTTAAGGTGGGGTTACACATTGCAATATCGTTCCGATATCGCAATTCAATTGCGCGGGAGCGCGCATTTAGTGCACGTTTCTCCTGCATCGCATCGGAGGTTTACACATTGCGATTTCAGGATCCAACGTCCGTACAATGTCTACGCCCCCCCAACCCAGGAATGACCATTTAACATGGGAGTGAATGGGTGACGTAGAACTTCACATCGGAGTTGGGCTGTCACACAGCACGATCCGGCTCCAATCTCCATTCAATATCGGAGCATTGGAGAGCACGCTCATTCAATCCCCAATATCGCATTGACATCGTTCCTGCATCGTATTGGACGTTCACACCATACAACGCAGGAACGATATCGGCTCCAACGATCGAACCACGTGACTTTTCATTGAAATTGGACGCCGATATCGCAACGTGTAAAGCGGCCTTCAGTCTATCTGCTCCAGGCCGATTTGAGACACTATCGCCATAGGTATTTTGTCTGTTGTTTGTCCTGATACCTGTTTATTAGGCTGGCTTCACACCACGATTTTCAGGATCCTGGGCCCCGGATTCGATTTTGGCCCCATAGTATCCCTATGGGACCAGATGGAGCCGGATGGCAGTCATTTGCCATCCGGCTTCCATCTGTCCGGGAGAATGCGGGTTTTTTCTCCTGAACACAAAATCGCAGCTTGCTGCGATTTTCTGTCCGGGGCAAAAATCTGAAAAAAATCAGATCCTACCGGATCTGGCACCCCTTAACATGGGAGTCTATGGCACCGGATCCGACAAAAAAAATCAAATCCGGTTGCCGGATGCCTAGTGCTGAAGCTTAGCGCCGGCTGGCGCTGAACTTAAGCAAACGGAGAGCTCCCCACCTGAGATTTCAGGACTGCGGCTAGCTAACGCAAGCCGTGATCCTGACATTTCAGCAGGGACAGGTCCTGAACCCTGAGATCTGCCGATTCCAGCAGAAAACAGGATTGGAGGGCATATTTGCCCTCCGGTTCTGTTGTATCCGGGGCTGTTAGGTTCTGTCCGGTGTTTCCTGCAAAACACCGGATAGAACCTGATAGTCCAAAACCCCAGTCAGCCAGTTCTCTGCTTAACCCCTTAAGGACTTGGCAATTTTCATTTTTGCACCATTGTCTTTCCCTCCTCTTATCCCAAGAGCCACAACATTTTCATTCTTCCATCGATATAGCCGTAATAGAGCTTGTTTTTTAGTGGGATGGGTTGTACTTTTGAATTCCTTGATTTGTTTTATGATATGATGTAAAGGAAAGCAGGAAAAAAATTCCAAGTGCAGGGAAATTTCCAAAAAATTGAAATCCTGCAATTTTTTCTTCTTTGGAGGGGGGGGGGGGGGCGGGGGGAAAGGGGGATTTCACAGTTCATTTTTCAGTAAAAAATGACCTTATGGTACCTTTACACACGGACACAGGAAGGTAGACACCGCCAGGCATCGGACACAATTGTGCCTGTTGCCATGAAAACACCACGATGTGGCTGCGTGTAATTCAGGCATTTCCCTCCTGTGTCTTGCAGAACTGCTCTGCAAGACACAGGAGGGAAATGCCTGAATTACACGCAGCCACATCGTGGTGTTTTCATGGCAACAGGCACAATTGTGTCCCGGATGGCAAATCCTTTCTCAACAGCGAAGTGTGAACATTTCTCATACCTTTTTATTAGTTAAAACCAGTGCAGGTCTAGTACAATCAGCTGTAACATCATTTGCATAATTAGGTTGAAGACAAAACCTATGTGTAAAGTGATAAAATGTAGGCAGAGCTGCAAACTTGAAATTCCAAACAACAAACAGTGATGTATACATAATAAAACCATAATATGGTCAAAGTTATGGAGAGAATGAAAAAAGCACCTCACATTGCAAGTGAACATTATTTTTAATGCATTATATTATCTATTATTTTTTCACAGATTTTTTATATTGTAATACTTCAGCAAGGAATTTGAGCAGAAAACCACAATGAGAACATGTTCCTCATTATATTGTTGTGTGTAACAATCTATCCAACCCTGCTGGTGTTTCCACCACCTATGCGGCCTATCGTAGCTGTCATAGGTGGTTTAAATGAAAAGCTGTCACAATGGGTGGACAGTAAGTTACAACTATTGGTGGGTAATATGGCGGGTTTCATTCAGGACTCAAAGCAACTTCTTTGCAGTCTCAGTAAAATGAGCTGGAAACAGGGCTTTAGATGGGTTACTTTAGATGTCATTTCGCTTTATAGTTGTATCCCTCACAAAGTCGCCATTTCAGCACTACAATATGCACTGCCATCATCAGGTATTTACAGTGATGACGTGCATTTTTTTGGTGATGTGTGTGGAATACTTACTAGAAACAAATTTCTTCAAGTTCAATGGACAATTTTATCTTCAGTTAGTGGGTTGCCCGATGGGCGCAGGGTTTTCACTTTCCCTTGCTAACATATTCATGAATTATTGGGAAACTCGTTACATTCATAATAACAGCAACCTTTTCTTGAATGAACTGATTTGGTGGGGGCGTTATATTGATGACGCCATCATCATCTGGCATCAAGGTGATGGAGTGCCCCTTTCTGAGTCACCCACATTTACCAATTTTTTTAATTACATAAATGACAATACTATGAACATGAGATTTACTTCAACCGTATATGAAAAAGAGGTGTCATATCTCGATCTCACGTTGGTGGGTGACCCGGAAACGGGTGCGATACAGTCAAAATTGTACAGAAAACCTAGCAGTGGCAATGCAATTTTGCACGCCTCCAGCTGTCACCCCCGCCATGTTATATACGACTTGCCCCTAGGAGAATTTATTCGCGGTAGACGATCATGTTCTGATGATAAGTACTGCAAAGAAGAAGCCGACGTAATTTTCCGGCGACTTTCTAGTAGAGGTTACAAGAAAGGGCTAATAGATCGTAGAAAACAAAGGGCAGCAAACATGACGCAGTCTGAACTTTTGGACAAACGTCGAGTTTCTTTTCCCAAGAATAATCTGAAAAAGAATTGGATCCCAACCTTCTCTACTAGCTTCAGCACTGACTATTCTTGTATTGTTAAATCATTCAAGAAATGTATTCCCATACTGTACCAGGATCCTATTCTTGCTGCTATCCTGAAAGATGGATTTCGCTGTGTCCCCAAAAAATCTCCATCTCTAGGTAATATCTTGTCTCCATCCCTTTTTACTTCTAAAAATTACGTGCGTACATGGCTCGACACCGTTGGCAATTACCCCTGTGGGGGTGCACGGTGTGGGCTTTGTAAACACATGGATAAGCAAAAATCCTTTGTCGATCGTGTCTCTGGCCGACAATATAATATCCAGTCTTTTATTAATTGTAACACTAAAGGCTTGGTGTACCTAGCAACGTGTAGCATTTGTTCGAAGGATTATTTGGGGTGCACAACTCGGCCATTGAAAAAACGTATTGGGGAGCACATCGCAGCCACCAACCCGGATAATGCGGCTAGTAAACGCCAAATGTCTGGATTGTCTCGGCATTTTCTCCAAATGCATGGTGGGGATTTGAGCTCATTAAAAATCAAAGGTATTGAAAAGGTTAAAATGAGGGAGCGTGATGGGGACTTTGAGAGACAGGTTCAGGAGCGAGAAGCCCATTGGATCCTCAACCTACATGTAAGGGCCATGTCACACACACAGATATCTGTGCAGATATTTGTCACAGATCTCTGGTTGCAGTGAAATCATGGACACATTGTACCATTTGTACATGGCCACAAAATGGAACTATGTGTCCATGATTTCACTGCAACCAGAGATCTGCGAACAATATCTGCACAATTATCTGTGTGTGTAACGTGGCCCTTAGACAGCCTATGGGGCTAAATCTTCGGTCTGACTTGTTTTACTTTCATTAGTATATGGATTTAGGAAAGTTTATTTATTTTTTTTTTATTTTTTTCCCTTCTATTATGTTTTCCATGACAACAGCAGGGTTGGATAGATTGTTACACACAACAATATAATGAGGAACATGTTCTCAGTGTGGTTTTCTGCTCAAATTCCTTGCTGAAGTATTAAAATTTCAAAAATCTGTGAAAAAATAATAGATAATATAATGCATTAAAATAATGTTCACTTGCAATGTGAGGTGCTTTTTTCATTCTCTCTATAACTTTGACCATATTATATCTAGAGGGTTGAGAATGCGCACATAGGGTCTTATCCTCTATAGGCAGGTAAATGTGAAATAATCAGATTTGCTCACCTGATCAGGTTGTGTAGCACACAACCAGCGTAATCGCTCGAACAATGCAGCTGCTGCAGGGACTGTACTTCCACGAGGTGCGGTGCTGTGATCAGGTATTTTGGACGAAGTACCTTAATGTCCGCGCTGCTGCCAGAGAGGAAAATACACCAACGACACTGGGACATCTGAGTACTGATAGTAGAGGTTTATTTCCAACGCGTTTCGGAGCCACGTACCGAGCTCCTTCCTCAGGGAACATCCTCATGAGGAAGGAGCTCGGTACGTGGCTCCGAAACGCGTTGGAAATAAACCTCTACTATCAGTACTCAGACGTCCCAGTGTCGTTGGTGTATTTTCCTCTCTGGCAGCAGCGCGGACATTAAGGTACTTCGTCCAAAACACTTTGACCATATTATGGCAGATGATGATGGCGTCATCAATATAACGCCCCCACCAAATCAGTTCATTCAAGAAAGGGTTGCTGTTATTATGAATGTAACAAGTTTCCCAATAATTCATGAATGTTAGCAAGGGAAGGTGAAAACCCTGCGCCCATCGGGCAACCCACTAACTGAAGATAAAATTGTCCATTGAACTTGAAGAAATTAGTTTCTAGTAAGTATTCCACACACATCACCAAAACAATGCACACGTCATCACTGTAAATACCTGATGATGACAGTGCATATTGTAGTGCTGAAATGGCGACTTTGTGAGGGATACAACTATAAAGCGAAATGACATCTAAAGTAACCCATCTAAAGCCCTCTTTCCAGCTCATTTTACTGAGACTGCAAAGAAGTTGCTTTGAGTCCTGAATGAAACCCGCCATATTACCCACCAATAGTTGTAACTTACTGTCCACCCATTGTGACAGCTTTTCATTTAAACCACCTACGTCGGCTACGATAGGCCGCATAGGTGGTGGAAACACCAGCAGGGTTGGATAGATTGTTACACACAACAATATAATGAGGAACATGTTCTCATTGTGGTTTTCTGCTCAAATTCCTTGCTGAAGTATTAAAATTTCCAAAATCTGTGAAAAAATAATAGATAATATAATGCATTAAAAATAATGTTCACTTGCAATGTGAGGTGCTTTTTTCATTCTCTCTATAACTTTGACCATATTATGGTTTTATTATGTATACATCACTGTTTGTTGTTTGGAATTTCAAGTTTGCAGCTCTGTCTACATTTTATCACTTTATTTATAGGTTTTGTCTTCAACCTAATTATGCAAATGATGTTACAGCTGATTGTACTAGACCTGTACTGGTTTTCACTGATAAAAAGGTATGAGAAATGTTCACACTTCGCTGTTGAGAAAGGATTTGCCACCGAAACGCGTCCAGCGTTCCCCTCCTCAACATTGTTTGTTTTATGCACGGTCTGATGTACTAATAAAAGTACTTTATGAAGATTTGGCTGTCTGCTGGAGAATTATCTTTCTATTTGATTGAAGACTACAGACGTCTTAAAACTCCTTGCAGTACCGACCCAGGTGATCCTGAGCTGCACCACTTCAATCCACACCCCTTCCCTATTATTCACAATTGTGTCCGATGCCTGGCGGTGTCTACCTTCCTGTGTCCGCGTGTAAAGGTACCCTTACAGTATGATTGTCAGGTAAGTACGATTACATGGATACCAAATATGTATAACTTTTGTTTTATTTAAGTGGGGAATCAGCCAATGTGTAGGAAAAGATGCGAGCTTGGCCTCAGCGCCCGCATTAAAGGCAGGAAGACAACCCATGACGGACATAGTACATTATGGGACATTAATGGTTCAAAGAGTAACTGACAGCTGATACATGCTGTCTGATCCATGAGCAGCATGTGATCAGGAAAACTGCCGAGCAAACAACCACAAAAGGGTTTTCACTGAGGACACACATGGAAATAAACAGATTTGTTCAACTTGTGAGGTTGTAAACACACAACAATCATGAGATATGGATGGTGTGGCAGATGCTGCAGAGACCACGAGCTGTAGATCAAGAGATGCTGAGGAAAAATATGGCTTAATGTGCGCTACTGCAAAATGGTAGGAAAATACACAATTGCAGATATAATAGGTGATTTATTCAATACATTTCAAAGTAATCCAACTTGCTCATTCCTAATCCTCATGAAGAAGTAACGTAATATTCGTAATCGCTATACTTGTAACGAGTAATTTGTAATATTCATGTATTCATTCCAAATAGTTAGCACAATGCAAATCAATGGGAAACGCAAGTAATTTTCTGCTGGACTTGACAAAGAGGTCTGCGAGAGCTGTAAAAAAAGCAGAGATAGATAGAAAAGTGCTCAAATTGCATGGGAACAGTAAATTTGCACTTCACTAAGGAAGTGGAGAAACTCTAGTGCCACATTTAAGCAGCTTCCTCAAAGTCATAATTGCTTTCCAACAAGCTTTTAATATAACTAAGGGATTTGTGCCAGATCAGAACCCTAAACTACAGACGCTGCGTTTCGGGGTACCTGCCCCTCATCAGTGTAGTGTGTGGGATATTCTGATCTGGCTGGGAACAGTAGGCAGACATGATGTTCACAGTCTGCATACTGTTCCGCCATACAGCTTTGACAGAACCTGGTGATGATAGATAGAAAAACAGGTGGATCAATCTTACCAGACTCTTGCTGCTGCTCCCAGTGCTGCTCAGTCGTCCGCGCTCCTGCTGAATCACCAGGTCAGCTCAGTCTCCTGCTGAATCACTTCCGGGGCCATCTATTAAGCTACTTGCATATTCACTAATATCTAAAAAGTTGAGATTGCGTAATAGGGTCTTATCTCTTTAGACAAGATAAAAAGGTGCAAAAATTAGAATTGCTCACCTGATAAGGTTGTGTCACACACAACCAGCTTGATCGCTCAGAAAATGCAGCTGCTGCTGGGACCGTACTTCCACAGGTCACTGCGGTTATCAATCAATCAATCTTATGGACAAAGTACCTCAAGGTCCGCGCTGCTGCCAAAATGGATACAGAAGACACCAGAAACAACGGGATGTCTGGATCAAAGTGATGACTTAGTTTATTATCCGACGCATTTCCAAGCCATATACCAAGCTCCTTGCTCAGAGTTGCGAGCTGCATAATGTTACCTTGACTGGCAAAAAAAAAAAGTGTGGGCTCCGCCCTATTTTTAATTGCCAGCCAAGGTAAAACTAAGCAGCTGGTATCAAGGGCATAACTACAACAGGTGCAGGGGTTGCAATCGCAGCTGGGCCCCGGAGCCTAGGGGGCCCCAAAAGTCCCTATAGTCTATAGAAAGAGACTATTGCCATTAAAGATTTGCAGTAATTGGAGGCCTCATTGGAGCTTTCGCATCAGGGCCCAAGGGCTTCAAGTTACGCCACTGGCTGGTATTCTAAGCAGGTTGAGGGCCTATTGTTTTAGGGACCCCAAGCTAATGAATAGCAGCCCGTAGCCGCCCCTGAAAATGGTGCATTCACCGTAGCATCATTTCCTGGTGCTTTATCAGGCTTTTCCAGCGACCCTGATGATGGTGGCACGCTGGATAATAAGGGGTTACCACCAGCTTTGCATTGCCAGCTGGTATTAAGCCTTGAAATTCTTACTGTCAGGCCAAGTTAGACCCAGCCATTAAGAATCTCAAATAAATAGAAAAAAGACATAACAAAGAAAAAAAATATTTTATTCAATAAAAAAAACAGTGACTCCATCTTTATTACCCCTTCCCTAACCTCGTACCCCTCCACAATCCTCTTCTCTCTTCCTGGATAAACTCAGCTCTGCTACATCAAAGACTATGGGGAGGGAAAACATATCCACTCCCATGGTCTCTGATCACGGAATGACAGCCCTGAAACCTGCGGTATAGTAAAGGGTGAGCTCACCATTGCCATAGCAACAGCTCACTCGAATATTATGAGTAAAATAAAAAAACTTGCCGAGTACCAAGTATCCCGAATACCATACTATCCATGCAGGTAGCTACTAATAACGAATATACTCGCTCATCACTAATCAGGATTCAATCAAGTGACAGCATAATGCAAGAAATACAGCTTGTAAAGAGACTGAGCTTGATGCTGAAATGTTTTTTGTGTGCAAAGATAGATAAATGATAGATAGATAACTAGAAAAAGTTCTCTGCAGCACTCAGCTACTACCAATGACGTACAATTGCTAACAAGCTATATGTATATGAGAAAAAAGTGTAAAAACTAACGTTTTCTTTTTAAAAAAAAAACTCAAAAATCTTATTTTTTTATTTCTGAAGTTCTTAGTACATACATTGGCCAATGTCTGCTTGCTCATCGACTGCGACAAAGTGACTTCAGGTCCGATGAGTCCTACGCTGATATCCCTTTCCTCCTTGTCCACCCCCCCCCCCACTTCTCAGTGGGCAGACTCCATCTTGACCCTAGATCACCTGCAGGCTACGAGGGTGCAAATTGCAGCAAGGAGCCAGCAACTCCATATGATACAAAAAAGAAAAAAAACTGCACAGCACTCAGACTAATGTGAACTGGTGCTGGCAGGGACGCTGGGTCAAATAACTAGAAAAAGTTCTCTGCAGCACTCAGCTACTACCAATGACGTACAATTGCAAACAAGCTATATGTATAGCCTGCAGGTGATCTAGGGCCGAGATGGAGTCTGCCCACTGAGAAGTGGGGGGGGGGGACAAGGAGGATAGGGATATCAGCGTAGGACTCATCGGACCTGAAGTCACTTTGTTGCAGTCGATGAGCAAGCAGACCTTGGCCAATGTATGTACTAAGAACTTCAGAAGTAAAAAAATAAGATTTTTGAGTTTTTTTAAAAAAACGTAAGTTTTTAACTTTTTTCTCTTATACATACAGCTTTTTAGCAATTGTACGTCATTGGTAGTAGCTGAGTGCTGCAGAGAACTTTTTCTAGGTATTTGGGTTAATCTCTTTTTATTGAAATTTTTAAATACATTACAAGGTATATATATATATTTGCAACCAGAAAGTACAAAATAATGAAACACCGTAATAATAACAGATATATATGAGTTGGGGGATGACCAACCAAAAAATCGTATATACCCTCTTGCAAAGTAGAGTCATCCAGTCCCTTATTCATAGTCCAGAACATTAGAATAAAGTACCCCTTTTCTGAGCACCAAAGGGGGGATAAAAGGACCCCACCAGAGATGTTATAACAATGGTCTTCTCATCATCAATTAGGTTGTGTACAAAAAAAAAAACAAAAAAACATTCATTGGGAAATCTCATAGCGGAGTATCTCCTTTTTTTTTGTCTGATCCCACGCTAGCAGGGCCTCGGAGAACTCGCCCAAAGTTGGGAGCGTCAAAGACGGACCCATCATCCGTGGAGTTTCTCCAGCCTATGTATATTTTATTCGATTCCCGAATTACTGGAAACTCAAGAGAGGGTGGGCTAAAATATAACTTTTCAAAACCAATATGTAAAGAACATTACAAAAGTATATGAGGGGTAAGAAAAGAGGGAAGTAGAAAGGTAAAAAGAAGTAGGAAAATAAAGAGGATAGATCTGGGATCATTGGGGTCAAGTAGGGAAGAGGGTTAGACCAGAGAGGGATAGGGATGAAGGATTACCTCGACCCCATGTCGGTCATGGCTCTGGAACGACCTCGGAGAAGATACTCCTGAAGTCGACCGAATCTTGGAAAAGAATCCATTCGGTCCAAACCACTGAAAACTTGTCACGAGAACCCAATGCGTTAGCCGCTAGCTCCTCCATCCGGAAAATATCCATCATCTCTTTGAACCAGTCAAGCACGGATGGAACCTGGGAAGTTTTCCAAAATCTCGGGATTAAGGCGCGGGCGGCCGAGACACAAAAACGTAGGATGTCCTTCTTATGAAGTTTAATAGGCCCCGGAAAGATAGATAGCAGAGCCCCTCAGGACAACACTCAACCTGTTTGCCTGTTATCTGAGTGTAAGTCCTGAATACCCTAGACCAGAACCGCTGGATCTCCCTGCAGCTCCACCAAATATGGAGCATTGTCCCTGATTTCTCCCCGCATTGCCAACAACTGTCTGTATTTTCAGGGAACATGCGCCGAAGGGCAACTGGACATAGGTACCATCTGGTGAGCAGTTTGTAACTTCTTTCCTGCGCTATACAGGCATTAGCTAATTTGTGAGTGAATAGAAAGCATTTCTGCCACTCGCTATCTGAGATTCTCCTATTCAGCTCCTTCTCCCAGGCACGCTGGAAGTATAGGATGCCCTGCTCTCTCATGGACCCTAAAGCCTCGTATAAAACAGATATTTTACGTTTCGGGGGTGACTCTTGTTGGAACAATCTCTCTAATACATTGGGTGTCAATCTCACCCTGCACACACGGTCAGCCGGGAATAGGAACGATTTATACTGGAGAAACTCGAACCATCTGAGTGGCCTAGTAGGATCTATAGATTGCAGCTCCCCCATCGAGGGAAGATTACCATCAGATAGGGTCTGTCCCATTCGGGTATCGTTCACACTCTGCCAACACAGAAACCTACGTCTTCCGAACCCAGGTGTGAAAGTTGGACTAGAAAAAAGGGGAGTGAGGGGGCTGAGTCTGTCATCTGAATGGAGCGCCTTTGTCACCGAGTGCCACACCTTCAAAGTAGTCCTAGTCATGTCAAGTAGGGGGCCTATTTCCCCAAAGTTCCCCAAAGGAGTCCATAGCAGGTGTTTCAGTGGTATCTCCAGGCCATCCTGCTCCACCTCGATCCATCTCTTGGATGATGCACAAAAGTGCCAATCTAATGCTCTGGTGAGAGAAGAAGCCAGAAAGTACGACTTTATGTTGGGTAGCCCGACTCCACCTCTGGATTTAGGTAGGGATAAAATATTAATCCGTAATCTAGATCTCCTCCCACTCCAGATGAATTTAATAGCAAGAGATTGTAGTTTAGTGAAAAACGTCCTGTCCGGTAAAACCAGAACTGTTTGGAAGATATATAAGAGGCGAGGCAAAATATCCATTTTTATTACATTCATTCTCCCGAACCAGGATAACTTTAATTGTCGATAAGACGTAAAAGCCTTCTCGATATTTGTCAATAAGGGTTGATAATTAAAGGGAACCAACCACCCCCAATGACCCCCCCGGACTATTAATATCAGTGCCTACACACAGCACATACATGTGCTGCACTGATTTTGGCTAAAAAAACTGTTTTTTAAAACTAAAGATAATGATTTTTAAAGTTTAAACCGGAGCGACGGATGGGCGGTACTTATCTGTGGCAAACGACGATATCTGATGCCAATCATCCCCCCGTCTCCCCTCGCAGCAGTTATGGCCACCCCTTTGTGCAGCGTCACAGCCCTGTGCACGGGCTCGCATGCCCGTGCACACGTCATCATCTACAGCCGGGAAGCGAGCGCGCGCTCTGTCTTCCATAGCCGAGCGCAGGAAGTCAGAGCGCGCGCTCGCTTCCCGGCTGTAGATGATGACGTGTGCACGGGCATGCGAGCCCGTGCACAGGGCTGTGACGCTGCACAAAGGGGTGGCCATAACTGCTGCGAGGGGAGACAGGGAAGATGAGTGACATCAGATATCGTCGTTTGCCACAGATAAGTACCGCCCATCCGTCGCTCCGGTTTAAACTTTAAAAATCATTATCTTTAGTTTTAAAAAACAGTTTTTTTAGCCAAAATCAGTGCAGCACATGTATGTGCTGTGTGTAGGCACTGATATTAATAGTCCGGGGGGGTCATTGGGGGTGGTTGGTTCCCTTTAAGCCTAAACAGTTGCTTAAGGTCCCTCGGAATAAGAACGCCCAGATATTTAATGGCCTCCGTCTTCCATTTGAATGGGAACTGTCTTGACAAATGAGCTACCAAGTCTCCGGGCAGGGAAATGTTAAGCGCCTCGGTTTTAGAACAATTAACTTTAAAGTTACTTAGCTGTCCGAATTGTTCGAACTCTTTTAAAATAGAAGGGATAGAGATCAGGGGCTGTGATATATATAGCAATAGGTCATCGGCAAATAGTGCCGTCTTGTGGTGACTCTGTCCCAGCTCGATCCCGTGAATGTCACTATTGGCTCTGAGTGCCGTTGCTAAATGTTCCATTACTATAATGTATAACAGGGGTGACAAAGGGCACCCTTGCCTGGTACCGTTTGCTATCTTGAACGGAGCAGATAATGTTCCGCCAATCTTCACCCTAGCAGATGGTGAGGAGTATAAAGACATGATTCCGTGTAAAAACCGGAGTCCCAGGCCAAGTTGGATCAGCGCCTCCCTCATAAACCCCCAGTGGACTCTGTCAAAGGCCTTTTCTGCATCCACAGAAATCAGGCCTAGTGGAGCTGAGTTAAGTTTAGCTTTAGCAATAAGGAGCAGGGTTCTAATGGTGTTATCCCTTGCCTCCCGGCCTCTGACAAAGCCCACCTGATCAGTGTTGATTACGGAAGGGAGAAACTGGGCCAAGCGTTCCGCCAATATTTTAGAGAAAAGATTGACATCCACATTCAGTAGCGAGATTGGCCTGTAGCTCGAGACTGAAGATGGATCCTTCCCGGGTTTGGGGATGACGCTGATGTAGGCCTCCAACGATTGAGGCACGAAATCTAGACCCCTCAAAACAGCATTAAAGGCTGTTAACATTGCTGGAGTCAGCTGGGATTTGAGTAATTTGTAAAAATTAGGTAAAAATCCGTCTGGGCCCGGACATTTCCCCGAAGGAGTACATTGGATAGCCTGTGATAATTCCTCCTCAGAAATATCTTTCTCCAACAATGCCACGGTCTCTTTAGCCAGGGATGGGATTGCTGTTCTATCTATATATCCCTTAATTTTGTCAGACAGTTCTGAGGGCGGGCAATTAGAAAAATGTCCTCGAATATTGTAAAGACCAAGGTAGTATTGCCGAAATTCCTCCAATATTTTGGTTGGGAGAAATGTTCGCCCACCTGTTTTGGTGGAGACGTTTGAGACGAACGTCGGGTTCAAACGAGGATGGAGCAGTCTGGCCAAGGGTCGTCCACATTTGTCTGAGTTGGAGTAAAAATAGCTCCTGGATTTCTCAGAGTATCTGCGATACTTTTGATCTAGCAAATCTTTTAGTTCTTTTTTTTTTTTAGAATCAGGTCAGACAGGGTCAAACTAGAAAGATTCTGTTTATGCGTGGTTTCTAACATATGAATCTGGGTAAGGAGGTCTTCTACTGTTTTTGCATTATATTTTTTTTAGACGGGCACCATGCTTTATGAAAACCCCTCTCAGCACACATTTCAAAGTTTCCCACTTTGTGGGGGGAGGTGTGGGGTCAAAAGCATGATCTCTGTCAAAGGATTGTATAGTCTCTCTCACTTCGGTCATACACAGCTCGTCTTTCAGTAAGTGTTCATTTAGCCTCCACGTCCAAGGTCGGTTACTAGTGTTGGGAAGTGTGAGAGTCCAGAATGTGGGGGCATGGTCTGAGAGTAAGATATCCCCTATAGTCGCTTCAGGGCTCCAGGACAATAAATCGTGGCTAATGAGAAATAGGTCTATTCTACTGTATGAGTTATGTAGTGGGGAGAAATACGTAAAATCTCTTCCCGTGGGGTTCAGAATCCTCCATATGTCCATGAGTCTCAGGGTGTGAAGGAACCTTTTTAGGGAGACAAGTTTTTTGTTTGGGATAGATCTCTTACCAGAAGATGAGTCGGCCACCGGGTCCAGGGTGAAATTGAGATCCCCACCGATGATGGTTGATCCTTCCGCAATCTCCACCAACCGTAGCAGATACAGTCTACATGTTTTTGTTTGAAACCTATTAGGTAGGTACCAATTGGCAAGGGTTAGTAAAGATCCAGCAATTTTCATCTTAAGAAATACATAACGTCCCTGAGGGTCTATACAGGTGTCTAGAATCTCGTGAGATAGCGACCTGTGTATCACAATGGATACCCCTTTTGTTCTTGCTTCAGGGTTGGTTCTATGGTACCACACCGAGAAGTATCTGTTGCGTAAAGATGGGACATGCTCACTTTATAAGTGGGTCTCTTGTAACATCAGAATCTGACACTTCTGCTTATGAGCAGAGTATAAGGTCTGAGATCTCTTTTGGGGGGTGTTAAATCCCCTTACATTAAGTGAACAGATTTTTAGAGATGCCATAACCGACATAGGGTTAGAGGGGAAGAATGGGGGAAAAGAATGGGGAGAAGTACAGGAGGGGGAGAGGTGTAGAAAGAGAGAGCAGATGTGTACAAGAGTAGGGGGTTAAAGAGGAATAGCCAAAATTAAAAGAAAGAGAGAAAGTGAAAAAAGGAATTTCCCAGAATAATCTGGGATAACGATGTAGGGTGGTCTGCTCGACCAGTCGTCCTTTAAACAGGGGACTATATCCCGGAGGGGTGTAACCTGTCTATGTAGGGAACGTCCCCACCACCCCGGGCCTTATGTAGATACCAAAAACAATCCCCAAACATATTGCAACATAGGACATGTTAATCTAAAATAGGTTTAGTAAAGTCATTGAAAATCACCTATACACACGTTCGGGTGTGATTGTGATTAAAGTATCTGAGTCAGTGCCAAAATTACAGACTTATATGCCATAACAGTAAATGAAAAAATAGTAAATATAACCCTTTTGTACATTAGCCGTATGTTGAAACGATGGGCCACGTTCAGCAGTCATAATCTTCGCAGCATCTAGAGAAAAAAAAAACTACCAGTAGGTGATAACCAAATATATAACAATCAGGGCACCAGAGGGGACCATCAACCGTTACCGATCGATCCCCGTCTCCATCCTCTATTCCTCCCTCTCCGGGAAGCCCCCTCCCCCTTCTTCTGCCTCCCCTTAACGGTTCTGGGGTCGTTGGCATCCAGTCTAAGCGTTCAATATGCCCTGGCCATTCCTCTGGTGAGATTGAGACCGAAGGAAGTCCCAACGCCTCTGTGAACTCCGGCACTCCTCTAGGATGGGTGACGAAGTGTAGCACTCCCTCTCTCCGCACCTGAAGGCGGAATGGAAAGCCCCACGTATAGGGTAAATCCCGTTGTCGTAGGACCTCCAGAAGGGGGCGAAACGCCCTCCGTTTTTGCAGTGTACGCCTTGATAGATCTGCCAATTGTTGGAGAGGGCAGTTCTGGTATCGTACATGTCCCTTGGCACGGGCTTTGGTGAAAATAGTCTCTTTGATATTGTATTTATGGATCCTGCACACCACGTCTCGGGTCTCTCTCCTTCCAGGGGCGGAGGGCCCAGAGATCTATGTGCCCTATCAAATTCCAGGACCGTATCTGTCGACACCTCTCTAATTGCGTTGAATATGGTTTTAAGTGTATAGTCCAGATCTTTAGGACCGATGCTCTCGGGGAGGCCTCTGATTCTAATATTATTCCTCCTCTCCCGATTCTCCAGGTCTTCCATGGAGTCTAGCATTCTTTCAAGCTGGGAGGATTGGAAATACACTGTGTCCTCTAGCTTTTTCAGTCTCTCATCCATGTTTTGGGAGGATGATTCAGTAGAGGCCATCCTTAAACTAAGTTTATTGACTTCTCCTTTAAGTTCCGAAGCCTCGGCTTTAAAGGATGCCTCCATACGTGTGATGAAGCCCTCCATCTCCTCCCTAGTAGGGATGGTCTGTATACGTGACCGGAGGTCATCCCATATCTCTTGGCCCCCTGACGAGATGGGCAATGGTACTTGGCCGGGGGATAAGGGGTCTCTAGTATACTGGGCAATCTGTATCGGGTCTCTGGTTGAGGTTCGAGCAGTCCCCTCTATATTTTCTTTTGGATATCTTATTTCTGTGGGGGTTTCCATGTTCCCCTCCTCCCTGTCCCCTCCCTGTACTGGCCGTGCGAGAGTCTGAGTTATCCCCATCTTCAGGTCTTTATAGGGGACAGATGGACCCCTCTGGCTGTACCCCTCATTACAGTCTTCAATTCCTGCGGCAGCCTGGGGATGATTTAGCTCCATAGCAATATGATCCCCCTTGTCAGGCATCAGGGGTCTGTCTCTATCACTTTGGGGAGATTTCTGTGGGTTGCATGATTCATGTGCACCTACTACACCCCGTTCCTGTATAAGCAGCCCCTCATTGCCTGGGGCAGGAGGGGTGCCAGCAGCTGGGGCTGAGTCCCCTATGTGTGGAGCAGGCAGTGTAGGAGGGGGCAGGGGTGCACACATTACCGGGTCCTGAGTGCTGTCTCCTCCAGGGTGCCGGGTCTCCCTGTGCTGGAAGAAGGTAGCCATCTCCTCTCCATGTGCCTCTGCAACCTGGCGCGGTCTTTGATCCACCGCGCTCTGTGGAGGTCCTGCCGCCATTTTCCCTGCAGCCTTTACACTGTCCAGAGCAGCGCTCCGGAGATAACGGGATATTGTCGCCTTGGGGGGCACAGGCGGCTCCCGGGAGGTCTGGGGTCTGCTGCTCTTTCTTTTCGGCGGCATATGGGTGAGTCTGTGCGTCCTTGGCACCGGCTGTGCAGCCCGGTGGTGAGATGGGGACAGGAGCTCTGAGCTTCAGCGCCTGTTCCCTGCCATGCCTAGGCCACGCCCCCTTTTTCTAGGTATTTGACCCAGCGTCCTTGCTAGCACCAATTCACATTAGTCTGAGTGCTGTGCAGTTTTCTTTTCTTTTTAGATAGATAGAAAGATAGGTAACTAGAAAAAATTCTCTGCAGCACTCAGCTACTACCAATGATGTACATGTGCTAACAAGCTATATATATTTGAGAAAAAAATGTAAAAACTTTATTTCTGAGGTTCTTAGTACATACATTGGCCACTGTCTGTTTGCTCATCAACTGCGACAAAGTGACCCCAGGTCTGATGAGTCACTTTGTCGCAGTTGATGAGCAAACAGACATTGGCCAATGTATGTACTAAGAACTTCAGAAATAAAAAAATAAGATTTTTTCGTTTTTTTTGAAAAAAACGTAAGCTTTTAAATTTTTTTCTCAAATATATATAGTTTGTTAGCACATGTACATCATTGGTAGTAGCTGAGTGCTGCAGAGAATTTTTTCTAGTTGTTTAACTCAGTGTCCCTGCTTGGCACCAGTTCACATTGTGTCTGTGAGTGCTGTGCAGTTTTTTCTGTTTTGTAGATGGATAGATTTGTTTTACAGTTACAGGTAGCCAAATAAATGGTTATTTAAAAAAACAAATGATGTAGGATCTGCCCTATTTTTGATAACCAACTAAAGTAAAGCAGACAGCTGGGGGCTGGTATTACCAGGCTGGAAAGGGTCTTGGTTAATTGGTCCTTCCCAGCAGAAACTTACCAGCCGCCCCAGAAGTGGTGCATCACATAAGATGCATCCATTCTGGCATTTCACATCAGTTCTTCCCAACTGCACTGCTGCAGGGACAATTGGGGCAATGGGTTATGGGTTTGATGTAAGCTGTGAATTGACAGCTGGCTACAAGCCCTAGTGGATAGAGGTCCATCAGAAACTTCTATTACTAATCCAGGAAGTTAAAAACGAAAAAATACACAATTTTTTTATTTAAAAAAAAATGCCTCCCAACTCTAAGCCTCATTTACTAGCTTATTAAAAAAAAATTAAAAAAAAGGCATGAATATCCCACATAGTCCAACAAATCCAAAGTCATCCATAAAAGTGAATCTTATAGACATAAAAAGAGAAAATTAAAGAAATAAAGAACAAGACACAATCCCTCAATCACCAATTTATTCTGAAAAGATCTCCCACCCAGCTCTCACATAGAGGTCCCACAAAGTTCCCTGACTCAGTTGCCCAGCATATGGAGTTTGGTTAAAAGAACAACAGCAGCCACTGTTGGGGCTGATGATATGTTCCACAAGAACCAGCAAGTGTAATGAGCAATGATGTCATAAGGTTACAACAGTTCACACCAGCCAGGTAACACAGATGGTAGAGCAATAGCTGGCAGCAGTGACAAGCAGTGAAATCTTAAAGTTAATACAGTTCACAGTGGCCGGCACACATGCTACCTTCTATGTGACCCAGCCACTGAGAACTGCGGTAACCCTATGATATCACTCCTCATCACATCCACTGGCTCTCGCAGAGCGCAGCATGAGAGCCCTCAGTGGCCACTGTTATAGGCTATGGGGCCTTGTTCTCTGAACGACACCCCATATGCTGGGCTTGAGTGAATGTCAGAGGACTTCCATGTAGACTATGTTGGAGCTGCCTGAAAGTTTCTTTTGAAATAAACTGGGGAACAAGGAACTGTGTCTTAGCTTTATTTCTTTAATTGTCTCCTTTTTATGTCTTTCAGGGTCGCTTTTGGGGATGACTTCGGCTAGTAATGGGGGAGTCTGATAGATGACTCTCCATTCTCCAAGGATCAAATGCTTGATGCAGGCTGACAATTTACAGCTGACATCAGCCCAATAAAACATTAGACAGATTGCTACCGCAACATGGTGGTTAGGAAGAGGCGATGTGAAGTGCCAGGATTGGCACATCTAATAGAGCAACTGCAGGCCAGTATAATTAGGCTAGGAAGCACACAATACCCATGGAACTTCCCAGCCTAGTAATACTATCCCGCAGCAGTCTGCTTTATCTTGTCTGGTTATTAAAAATAGGGGGAAACTTATTTGGCTAATAACTGTAAAATGTATCTTATATCAACCATGATCCCTCCTTTGATATACATTTTCCCAAGCTTTGCCCTCACACTATCCCTCCTTCTGTATATTTCCCCCCATACTATGCCCCCAACATTTTCACTTGTTCTATAAGCTGTTCCCCATACTGTGCCATTACACCATCTCTCCTTTTGCATACTGCCTCTATACTGTTCCTCCTTTTGTATACTGTCCACTAATCATGTCCCCTCACACTATCTTACCTTATTCTTCTAAATGGTGGCTTAAAGGGTCTCTGTCAGGTCATTTTTCAGTATGATACTAATATTACCCTTGAACAGGGCCTGGAGAGACCTTTTAAAACATGTAAAAATCATTACTGTACCCTCTGTAGTTTTATTGTTATAAGCATTTTCACACCCAGCGCATAGTTGGCTGCACTAGTGCAGCTCATTACTTTCACTCCCGAGTAGTCTGCAGTATGTAAGTCTCAGAATGGTGACCCTGGAGTAATTTCCCCAAAGCTTCTGTCAACCTTTTGAGAAAGGAGATCATCGGGGGGGGGGGGGGGGGCATCATTGCAGTCACTTACCACAGCTTCTTTCACCATCGACCCCCGATGACATCCTAATCATGTGGAGGTAGAGAGAAGTGACTGCAGATTTTTTCACTGCCACCACACTGCTTCTATCCCCGTTGCAATGATAGAATCAGAGTGAGTCACATCAGTGCCGCCTCACAGCCTCTGTCACTGCCCTGAAACAAATCATCAACGAAACTGCTGTCACCTACCCTGCTTCACTGGAGACAGAAGCTGTGGGGCGGTGGTGACAGAAGATACGATGTGGCAGGGACAGAAGTAATGATGACGTCCCATTTGAGACACCTCTAAAACAAAATGTCGAAATTAAAGTTAAAAACTGATATAATGAGGCAGGATAGGAAGAACAGCAGGGATTTTAAAACTGATAAACATAAAGCAAATTAGAAAAGTAGTTAAAGTTTATAGTAGATATTTATAATTGGCATTATATGTATCAGATAACTCTTTGAATGAATGAGCCTTTAAATATCTGAAAAAATATAAAGATACAGCAATCAGAATGCAAATCTATATGTTTCACACAAAATTCTTTCATTGTGCAAAAGTATAGATAAAAAAGCCTTTACCTATGTATTGGACTTGTAATCATTACATTCTATACAAGTACATTGACACAAGGAAAAACCTTCTGACTCTCACATTGCAGCAATGCAAAGATCTAAATAAATTCTCTGTTTTGTCTCTATTATTTTTTTCTTTTTTAAAGGAAATAAACCTGAAATCCAAGCCTTTCCTGATGAAGTAATGAGGAGGGAGGGAACCATAACAATCAGGTGTTCATTAAATGAACATCGGGGGATATTTCGCTTAGAAAACACAGCAAACCCTTCATGGTATATGGAAGGAAACAGAAATGTGTACGAACAAAACTTTACTGTGACCAATATACAGGAGCAGAACTCTACTGGTTATTACTGTCTTCAATTATCCAAGCAACAGTGGAGTCATATTAGTGATTACCTTACATTACAAGTAATAGGTAAGTAAATGCCATGAATACATGTAACCATGTGTGTGGAAATCATTGTTAGATCAGACTGAAATATTCTTATTAAAGGGGTGGTTCAGCACCTAAAATTAGTTTTAAAGTATCTTCCTTTCAACCCTAACCACTTTTGTAATTTACTATATTACATCATTATACCTTACACTTTTCCCTATCTTGCTATTCCCTAAATGTTTTTCTCAAATGTGAGATGACAAGATTCTGGGGCTGCACTCACTTTCCCGTAGCGTCTATCACTCCTCCTGGAACAGGACACCACCAGGGGTCAGTGCTGCAGTTACTTGTTATTTTTTTAAACCACTGCCCCTTTTGAAGACATTCTGCATTCATGATGATAGATGCTGTAGGAGAGGTGAGTGCAGCGTCAGCACTCTGCTTCTGCCTCTAACTGTGAAAGACATCTGTAGGGGTGAAGATAGAAACAATGAGTGACACCGGTGCTGTCCGCTGATAATGATTCCTTGAGGGTATTATTAGAAGCTGTGAGGCTGATGTCACTCTCCGTCCTCTGATGATGTTTTTTACAGAAACGTGAGCGGCACTGGAAATGGAGTCCTGGTGCTGCACTCACATCTCCCACAGCTTCAATCACCCAGGATGTCTTCAGAAGGCAGCGATGCAAGAAGCTGTAGTAAGTAACTGCATCGCTGCCCCCTGGTGATGCCCTATTCTAGAAGAGGCGATGGACGCTACATGGGGTGAGTGCAGCCCCAGCCTCCTGTGACGTCATATTTGAGAATCCTCTCCGATGGAACTTTGCAAGAAATGCAGTAAAAAACATATTTAGTGAGATAGGAAGACTAATAGGGTATTGGTGATAAAACTAATTACAAAAGTGGCTAGGGTATAAAGATAGATAATTACAAAACACATGTTAGGTGTTGGACCATCCCTTTAATATAAAAGTGTGGTAATAGCAGAGGACTCAATGAATGAAAGGTGAGTTCATGTTTATAAGTTTAAATAAGTAATAATAAATTAAAAGTGTTAGATTAAAGGAGTTGTCCAGTCATAAGATACTGATGACCTATTCGTAGGATAGTATAGAAACACAGGCCCAAATTCCTGATGGTGTTTTCACCACTTTTCTGGAACAAAACTACTTCATTAGTGAATTTTTTTTGTTTTTTTGCATCATTTGTTATTTTCACACCAGGCCAGAAAAAGTGGTTTATAAGCAGAGATAAAGGTGTAGTTTCTAAATATGTTGAACGTACAGTTCACATTTAGTTATAAGATTCACATCAATATGGAAAGAAATAGAGAGAGATAGAGAGAGATAGAAAGAGATAGAGAGAGCACTTCATGTGGATCATGATGATCAGCTGAGATGTGGGGGTGGGACGCGGGCTCAAACTCACGCGCACCCGCATCAAACTTTGGGAGGCAGCCTATGTCATACATGTGTGTCGTAGGTCATGAAGAAGTTAAGATTCATTTACAAAACAATAGCCTTAATGAATTGGGGCCACTGTGGATGTTTTTGCTATTTTCCTATTTTTTTTTACAATGCATTATTGCAGTACATAGAACAAGAGTTGAAAGAATTGCAAAACAAAAACTAAATGGAAAAGTATAAAAATTGAAATCACAGTATATCCCCGCATCCAGAAAAGTTTATTCTATGAGAATAAAATACAGTAAACTTCATGAAACAGAAAAGAATCAAAATGCCTCTTTCAAAAATACAATAAAAAGTGATCAAAACGTCACATATATCACATATACCGTAAACTATCAATAAAACTTTCAACTCCTCATTGATAACATAAGCTGTTACACGCAACAACTGAGGGAAAATAAAAGTTACAGATCTGGAAAAGCTATCAATAATGATTTCAACTCATCATGCAAAAAATAAACTCAGGCCGGCTTCACACCATGGTTTTCAGCTGTCAGGTTCTGTCTGGTTTGAATCAGACAGAACCTGATCCGGTTTTGCCCCCATGTTCCCTATGGTGCCGGATCGGTCCTATGTGGCCATCCGGTTTGGTGTTTTTTGTCCCTGATCCGATCTTGTCCAGTTTTTCACCAGCCACAAAATCGGAGTCTGCATCATTTTTTGTTTCTGGTGCAAAAATCGGGCAAAATCGGATCCTCCCAGATCCAGGGCAATCCAGCGCCCATAACATGGGAGTCTATGGGCACCGGATCAGATTGTTTCCTGGATCCAATGATAATCACAGCTCAGGCTCTGAAATGCTGCCACGCTCATTCAGCACTATGGAAAGCAGCATTTCAGAGACATGGCTGAACGTTCAGTACCACGGAGAGCAGCATAGCACACACGTGCTAAGATTTCAGCACCATGGACAGCAGCACTGCACACACAGGCAGAGAGCAGCACTGTGGACAGCAGCAGAAAAACGAATCCTGCAAAAAACAGGATCGGAGGGCATATTTAGCCACACTTTCTGCTTATCCTGTGCTGTCAGGTTCTGTCCAGTGGATCCGGCAAAACACCGGACAGAACCTGACAGCTGAAAACCGTGGTGTGAAGTCGGCCTTAGGTTATGTATTATATCTACACAACTTTTAAATCTTCCAGATGTGAAGAAACCAAACATCTCTGCATGTGTTCAAGATGGCACAGAAGGGAAATATCTCCTAATAAACTGCACTGCACCTACCACTCAGTGCAAACCAAAGAAATGCAGAGTAACACGTTTTTCTCTGTTTACTGGATCGCAGCGCTCTGAAGATTTGGCTGTTAAACGTTCCCCAGAGGGGATTTTTAAAGTTACTGATCTCACAGCAAAGTACCAATGTACTTATACTCTACAGGTAGAGGAATCTCCTCATCACATTGAATCACCGCTCAGTAATACAGTGACATCTACAAAACCTGCAGGTAAGAGTTACATAAATCAGAGCTCTGTCTACGTGCCCTGGACCATTTGTCAATCTGATAAGTGTTGATGACATACTCTATACAACAGTGTGACAATAATCTGTGATTTCTGGTGGTGACGCTCTGCAATCCATTGATATATTCAACATTAACGATAAACCTGGGCTACATGAGAACTGTGGATGGGACACAGGTCATCCGGCCAATCATTTTAATATTGGGGGGGCACAATAAAAGTGAATGGGATGGCATTGCAACCCCTATGGTACCCCAACTGTTGCAAGCAAGTTGCAAAGCATCCACCAAGGTCCATATTTTTGCTCGTCACTGTACTATGGAGTCATAGTACCAACCATCCTAGTCAAGGGAATGGCTACTCTCCTTATGGAGATTAATCCTGCTTGTCAGCTGTGAAAACATTTATAGCTGCAGTGCTCCTCTGGGAAATATGCAAATTGTCACTTCAGAGAGGAAGTAGTGCCACCTATTGGGAGTAGCAATCTTAAAAGTCATAATTTACTCTTTAACAAGTCTTTCAATATGACTTAGGATTTATGCCAGATCAGAACCCCAATCTGCAGACGCTGCATTTTCGGGTGATTGCCCCTCATCAATGCAAAATATGGGATGTGATATGGCTGTGTGAGGGGCATGATATGTCATGAATCCTAAGTCATATTGTAAAGCTTGTTAAAGAATCAAATATGACTTTCAGGATTGCTACCTTCAATAGGTGGCACTAGAGTTCGTCTACTTCCTCTCTGAAGTGACAATTTGCAATACCATCCTTAGTCATGGCCAAAGTTGCCATGTAGCCCCAGTTAAATTGTTAAGACCTTGGTGGTCAATAGACTCCATATAGTCTCCATCTGTAACTATTACATTAATATATTATTATACCCAAGGGACATTTTTACTATTTTTAACAGATGTTGGCTATATCCTCCCTCTTGACAATTATTGCAATAAGTATTTCAAGTAGTAACTTTTTATTCCTTTTTGTTGCTCATTGTATAAGTTAAATATTATGATATTTTATTAGATCAGACTGTACCTGACAAGACCAAATATGTTTATTTTTCAATTTTTTTAATTTATTTATTGTAATAAGGAGGGTGGTTAAATCTTTATATTGATAATTTGTATATATATTTGTGAAAAATATTTTAAGAAATATAAAAAGCCGTTCCACCTTACCCTTCCCATGCAGAGCCTAGAACTGTACTTTATAAACGTTGAGAATGCGCAATAGGGTCTTATCTTTTTACAATCAGTTAAAAAAAAGGTCTAAATCAGAATCGCTCACCTGATAAGGTTGTGTCACACCAACCAGCTTGATCGCTCAGAAATGCAGCTGCTGCAGGGACCGTACCTCCACAGGTTACTGCGGTAAACAATCGATCATCCGGACAAAATATCTCAGATCCGCGCTGCTGCAAGATAGATGTAAATGACACCAGAGACACCGGGATGCCTGGTTGAAAGTGATGAATAGCTTTATTTTCCGACGCGTTTCGGAGCTGCTTGCCGGGCTCCTTCCTCAGGGAACATGTTGTTGAGGCAGTCAGTCCCCAGCTTGGAGGACGGGGACTGTTTGGCAGGTTAATAGTTAACATTTCAGGCTTGTGCTAGAACATGTTGGGAGACCTGATGTGATGTCACAACCATGGCTTAGCTCCGCCCACTATGGTCACATGATCGTTACATCACACAGGTCCTTTAGCTATCCAAGTTAAAAGTGAGTTAATTATTATCCTGCCAGACAGTCCCTTCCTCCAAGGTGGGGACTGAAATGTAAGTGTAAAAATGCTTTTTTTTTCACCTTTCACATTACACTATAAGCTCAGACAGGGATGATTAGACTGGTATTATAAAGCTGCAGGTACAGACAGTGATAGCTGGGGGAGCATAAACCACCTGACAGGTTCCCTTTAAAGGGAACCTATCAGCTCATTGTACCCCCTATGATACCACTACCTGTCCCTGCACCTTCCTAGCTCATCCCTAACGATCCCTCTCTGACCTAACAGTACCCTATAAAGCTTCTGAAAAATGATTTATAAACTTACATGTAGTCTACATCCATAGACTGGAAAGGTGAGCTCCAGGGCTCTATTCTCCCACCCTTGCAGGCTCATAGCACGCCCCATTGGGCATCATCAGTCCTTCTGCTGATCCTCCACATTTTTTTTTCAATAGATATACTGCAAAAGTCCTGTAAAAGAGATGAAAAGTGGTTAGAAAATAAAAAAAAAGGATACCCACCTTAACCGACAGCTGCACCGGGACCGGCCGATGGAAATCTATTCATGTTAAAGGACCTTTCACTCTCCCAGCCAATCAGATGCCGCCACGTCACAATGACGTGATCGCTAGCGGCCACCTGATTGGCCAGATGGAAAGGTCCTCGGTGTACCTGAGAGGACCTTTCCATCTGGCCAATCAGGTGGCTGCTAGCGATCACGTGATTGTGACGTTGCGGCATCTGATTGGCCAGAAATGTCCTTTAACATGAATAGATGTCCATCGGCCGGTCCCGGTGCAGCCATCGGTTAAGGTGAGTATCCGTTTTTTTTATTTTCTAACCACTTTTCATCTCTTTTACAGGACTTTTGCAGTGTATCTATTGATACACTGCAAAAGTACTCGTACTTGCTACTCCCGAGTAATCCTAATTTACTCGGCAAGTAGCGAATACACGAATACCGCTACTATTCGGCGAGTTCCGAATAATAGCGAGTATACTCGCTCATCCCTAACATCAAATTATAATTGCTAGTAATTTTATATAAATGCAATAATTAGCTAGATATATCCTTTTGAACTAAAATAAAGAAAATAAGAAAAAGTTATCAGCCCTGAATTCTTTATGAATGATAAACCTTTTTATATTTCTTATATTGTTTAAATTTGTCAGAATATTTTCAAAATTAAAAAAAAAAGTTATCCTTGGTAGGTATTTCAGTAGTTGTAGAAAAGTGAAAGATGATGCTTACAGCATGGTGGTTCAGTAGTTATCTGTGTACAGCTGCTCAGTAATTAGCACTGCAATTTTGCAGCACTGTGGTCCTGGGGTCAAATCCCATCAAGGATGACAAGTGTAAAGAGTTTGTATGTGTGGCGCCCCACTGGTCGGAGCGCCACTAAGGGGTACTGCACCCAGACCAGCGTGTGTGGTATCCCTGTGGTAAGTGAATGGGGAGGTTAATATGTGGCTTATTCCTCGCATCCCCACACACCCTTAGCTCAGGGGACTACAAGGTTAAATCCTTACTAGGAAACCCAGCCCCGGTGGGAGGAGGTCAGGGCAAGCAGTGTGAGGGCGGGAGGAAGTTAGAGGAGAGAACGTCTGAGGGAGAGACAGGAAAGGAGCTTTCCAGGAGAACAGCAGTTTTGGGAACAGAGGAGCCAGTGATAGGTTCTCCCAGACGGCTTACCGGGCACCGGAGTCCGCAGACTGCTGGAGAGCTACAAGCACAGCAGACAATCCGGATTACCGTGGAGTCTTCAAGTCTCCCGGGCACCAGCGCAATCAACATTAAGGGAGCCAGGCACCGCGTGACGAGAGATAGCGGCAAGCCATTAGAGGGTTACCCGACGACAGCAAAGGTGAGAGAGCACAGGAGGCCTGGCTGGATTTCAGATCAGCCAGGCTTCACACCAACCTGGAAGAGCAATCAAGGAGGGACATCTAACAAAGCCACATGGAAACACCCCGTTCATTTACTACTACCTAGGCCAGCTGCCTATGCTTACAGACTGTGTTGTACTGTGAACTGTGCTTTTTACCTGAACTGTTCCAGTAAAGTACCTGGGAGAGTGATTTTGCCTCCGTGTCTTTGTGCTGCAGAATTCAACCTGTTTGCTTACAGGAACGCTGTCCCGGAGGACTAGCTCCACCTGTAGGGAGCTTTACTACCCTTGCCGCAATACCATCACCCTCTGTAGGACTGTGGCGGCGCTGGTGACCCATCACCAGGTACTACAGGTGGCATCACGTGACAATAACTCTTTTCTCCTGTACATAACCCCTCTATTGAAGTGTCATCCAGGCCATGGGCTCAGGCGCTGCCACCCGTGACATTCCCGTGAAACCCCCTCCGAACCTGATACCCGAGTACCTCAGGGCCTGGGGCTCGACATATGATGTTTGTGTTTACATGGGTTTCCTCTGGGTTCTTTGGTTTCCTCCCACATTCCAAACACATAGTGATAAGGAATGTAGATTGTGAGTCCCAATGGGGAAAGTGTTGCTGATGTATGTAAGTGCTGCTGAATTAATGGTGCTATATAAGTGAATAAATATTACTATTTAACCTACATAATGGTTGAAAATGCTCAAGTCAATTTTTTTAGTCTGTGCTCCATAGGCAAAAATTAGATGGCATTTTATAGTATGTCATTGGGCTGCAATACATATTTTCAACATGGAAATCAATGGAAGGCCTCTGAATAGAATCTATCAGAGACATCAGATAAATCGATAAGTCATGAGCTTTTCAACAGCATACTGTGAAGCATCCATTAAACAGATGCTAAAATACCTTAAAGCACCACTCCGGCTGGGTATTTTTTGACCATTGGACTGGAGTTTTAAATCAAAAGCTCCTGCCTCCTGTTCCCCCCCCCCCTTCCCAAGTGTTTTCATCCTTTGTCAGTGCCACTTTGCTCTCGTAGCGCTATCTTGTGCCTGTAACTTTTGGATGGCTAAATGTCAGAGGTTACGTCACAAGCAGTCAATACAAATCTATGAGATCAAGATTGAGGCCCTCATAGACCTGTATTGAGTTGTGACCTTTATGAAACACTGCAGCAGCCAGCAGGTTTGACACTGCCACACTGCCAGGGATGGACCAGAGTAACGCTAAAAACCGGTGAAGATGCCGGAGGATGAGTAAAAAACAGGGGTGGGGATTTCGATTTAAAGCACCAGACCAGCAGGAAAATAAAATAAACATTCTAGAGTGGTGCTTTAAGAATTATGTATGCTTAAACTGTCTTTTGAAATAGTTTGTCATAAAAGCTTCTGCAGGTGTATTGTATCGGTGTCTAAATATACTTGTCCATACAGTGCACTCATATAGTAAGGGAATAAAAGCATTAAGGAATCAAAAGACCCCAATTGGATGCAACTTTTATAGAAATTTAAACAAATAAAATAAATATCGAAAATTCTTTCATTTAAAGGGTCTAAGTAGGTAGTAACCCACCCCAAGGTCGTGGGGTACCCGGTCCTGGGCATTGTAGTTTCACGGGGGATGTCACGGGTGGCCTGTGCCTGGGCCTGTGTCCCTGGTGGTCGCTGAAAAAGGGGTTAAAAATAAAATAAAAGAGTTTGACACCACCTACGGTATCCGGTAATGATACCAGCACTGCTTGTAGACCTCCGGGGTGATGATGAGGCAGCTAGTTGGTAATGCTCCCCGTAGGTGGAGTGGGATCCCCGGGGCAATTGTGGAGAATAGGGATTTTACACAGGGAGGCGGCTCATCAAATAGAGATGCTAGCACGCAGTCTATGTGAAGGGCACGATGATCAGGGGCCACAATAATAGACACATGCGCTGGAAATTGTTTTCGTACCTTTTACTGGTTGTATTGTTGCAAGATAACACCCAGGGTGCTGTCCAGGTGATCGGGTGGCAGTTCAGGATTTTCACACCTGATGAGTTGTGAGGCCTTCTTGTTTCTGTGTGTGTGTGCTCAAGTCCTGGCCTGTCTGAAACCTGGCCCTAACTTCTCCTGTGTCCCTCACTTGTATAGCAGGCGATGAGAACCTTCTGTTGGGCACCACTAACTCCTCTGCGGTCCCTGGCTCTGTTGGTGACTGTGCTTGAAGTTTTCTGCCAGGAGTCTGAAGTCTCCCTGGTTTTCCGGTATTCTCTGCTGGGCTAACTGGACCCTTGGAGATTTGGACTCCGGTGTCCAGGTTGCTTCGGTTGCTTCCTGGGGTGAACCGGTATGGTTTTTCTGCCCTCACTCTGTCTCTGTCTTGCCTCCGACCCTGACTCTTGGGTTCCATTACAATGGCCAGGCTTCCCTCTGACATGGGCCTAGCGCGGCACCGTTCACCAGGATGTCTTCACAGTCCTCCCTGGAACTGCACTGCCTAACTCTTCAGTCAGGTCTGAATTTATAGAGGACCTTGCCTGAAGGCAGCAAGTAGAGCTCCCCCTTCAGGTCTGGGGTGGAAGGTGTGGCATGTGTAAGTTTACCTGATGTGGAAATCCCTCCCTGCACCAGGTGGTCTTGTGGCTACTGACCCATAGAGGTGCCACAGTAGCGATACTGTACCTCGACTTTGTAATAGAAAATGAGTGTGATACATTTTCCCATTTCTTTTTTAAATATTAAAGTTTTTTTTGGATCTTTTAGATGCAGAAGAAACAGACGTTAACAAAAATAGTGAGTATTTAAAAGGAACCTGTCAGCTTGTTTATGTCTCCCCAGCTATCACTATCTGTGCCTGGAGCTTTATAATACCAGTCTAATCATCTCTGTCTGAGCACATAGTGTAATGTTAAAGGTGAAAAAAGGCATTTATACACTTACATTTCAGTCCCCACCTTGGAGGAGGGGGACTGTCTGGCAGGATAATAGTTAACTCACTTTTAACTTGGATAGCTAAAGGACCTGTGTGATGTAACGATCATGTGACCATAGTGGTGGAGCTAAGCAAGTAAACTCATATTATGTTATAGAGACATAGCTCCTCCTATTGTAGTCACATGGTTATGACATCACATCAGGTCTCCCAACATAAGGCTGAAATGTTAACTATTAACCTGCCAAACAGTCTCCATCCTCCAAGCTGGAGACTGGCTGCCTCAGTACATAAGGAAATGTAAGTGTATAAATGATTTTCTTTCACCTTTGAATATGCAAATTGAGTCCATGGAGCCTCGATTAAGTGTCTCAAACACGGGACTAGCCAGATATCCCTCCAGGGAAGGACCTAGCTCTGGGGAGGAATCATTGCGGAGAACACCATAACCACCATATTAAGTGGCCCTTTTAGCCAATATCCCACTCAGTTAAGGATATGACAAGGGAATTAACAGCCACCTTTCACATTACACTATGAGCTCAGACAGGGATGATTAGAATAATACTATGAAGCTACAGCTACAGACAGTGATAGCTGGGGAGGCATAAACCAACTGACAGGTTCCCTTTAATGTAAAATTCTGTTAACTGATGTCCAATAGAAACCAATTCAAATTGAAAGACATATTCAAATTCTATATAAAATTGTAAAAATGCTATATAATTCACCATCTCTACTAAAAACTCAGCATTTCGTCTTTTATATCCATATAATTTGTTTCCATGGTCTAACCTTAGTTGGACCATGTAACAGTATGAAAAACCCGGCACTCAAAGGTAAGCAGATATAGTGGAAGAAAAGTTTATTTGTGCAATCCAAAAATATGCAAAGCAATATTGATGTTTTTGTCCAGCATCCAAACTCATGAGAATGGTGCGGATTGCTATGAGAGAGAAAGGAAAGTATAAGTATGGCGCTCTAAGGCTTGGGTCACACTTGGGAGCCAGCATCTCTTTACAGGATGCATTAAAGGATCCTTTTTTTTCCCTTGCCATTTTCATGGCATGTATCCTACTTGTTGGCTCAATTAACTCGTGCGTTAACAAATGGTACTTGTATGTACCATGCGTTAACGCATGCCTTGCCCATAGACTCCCATGTTAAAAAAACACATGCGTTTTTGCAAAAGCACCAAAAAAACGCTGCATACCACGATTTTGGTGCACTTTCAAAAAAGCATAGCGTCAAACGCATTGCACTTTTTGCATTGGAGTCTATAGGTGCGTTAACATGTGTTTTTACACATTTGCACATGTAAAAAACGCATCCTTGTGGATAAGGCTCTTTATTTTCTCAGATCGTAAAGTTGCCCTTTCATCTTGGCAAAAAGCTTCCAGTTCCTGTAAATTCCTCGACTTTCTTGCATGAACTGCAAACTTGAATTCTCCCCAGAGTGGCTCAATGATATTGAGATAAGGAGATTGAGATGGCAACTCTAGAACCTCCACTTTGTTCTGCTGTAGACAATGACAGGTTGACTTGGCCTTGTGCTTTGGATCGTAGTTATGTTGGAATGTCCAAGTACATCCCATGCGCAGCTTCTAGGTTGATGAGTGCAAAGTGTCACGTCCTACTGACGGACCCCACACGTGGACCCACTGGACCGCATAGAGCGGATGCTGATACCGGGTGATAGAGAGGCGGACCAGTACAGTAGAGTCAACAGGTTTATTTGAACAATAATAAAACAAGAACCCACGCCCCAGGGGAGAGCCACAAGGTCGCAGCACCGGAATACCACCGAAGGAGGCCCCGGAGCGCTTAACCCCTATACAGGGATACCGCCGGTACCAACCTCGGGGGGACCAATGAAGCGGACACGAGTGTTAAACCGACCCCAGGCGACGTGGTAACAAAACAGCAACCGGGTATAAAATAGGACACGGGGAACCGGGAACACTGAGAATCCGGAGCAGGACTGGAGACAGCGCTTCAGCAGGGAAGAGGTCCGGGAAGCAGACCGAGACCACTGGAGTCAGCGAGGAGCTGGCACGGGAGGAATCTGCGGGAAGGAACACAGAGTAATCAGATATCAAGCCAATTAAGGAACAACCTGACCAGACCAGGATTAGCAAGTTCACTACATAGAAATTGCCCTGGCAAAGAGTAAGAGTAAACAGGAAGCTTATATCACAGCAGGGTACTCCTGATTGGCAGAACACAGAGACATGGTGATTGGCTGAGGGGAGGAGCAAGCTCCCTGCAGTTCTCCAGCAGATACTGATTTGGAGATGGATTGTCATAGCTCAAGCAGCGGCCCCGGAAGGAAGTGAGATGAGCAGCGCTGCTCAAGCAGAGGGTGCTGGACCCCTGCGGCTGGGGACAGGTGCGCGCACCCGGGGAGCATACGGTAAGGAAGACGCTACCTGACCGACCCGCGGGCGGCGGCTGCCAGCGCCCCGGAGCTGTCGGCGGACGGTCGACATCCGGGATCCTTGAAGCCGGACAGGGGCGGTAGGAGCCGAGGGAGTAAAGGCAGCAGGCCGCGGAGCACGGGCGGCAGACCCCCGGGTGGTAACACAAAGTTTCCTTCAGTATTTGCTGATAAAGTGTTGCATTTATCTTTTCTTCAACTTTAACCAAGTTTTGTGTGATTTATAGCTCACACATCCCCACATCATCAGCGATCCACCTCCATGCTTTACATTAGGAATGGTGTTCCTTTCATCATAGGCCTTGTTGATACCTCTCCAAATGTAACATTTATGGTTGTGGCCAAAAAGCTAAATTTTGGTCTCATCACTCCAAAACACCTCGTTCCAGAAGTTTAGAGGCATGTCTCTGTGCTATTTGGCGTATTGTAGGCGAGATACTTTGTGGTATTTGCGCAGTAATGGCTTTCTTCTGCCAACTCGACCATGCAGCCCATTTTTCTTCAAGTGCCTCCTTATTGTGCATCTTGAAACAGTCACACCACTAGTTTTCAGTGAGTTCTGTATTTCAGCTGATGTTATTTGTGGGTTTTTCTTTGCATCCCGAACAATTTTCCTCACAGTTGTGGCTGAAATATTTGTTGGATTACCTGATCGTGGTTTGGTTTTTACAGAGCCCCTGATTTTCCATTTGTTAATCACAGTTTGAACATTGCTGTCTGGCATTGTCAATTCCTTGGATATCCTTTTGTATCCCTTTCCTGTTTTATACAGTTCAACTATCTTTTCCCGTAGATCCATTGACAATTTTTTTGGTTTCCCCATGATTCGCAATAAAGAAACGTCAGTGGCTGGATGAAAGATGCAAGAGTCTGTCTGGATTCCAGAAACTCACTCAGCTTTTATGCGCACACACTGATTACAAGCAAACAGGTCACAGGTGAGGATGATACCTTTGTGTCAACTTCTGTGCATGTATGTGATCAGGGTCATTTGGATTTTTTTTTGATTGTCATTATGATTTAAAAAGAGAAAACACAGTAGTTTGACAATAAATGGCATTTGAAAGCATATTACTTAGCTAACTTGATTAAAGGAAGCAACAGGTGGTGGACTAGTCAAGATTGTCCTGCCCGGACTGGTATGGAGAAGCATTGTATGTCTAATCACTCTCCTGAATCGTATGTTGTTTCTTATATTCTTGACAACAAAAAGCATTTACCTTCCTCTGATACGTTAAAAGCCGCCATTAAGGCATGGAGATCACTCTCTCAAATTTCGAGCACTGCATTTGAGCCAGTAATCCCTGTTTGGATCCTAATTGATATTTTCAGTGCGTTGTGTCCGAGGATTAAATAAAAAAACTGGCATATTAGGGGGATTGAAACTGTTTCTGACATTATGAAAGATGGTAGATTAAAATCTTTCTCATCCTTGGGCAAACAGTTTGGACTACCTAAATATGAAAGATTGAATTGGCAACTCATTTCTGATATCTTAGTAGATAAAAAAATAACATTTATACTTCCAAGCAATGTTAATACCCTTCTCAGATATTCTAACAAAGAATCAATTTGGAAAACTAGCATCCTTTACCAAACTCTTAATAAAGATCTTATTCTTGACAATCATAGATTCTTGAATACTTGGTCTAAAGATACTGGACTGGATTCCTCAGAATTGGGTGAACATCTCTCAAAGATCCTTCCATTTATGTACTCTAAAATACAGTGCCTACAAGTAGTATTCAACCCCCTGCAGATTTAGCTGGTTGACACATGCGGAATTAACTTGGCATTGTGACATTTGGACTGTAGATCAGCCTGGAAGTGGGAAATGCAGTGCCACAATAAAAAATTTTTTTTGTTTTTTTTTTTCTTTCTTAAAGCGTTAAAAGTTAATTCAGAGGGTCATTTATTATTCAACCCCTCAAACCACCAGCATTCTGTTTGGTCCCCCTAAAGTATTAAGAAGTAGTTCAGGCACAAATAACAATGAGCTTCACATGTGTGGATTAATTATCTCTTTTGCCAGCCTTTTCTGACTATTTAAGACCCTCCCCAAACTTGTGAACAGCACTCATACATGGTCAACATGGGAAAGACAAAGGAGCATTCCAAGGCCATCAGAGACCAGATCGTGGAGGGTCACAAAGCTGGCAAGGGGTACAAAACCCTTTCCAAGGAGTTGGGCCTACCTGTTTCCACTGTTGGGAGCATCATCCGGAAGTGGAAGGCTTATTAAACAACTGTTAGCCTTCCACGGCCTGGACAGCCTTTGAAAGTTTCCTCCTGTGCCGAGGCCAGGCTTGTCCGAAGAGTCAAGGCTAACCCAAGGACAACAAGGAAGGAGCTCCGGGAAGATCTCATGTCAGTGGGGACATTGGTTTCAGTCAATACCATAAGTTACGTACTCCACCGCAATGGTCTCCGTTCCAGACGAGCCCGTAAGGTTTCTTTACTTTCAAAGCGTCATGTCAAGGCTCGTCTACAGTTTGCTCATGATCACTTGGAGGACTCTGAGACAGACTGGTTCAAGGTTCTATGGTCTGATGAGACCAAGATCGAGATCTTTGGTGCCAACCACACACGTGACATTTGGAGACTGGATGGCACTGCATACGACCCCAAGAACACCATCCCTACAGTCAAGCATGGTGGTGGCAGCATCATGCTGTGGGGCTGTTTCTCAGCCAAGGGGCCTGGCCATCTGGTCCGCATCCATGGGAAGATGGATAGCACGGCCTACCTGGAGATTTTGGCCAAGAACCTCTGCTCCTCCATCAAGGATCTTAAGATGGGTCGTAATTTCATCTTCCAACAAGACAATGACCCAAAGCACACAGCCAAGAAAACCAAGGCCTGGTTCAAGAGGGAAAAAATCAAGGTGTTGGAGTGGCCTAGTCAGTCTCCTGACCTTAACCCAATTGAAAACTTGTGGAAGGAGCGCAAGATTAAAGTCCACATGAGACACCCAAAGAACCTAGATAACTTGGAGGAGTAGGCCAAGATAACTCCAGAGACATGTGCCGGCCTGATCAGGTCTTATAAAAGACGATTATTAGCTGTAATTGCAAACAAGGGTTATTCCACAAAATATTAAACCTAGGGGTTGAATAATAATTGACCCACACTTTTATGTTTAAAATTTATAAAAATTCAACTGAGCAACATAACTTTTTGGTTTGTAAGATTTATGCTTCTGTTAATAAATCCTACTCTCGTTTGCAGTTTGAAGGCTACTAACTTATTGGCATCTTATCAAACCAGCTAAGTCTGCAGGGGGTTGAATACTACTTGTAGGCACTGTATCTTGTGTTTCCCTTTTGGAGACGCAATACAAAGTATATACTAAATGGTATCGTACCCCTAATATATTACATTTAATGGATCCTAGCTATAGTAATCTATGTTGGAGAGGATGTGGTAGTGTTGGCTCGGTTAAGCACGTATTTTGGTATTGCCCTGAACTAGGGACTTTTTGGCTTGAAGTTCAAACTCTTATCAATTTAATTTGAAACACTAATATTTCTCTTAATATGAATTGGGTCTTGCTTGTCATAGGATTGCAAGATATTCCAAAACAAAATAGGTCATTGGTTCTTCATATTCTTCTTTTAGCTAAGGATATAAGGGCCCCTTTACACGCCACCACTGAAAGGAAGCAACTGCCTGGCATTGGGGATATACAGTTAGGGCCAGAAATATTTGGACAGTGACACAATTTTCGCGAGTTGGGCTCTGCATGCCACCACATTGGATTTGAAATGAAACCTCTACAACAAAATTCAAGTGCAGATTGTAACGTTTAATTTGAAGGGTTGAACAAAAATATCTGATAGAAAATGTAGGAATTGTACACATTTCTTTACAAACACTCCACATTTTAGAAGGTCAAAAGTAATTGGACAAATAAACATAACCCAAACAAAATATTTTTATTTTCAATATTTTGTTGCGAATCCTTTGGAGGCAATCACTGCCTTAAGTCTGGAACCCATGGACATCACCAAACGTTGGGTTTCCTCCTTCTTAATGCTTTGCCAGGCCTTTACAGCCGCAGCCTTCAGGTCTTGCTTGTTTGTGGGTCTTTCCGTCTTAAGTCTGGATTTGAGCAAGTGAAATGCATGCTCAATTGGGTTAAGATCTGGTGATTGACTTGGCCATTGCAGAATGTTCCACTTTTTGCACTCATGAACTCCTGGGTAGCTTTGGCTGTATGCTTGGGGGTCATTGTCCATCTGTACTATGAAGCGCCGTCCAATTAACTTTGCAGCATTTGGCTGAATCTGGGCTGAAAGTATATCCCGGTACACTTCAGAATTCATCCGGCTACTCTTGTCTGCTGTTATGTCATCAATAAACACAAGTGACCCAGTGCCATTGAAAGCCATGCATGCCCATGCCATCACGTTGCCTGCACCATGTTTTACAGAGGATGTGGTGTGCCTTGGATCATGTGCCGTTCCCTTTCTTCTCCAAACTTTTTTCTTCCCATCATTCTGGTACAGGTTGATCTTTGTCTCATCTGTCCATAGAATACTTTTCCAGAACTGAGCTGGCTTCTTGAGGTGTTTTTCAGCAAATTTAACTCTGGCCTGTCTATTTTTGGAATTGATGAATGGTTTGCAACTAGATGTGAACCCTTTGTATTTACTGTCATGGAGTCTTCTCTTTACTGTTGACTTAGAGACAGATACACCTACTTCACTGAGAGTGTTCTGGACTTCAGTTGATGTTGTGAACGGATTCTTCTTCACCAAATAATGTATGCGGCGATCATCCACCACTGTTGTCATCCGTGGACGCCCAGGCCTTTTACAGTTCCCAAGCTCACCAGTCAATTCCTTTTTTCTCAGAATGTACCCAACTGTTGATTTTGCTACTCCAAGCATGTCTGCTATCTCTCTGATGGATTTTTTCTTTTTTTTTCAGCCTCAGGATGTTCTGCTTCACCTCAATTGAGAGTTCCTTTGACCGCATGTTGTCTGGTCACAGCAACAGCTTCCAAATGCAAAACCACACACCTGGAATCCACCCCTGACCTTTTCACTACTTCATTGATTACAGGTTAACGAGGGAGACGCCTTCAGAGTTAATTGCGGCCCTTAGCGTCCATTGTCCAATTACTTTTGGTCCCTTGAAAAAGAGGAGGCTATGCATTACAGAGCTATGATTCCTAAACCCTTTCTCCGATTTGGATGTGGAAACTCTCATATTGCAGCTGGGAGTGTGCACTTTCAGCCCATATTATATATATAATTGTATTTCTGAACATGTTTTTGTAAACAGCTAAAATAACTTGTGTCACTGTCCAAATATTTCTGGCCCTAACTGTATGTGCCTGTTGCCATAAAATTGCTACGAAATGGCGGCGTGTAAATAGGGAAATTCCTTCCTGTGTCAGGACACAGGAAGGAATTTCCCTATTTACACGCCGCCATTTCGTAGCAATTTTATGGCAACAGGCACATATATCCCCAATGTCAGGCAGTTGCTACCTTTCAGTGGTGGCGTGTAAAGGGGCCCTTATAGCCTCCCTCTGGTTGAAAAATGATCCACCCACAATTGAACGGCTAATGGATGAATTAGCTTCTCATAACCTGTTTGAGTACTTATTTGCTCTGAGGAACCCAAACTGACACAAACGTGGTCATCTTGGGTTTCCTAATATACACCTTCATTGACATTGGATGGGGATTGATTTTTCTTTAAATTATATGATCCTATGGCTATAGAAATAGACTTGTCATCTTCTGTTTATATTAAATGTCTAAAGAATCTTATGAACAATATATGCCATGTTAATGTATATAGTTATTATTTGTTTGTTTTGTTTGTTTTTTGTTCCTTCCTAATGTTTGTCATCCTTAATTCTTTTGTCTTGTCTCTAATACCTCTTTTATTATAATGGTATAAATCTAATTTTATGACTTATAATTGTAAAAATTTTTATTTAATATTGTTTGAACAATTTATTGATCAATATGTTAATAAAATACATTTAAATTGACAATAAATGGCTTCACCCAACCACTAACCATGAGTGGAAAAAAGTTTGTGTTATCATTCATATTCTCTGAAAAAAGGCCATGAAAGCAAACTTTTGAGCACAACTGTACACTCTTGGTTGTGAAGGGGTTGATAAGAATGTTTTTATGTTACACTAGCTGTGAGCCCGATTCTAAAGAATCGGGAGTCTAGAATCTGTATATAATTTTTTTATATAGTTTTAAATAATAGACTTAAACACCAGATATATGATTAAGTAGGCAATGTAGGCAGAACTGTGAGGGCAGCAATATAGTGGAGGTGTAGAAAGAGTTAATGTCCGACTAACAGGACTATAATAGAGTAGGAACTTATAATGATATCAAAAAATGTTATTGAAGGAGTTAATGTCCCACAGGCACTCCCACAACAGACTCAGCGCTGTAAATTATATCCAAAATGGTGTTCAAGGGGTTAATGTACCAGTGGCAGGAGTTATAAACACTACCAAATATGCAGTTAATGCTGAACTGGTATATAATGGGTTAATTTCGCAGTGTCATTACAACTATACACTGTGTAATAGAAATAACAACAATAATGGAATATAAGGGGTTAATGTTCCTACTGGCAGTAGTAATAGAGACTACAAAGTATGGAGTTAAGGCAGAAATGGTATATAAGGGGTTAACTTCGCAGTGGCAGTACAACTACACACTGTGTTATAGAAATTACAGATAAAACGGAATGTAAGGGGTTAATGTTGCTACTGTCATGAGTACAATGAGAGAAGCGCCTCACTGGCCATTGAGATACATGGAGGACTTTGAGTTTCAAATTTACTCAAAGTCAAACTCAAAGTCCTCCATGTATCTCAATGGGAAGTGAGGCGCTATTCTCATTGGTCACTGTGTGCTGGCGCCGACCAATGAGAATAGCGCCTCACTTACAGCGGTAAATTTGAAACTGAAAGTCCTCCATTATATGTCAATTGGAAGTAAGGTGCTACTCTCATTGGTCGCTGTGTGCTGGCGCCGACCAATGAGAATAGCGCCTCACTTACAGCAGTAAATTTGAAACTCAAAGTCCTCCATCTATCTCAATGGGAAGTGAGGCGCTATTCTCATTGGTCCCCGGACCGGATCACACCATGGTGTGAAGCCAGCCTTAATGGTTGTAATTCATGTCAGATTTTATCTACAATTGTCTTTGTTTTTATTCCGTTAGTGGCACCTTTAGGGTTAATGTTCTCATTACCATCATCCAATCACCATCTATACCTTCCTATATATAAGTCACTTCCCTGTATACATCCTTTATACTACCTGATGAAGATAGCTCTGTCTATCGAAATGCGTTGTGGCCGTTTAGAGGGACAATAAAGGTTTGTTACTCCATTAAATTTATTCAAACTTAATCTCTCATCCCAGCGCTCCACAAGACCGCTTAAAAATTCCAATACCATTGTAGTCTGAGCATGGACTGTGATGTGGTCAGGTTCGGGTCAGTAGACTAGCGGATAGTCCATGCATCATGGTTGCATGTGACTTGCATTGATGTCCATGGAAATTAAGTCACGTAAGTGTGATTTGCTACCAGCAACAGAAACATATCTGAAAACATAGGCGACTCTGTATCACATTAGAAGCTTGTCGCAAGTCGCTATGCATCACCATAGGAAATCACTATATCCAATGTTGCAACGTGTCACTGTGATTTCAGTGTCAAATGACACATGTCGCTATGTAACCCTTTCCTAAGGGCTCACTAACATGAACGTATAACACATTCTATCTAATGCTTTGTTTGTTAGTACTAGGCCTAATGTTTTACTATGGGCCAGTGCAGATCTGTGATTTTTTTCTCATGCTAATTCGGCATGGGAAAAAAGTTGCAGTATGCTGTGGTTGACTGCATATTTTGGATGGCGTGTACCCATTCAAGTCAGTAGGTTGTTCAAAACACTGGACTTTACTCAGATGGCATCCAGGTGCAGTATAATCTATGCCTAGACAGAAGATGGAGAAATTATGCTTTCCATCTTCTCCGCACCTGTGACCTGATTCTCGAAGGCGAGAGAATCGAAGCATAGTGAATGACACTCTGTTATCATTCGGAGCAAAGCTAAGTATCATTTGCATAATGCATCCGATTTTTTTGCATGATGCTTTATGCCAGTGTGACCCTGACGTAAGACCACATGCCACAGTCATACTGTTGTTTTAATGCATAGCACCCTTGTGCCGCTGCAGTCTGGCTAGAGTCACACTACCATTTTTAGCAGATTTTACCGGCATTTGATAAAAACTTAGAATTTTTTCCTGCAGCGCTTATGCAGTAATGACCGCCGCTTCTGCAGAACGCTGTCCTTGGTAACCCGATGCCTAGGGTCACACTTAAGCCCTGGATCCATTATTTGTATCAGTTTTTCAACTTTAGAATTCTAAGTCCAAAAACTGATGCTGTTAACGGATCCTGGACTCAAGTGTGACTGCTCTGCTATGGCTAGAGTCACACTTAAAAGGCACAATACGGTAACCGCATCCATTACCGGATGCATTTTGCCGTGTGCCTTCATACTATATTTTGATAGTAAAATTGCAACCCTCATTACGGATCTGAATGCATTAACGCATCCGGTTTTGGAATGTGGGTTTTTGCAATTTTAAAAACCGCATCTGCATCCGGATCCGGTACCGCAAGGTACATTTATGTACCTTTGCGGTACTGGATCCGGTCCCTTAGGCGCCCATGTTAAAAAAAAACGCATCAGGTTTTGGAACCGCTCCGAAAAATGTAGCCTGCATGATTTTTCCCGCAGGCTGCAAAAGGATATGCGGTAACCGGATTGCAAATAGTGCAATCCGTTAACCGCATATCCTTTTGCAGCCTGCGGGAAAAATCATGCAGGCTGCATTTTTTGGTGCGGTTCCAAAACCGCATACATTTTTTTTAACATGGGCGCCGAAGGGACGAGATCCTGTTATTGAAACCAGTGGAAAAAACTGATTGGCATGTGTGACCCTAGCCAATGTGTTCCCTGGTTACCAAGCACACACAAAGCTGCTTGGCGTCCGCTTTTGCTAAGTGAACAGGGAAACGCTGCAGGCTCCTCTGAGAGCAGCGCGCATACTATAGCTATTGTAGGTATAGTATGTGTGCTGTCCGAGGCCCTGAAGGATTATACAGTAAGATCTATGGGCAGCGCTGCAATTCAAAGACAGTTTCCACAATCCCATTCATATGCAGCTGGAAATAATGTGATGTATGAGGCAGCGTTTGGTGAGAATTGTGCTTTGGAAAACAGATCTTCATGTATCTTACTTGTTTTTTTTTTTATTATTTTCAGATCTCACGATCATATTTGATTACACAACGACAAACAGAATACGTCTTGTTCTGGCTGGAACTCTGGTTATTTTGGCCTGTGGTTTTGTCATTGAATATTGGATCAGTTTAACCAAGAATTAAATGATCTTTCATTTGAAATGGTTGTAGGATTGGAGGATTGAAGCATTGGAGCATTTGAGGATTGGAGGATGGGCTAACAGACTTTTCTTTAGAAAGAGTGCCAGAAGGTTTACCGGTGAAACAGACAAACAAATCCATAGGCTCCAATCACCCAACCAAGCCGAAAGACGGGAAAGTGCAGCACTTAATTTTTATGCTTAGTCAGATTGAGTTTTATTTTGTGGTATATCAGGGAAAAGTGCCTCTGATGTATGCCACATATGTCACCAAATGCTTCATTAAAAAAAATGTATACCACTGTATATACTTTCCTGGAAGATGTCTATGTATGGAATAGTGCAGTACACTTGGTTATTTAATACAGATGAGAAAAAAGTCCACTAATATATACCAGACAAATGGAAATCAAAGGACATTCTGGAAGAGCCCTTGTTACATGCACCAGGTGCTTTCTTGATACCTACACCAAACAGATGCCACAAACCCTGTGTATGAATACACCCTTTCAGTGTAGTATAATGTGCTATTGTGGTGCCCCACTACGTAGGTGCCACAAAAGGGGTACTGCACCCAGAAAAGCGGTGTAGTACTCGACTGCAATTTGGACAATGGTCACAAGATGGAGCCCTAGAGCTGACACACACACACTAGAATAGTGGGTGGGAGGGACCCCGGGAGGGAATATATAACGACCTCTAGAGGGAACCAGAGAGCTCTCAGACAGTGAGTCGAGTGAGAGTCAGAGGTGAAAGGTGAACCAAGAGGGCCATCTCGGCTGAGGGGCCCGGAGAAAGGAAAGATCCCAAAAGAAGAAGAGAAAGAAAGCAAGGAAACTCAGAAACGCAGAGTTAAATTGAGTGGGGAACGAGTAACGGATAGAGTTTGCCCCATAGGAAGTAACCCGGGTACCGGAGCCCGCACCTGTGAGTTCTCTAAGGCTCACAGAAAATACGTACAACAGGGATATTGCAAATACGGCCCTGACTCCCAAATATCCCACGTGAGGGAAGCCAGGACTAGCAGGGCACTGCAGTCCAGACAGAAGGTTGACCTGACGGGTACAAGGGAGGAGAAGAGAATCAGAAGTAGCAGGAGGCCAGATTATCTATAGGAGATCAGGCTTCATAACACTGGGAACAGAACAAAAGGAAAAGGAAAGGAACATAAAGGAGGGTTCCATCTTCAGCCAGAAGTCCCAATTGCAGCCTGGAGCATTTGCCAGAATAACATCTGACTATTACTGAACTGTATTGCTCATGAAGGAGTTCAAGTAAATTTTACCCGGTGAAGTGAAGTTTTGACTCTGCTGCATGCTTTCTATATAAACTGCTTTATTACAGCATTACTGCCCCAGTGGTCCAGTCCCACCTGCGGGGACTAATCCATCTAAGCCGCAATACCACCGACCACCGGAGGACTGTGGCGGCGCTGGTGAGCATCACCAAACTCAGCAGGTGGCGTCACGAAGACAAAAGACTTATAAATAATCCCTTGTAAATATATCTCCCCATTTTCGGTTGACCCCCAGGACCACTGCTTCGGGATGGCCACCCATGACTTCCCAGACTGAACCCGAGCCTGAGAGCCGAGTACCCCGAACCCCTGGGTGCGCGTCACTATACATAAATACCAGAGTAAAAATGGGTTTAAATTATGCTATTAGGTGTACTAAAAAATAAGTCAAAGCACACACACAAAACACCTCAACCAATAGAAAGAACTTGCAAAAAAGTTATAATTTATTCCAGAAGCATCAGTGATCGGCAAGGTAAAAAAATCATGAAAGATTTTTTCAAGAATCAATAGTACGATGCATGAGATGACAGACAAAAGTCCCCAAAAGTAAAGGACAGCACTGAAGGGTATCAATATGGAGAGCACGTAAAAAAGGAAAACAGAGACTGTTAATATGAAGGAAAATATCCTAAAGCTATCATAGGCCAGGGTCAGACCAGCGTCAGCCATAATGCTGACGAATCTGTTTAAAACGTAGTCTCTAGCAGCCGGTGTGGATAGTGTTAACATAATGTAACACTGTTCTCAGGCTGCATATTCATCTCTATGGTTACCGGTAGACAAGCGCAGGCGGCAGCTTCACTCAGAAGCATCGTACAGGAGACACGGTTTGCAGCGTTTTCCTGTGTGCTCAGCAAAATCGCATATCCAGTCCTTCAGAGTGAAGCTGCCGCCTGCGCTTGTTTACCGATAACAATAGAGATGAATATGGAGCCTGAGCACAGCGTTACATTATGTTAATGCTATGCGCTCAGGCTGCCAGAGACTAAGTTTTAAACAGATTCATCAGCCTTATGGCTGATGCTGGTCTGACCCTAGACATAATGTGGCGCCCCACTACGTAGGTGCCACAAAAGGGGTACTGCACCCAGAAAAGCGGTGTAGTACTCCACTGCAGTTGGGACTATGGTCACTAGATGGAACCTTAGAGCAGCACTCACACAAACTAGAAGAGTGGGTGAGAGGAACCCCGGGAGGATAAATAGTAGCCTCTAGAGGGAACCAGAGAGCTCAGAGTCTCAGAGGGTGAGCGAGGAAAGATGGAGTAGGAGTGAAGGAGCCAGGCAGCCAGCCTGAAGGAGCAAGGAGGGTCACCTCAGCTGAGGGACCCCAAGAAAGCAAAGATCCCAGGAAACAGAGAAAAGAAAGAGAGGGAAAGAAACTCAGAAGCAGAGTTCACTCTAAGAAGGGGATTGAGTAACAGTAGAGTTTGCCCCGAAAGGAAGGAAACCGGGTACCGGAGCCCGCAACTGTGAGGTCCTTCAAGGCTCACAGAAAATCCGTTAAACAGGGATATTGTAAATACGGCCCTGACTCCCAAGGAGCCCACAAGAGGGAAGCCAGAACCGCAGTAAGCGCCTGCGGCTTACAAAGAAAAGGTTAACCCGACGGGTAGAAGGGAGAGGAGACAGAACAAGAAGCAGCAGGAGGTCAGGTCATCTATATGAGATCAGACTTCACAATACTGGGAACAGAAAAGAAGGAAAAGAAAGGAACATAAAGGAGGGTTCCATCTACAGCTAGAAATCCCAACTGCAACATCCAGAGCATTTGCCATTACAACATCAATAACTACTGAAAGACTATTGCTGAATGAAAGTTGTTCCAGTAAAGTTACCCGGTGAAGTGAAGTTCCGACTCTGCTGCATCCTTTCAAATATAAACTGTTTTATTACAGCATCACTGCCCCGGTGGTCCAGTCCTGCCTGCGGGGACTAATCCATCTAGGCCGCAATACCACTGACCACCGGAGGACTGAGGCGGCGCTGGTGAACCTCACCAGAATCAGCAGGTGGCGTCACGAAAACAAACTTTGTAAATAATCCCTTCTAAATAATTCCCCATTTCAGTTGACCCCCAGGTCCACGGCTTCGGGATGGCCACCCGTGACTTCCCGGACTGAAGCGCGCCCGAGAGCCGAGTACCCGAGCTCTGGGTGTGCGTCAATAACCTATTAAAGGGTGGACAAGGGCGCAATAGGGTCTAATCTCTTAGATATCAGATAGTTTAAAAATGAGGTACTGCTCACCTTATGCGGTTGTGTGCCCCACAACCGGTTTAAACGCTCAAAACAGCTGCTGCAGGATCCACCATTCCATGAGGAACAACATATGCATAAATCCAAAGGACCAGGGTGTACAACGATTGGTGCTGCTGAGTATGAGGAAGGACCACAGTCTTGGTATATAAGAATGGTGCTTTATTTCTTCCATGCGTTTCGGAGCTGTCCCAGTCCCTTCCTCAGGAATACCACCATAAACAAAGACCAGCAAGGTTCAGATCTCAAAACTATATATACATCAGCAACTTTTGTTGGTCATTGTTTATGGTGGTATTCCTGAGGAAGGGACTGGGACCGCCCCAAAACGCAAAAAAGAAATAAAGCACCATTCTTATGTAACAAGATTGTGGTCCTTCCCTATACTGAGCAGCGCGGATCATTGTATACCCTGGTCCTTTGGATTTATGACCCTAGACATAGGGACACCAAGGTGTCCCACATTAACTGCGAATACAGGTCCAGCAAAGGAAAGGTGTAAAAAAAAAACACAAATTGCAGCCAGCCATTTCCACTGCAGTAGCTGTATTTAAAAAAAGGAAAGAAATATCGCTGTGATAGAGTGTAGAGACCTACAGTCAAATCCATAAAACAGTCACACTATATCTAACAAAAATGACTCGCCCATAGATGCAAGAACGCTAACCAATACCTTGGGTACCACACCTACATATGTTTCGTAAATGTACTTCTTTAGGGGAAGTGGTGGTGTGTGAGAGGCTAGGGTCACACTAGCACTAAGAATGTGTTCAGAGGGTTCCATTAAAAAGATAGATTCTGGCGGCATTAACGCAACGTAACCATAATGGTAACACTACCTTAACGCTGCCAATACATCCTATGGGTGACGGACCCTCGAGCGCAGGTCAAACGCTGCCATCTAAGTGCCGGAGTTTGAATCCTTGCGCTATTTCCAAGCGCATCACATGACACGGAAGCACGCATCATGTCATGCGCTTGGAAATAGCACGAGGTTCAATCTCTGGCACTTAGATGCTGGCATTTGATCCTTCACCCATAGGATTGTATTGGCAGCGTTAAGGCAACCTTACCATTACAATTATGCTGCGTTAATGCTGCCAGATTCTATCTTTTTAATGGAACCCCCTGAACACATTCATAATGCTAGTGTGACCCAGGCCAGAGTGAGTCCCTAAAAACTTCTGGAAACTACCTGACCCTACTACCAAATATGCCACACATGTGTGATTGCAAGCAGAGTGCAGAAGTGTATCCAGCGACACGCGTCATTCCGGAAGTGGCCTGCAGGGGAAACAACTTCTCTAGATGTCATTATCAATTAAAAGAAAAAGAAAAGTAATACTAACCTCGCTACTATAGATGACAAGCAACAAGTATTTAGATTGATTGTGATTTTTATTTTCTATGCTTTTCTGGGCTCTCTGGCCCCTTCATCAGGAAAAATCACAGATGCACATCCATGGATGTGGTCCTTCCCCAACATAGGAGAATCCTTTGTACACATCCCTGTGAAAAATAAATCCAATTTTTACCCAGTTCACCACAAAGGAATAAATCTCGAGATTTGTCAACAACTCATTTTAAAGGATTTAAGATCCTTTATTCAAAATAAAAAAATAGATAATCTGAATAATATTGAGAGAAAGGCAATATCAACACTTAGCCAGAACAATGATATCATTATCAAAGGGGGCAGATAAAAGGGGAGGAGTGGTGATCATGAACAGGAGTTGGTATATCAAGGAGGGTTTACGAATCCTTAGAGACAGGCATTACTACGAGAAACTAGATTATGACAATTCTGTCCAAGTCTTTTTGGAATATAAAGAAAAAATTAGGGTAGCAACTCAAATGGGACTACTCGACAAAAGAGAAAAAAAATTTTGAATTTCCAGTACTACCAAATTCCTTTTTTCGACTTTCTGACGAAAATTCATAAAGACACCCAAAATCCCCCAGGTCGCCCCATCATTTCCGGTACAAAATCAATTACGGCAAATTTATCCCATTACATCGACCTTTATCTCCAGAAATATGTGGTAAATCTGAATTCCCATATTCTAGATTACACTAATTTAATCAAATCACTAAAAGGACTAACTTTGGATGAACATTTTATATTTTGCACACTTGATGTGAATGCATTGTTCTCAAACATTCCCCACAATGTTTGTCTCGAATCTCAAGACCCCTCCATCCTAACTACACAGGAGTTTCTCCTAGATGGACTTGCCTTCATCTTAAAAAACAATTTGTTCACCTTTGAGGGTATAACCTATAAAGAACTCAAAGGTTGTGCAATGGGCACACAGGTAGTGCCCAGTTATGCCACCTTTTTATGGGTCGTTTTGAAGCACTCTTCATTGACAATTGCCCATTGGCCACCGGACACGTTTTTTTCTACAAACGGTTTATTGATGACTTATTCCTAAAATGGTCTGGTTCCACAGAACAACTTTTAATCTTCGTTGAAGGTCTAAATCACAATCCATGGGGCTTAAGCTTTACCAGCACTGTTTCTAAGATGGGTATACAGTTTCTGGACCTGTTCATCCAAAAAGAAGAGGGGGGAAGGTACTAACATCCACCCACTTTAAGAGCGTCGATGTTAATAGTTACTTATTCTTCAACAGTGGTCATTTACCCAGATGGATTTCAAATGTACCCTATGGGCAATATTGGCGCATTAGAAAAAAAAAATTGCAGTCAGAATGCTGACTTTATAAAGGAGTCTGAAGTTCTTAGAGAACGGTTTCGGCAGAAAGGATACTGAAAAATCTCTTCACTGATGCCTTCAACAAGGTTAAAAAAGAAAGCCAGGAAACATGCCTAGCTAAAATGGAAACTAAGAAATCTGAAAAGACAAAAGACAGTAAAAGAGCAGAATTGAGTCTCATTACCACATATAATCAATTCACCAATACTCTGATGAAACTAATGAATAAACAGTGGTTCATCCTTAAAAATGATCCAATCCTGGCAAAACATCTTCCAAACAAACCGAATATTATTTATAGAAAAAATCAGTCACTCAAGAACTTAGTGGCCCCTAGTCTAACATCTCTTTGCACTAACCAGTTAATTCCTAGTGACATCAACAATGTGGGATGTTTCAAATGTGCTAACCGCAAAAATGTCTATGCTGTAATGCAATAGAAAATGGAGCCACCACATTTACCTCCAAAGTTACAGGGGAAACATTTCCAATAAAATTTAGATTGAACTGCCATTCATCTTATGTCATCTATATCTTAGAATGTACAGGTGGCCTACAATATGTGGGCCGCACCATTCAAGAGATGCATCAGCGCCTTAACAAATACAGACAAAACATCAAAAATGGGTTTCCATTACACAGTGTGTCCAAGCATTTCTTAGCAGAACATCAGAAAGACTATCAACAAATGAGAGTCACAATTATTGACCACATTATTGATACGGCTAAAGACAGATACAGGTGTCTCATGAATCGTGAGAATTACTGGATCTTCAAGTTGGGGTGCCTGCATCCTGGGGGCCGCAACTTGATACTTGAGAAAGTTGTTCTGTGATCCAATGTAAAGGAAAGGAGAGTGCTTCATTTATTGATCTTTTTATCAACTCAATTATTGAGACCCCTCTATTGAATTTCCCCCCCCATTTTTGACCCCCACATTTCTTCCCCCCCCTCCCCTTTTTTTCTCCTCTTTATACTTCTGGGTTACGGTTATGCAAATAATTTAATGATTTTTAATCATGCACTCGGCCCATGATGTCTGAAAAATGTAATTATTTTATATTTTTTACATTTTGGAAATAGAAAAAAAAATTTATTGACCCCAAAAAATACTTTATTTTTAAAAAAATTACTTTAGTTTTAATTATCCTTGGTAATTTGTAATTTTTTATTACTATACTTATTATTAAATCTTATGACACAATTTTCACCACTATCCCTTATTTTTGATTATTAATACTCGTATAATTCAATCATCTCATTTTTATTTTTCAATTTTAATTATTTTTTATTTTGTTTTCATTATGACTACCTGTTATTATTTTTTATTTTATAATTTATTTTATTTTTCATTTTATATATATTTTTTTCATTTTATATTTTTTTATTATTCAATATTTTTCCTTCATTTTATTTTTTAAATCTTAGATTTTTTGCTTTTTTTTATTATATTTTTTAGATTTCTTGAATATAGTAAATTAAGATAAAATGAAATGTTCTCTTTTCTTCTAATTACTGTGTAAATCTAAATAAATTAAAAGAGAAAGGAAGCGCACATAGAGTAGTACCGCTATTATACAGGTCCCTCAGACCCCAAATGGTTACACTCACCTGTGAGTGTCACAACTACAATAAAAGCACACAGGAGGTCGCTGCAGGATCCCAGCTGAGAACTGAAGAATCCAGATAACAGTGAAAAAGAGCTGGGATAAGATGCCGCGCTGACCACAAAGATAAACACAGAGTTAATCACACACTCTGTTTATTTTGTCTACACGTGTTTCATGGCTCATAGCCACTTCTTTAGGATGCCCTGAAGAAGTGGCTATGAGCATGAAACACGTGTAGGCAAAATAAACAGAGTGTGTGATTAACTCTGTGTTTATCTTTGTGGTCAGCGCAGCATCTTATCCCAGCTCTTTTTCACTGTTATCTGGATTCTTGTGTAAATCTATGGAACTCATGGGTACACAGTACCCCATGGTGGTGAAGTGGTTAATTAGCAATTATGATGTCCTCTACTATGCCTTTATATACCCCCTTGTTTAGTCACTGGTCATCACGTGATGAAGGCGGACTTATCCTCCGAAACGCGTTGTGAGGAAGTGACCAATTGACCAATTGATCCATTAAAGAAACGGTTTTCTTAAATCCTGCTTCTCCTGCCTATCCATATCTACAGCGCCCGCAAAATCTGCTAAGTTTCAATCTCCTTCTTTGTTTTACACCTCTGGGTGAGCGGAGTGGTGCCTCTTGTTATGGAGAGTTGTCGGTGCACAGGACCCATGCGGGAGAAAAAGCAAGAGGACCTGCGGTGATGTTGACACCTCGTGACGAGTCACATGACTGGCCGGAGTCGGAACCCGGAAGCGGGAACGGCGTCGGGTGCACAAGACACAGCAAAGGCCTCTTCACCAGTGAGTTATAAACCCATATTAGGTCCTCACTAGACCACCGGGTAATATACCAGGAGCGATCCCTCCTTTCTATCTTTTGTTTCCATTTTGGAAATGGGCACAGTTAAGGGCAGATGATGCAATTATTCCGATGGTGAGCGGTACCAGTCCTAATGCTCAGCATATAAGGGGGGAGCTCCAGAGGGCAAGGAGCAGGGCAAAAGGACGGGTGTCTAGAAGATTAACTACAAGGGGGTTCCCAACTCAATTAAACAATAAATCCCAAACATAAGACACACAATCTTATTTATGTCCATAGCCTTCAAGGCCTCTTCACCGGTGAGTTATAACCCACATTAGGTCCTCACTAGACCACCGGGTAATATACCAGGAGCGCTCCCTCCTTTCTATCTTTTGTTTTGTTTCCATTTTGGAAATGGGCACATTTAAGGGCAGATGATACAATTATTCTGATGGTGAGCGGTACAAGTCCTAATGCTCAGCATATACACTGTGTTCCAAATTATTATGCAAATTGGTTTTAAGTGTCATAGGGTTTTATTTTTAGTTTTTTTCAATGAAACCCATTGATGGTATTGTGTCTCAGGTTCTTTGGATCATTGAAATCAATCTCAGATATCTGTGATAATTAGTTTGGCAGGTGAGCCCAATAAAAGGAAAACTGGGTGTTCCACAATATTACGCAGGCCACAGTTTTCAAGTAACATGGGAAAGAAAAAGGATCTCTCTGCTGCCGAAAAGCAGCAAATAGTGCAATGCCTTGGACAAGGGATGAAAACATTTGATATTGCACGAAAACTTAAGCGTGATCATCGTACTGTGAAGAGATTTGTGGCAGATTCAGAGCACAGATGTGTTCGTGCAGATAAAGGCAGAATGAGGAAGGTTTCTGCCAGGCAAGTTCATCGGATTAAGAGAGCAGCTGCTAAAAAGGCCTAACAAACCAACAAACAGATATTTGAAGCTGCTGGTGCCTCTGGAGTCCCTCGAACCTCAAGGTGTAGGATACTTCAGAGACTTGCTGTGGTGCATAAACCTACTATTCGGCTACCCCTAAACAGTGCTCACAAGCAGAAACAGTTGCAGTGGGTCCAGATATACATGAAGACTAATTTTCAAACAAACAGTCTTGTTTACTGATGAGTGCCGAGCAACCGTGAAAGGTCCAGATGAATAGAGTAGTGGATGGTTGGTGGATGCCACCATGTCCCAACAAGGCTGCGACGTCAGCAAGGAGGTGGAGGAGTCATGTTTTGGGCTGGACTCATTGGAAAACAGCTTTTAGGCCCCTTTAATGTTCCTGAAGGTGTGAAAATGACCTCTGCAACGTATATAGAATTTCCAACTGAGAACTTTCTTCCATGGTACAAAAAGCAAAAACGTGCCTTTAGGAGCAAAATCATCCTCATGCATGTCAATGCACCATCTCATGCTGCAAAGAACACCTCTGTGTCATTGGCTGCTATGAGCATAAAAGGAGATAAACTCGTGGTGTGGCCACCATCTTCCCCTGACCTCAACTCTATACAGAACCTTAGGAGTATAATCAAGCAAAAGATCTATGAGGGTGGGAGGCAGTTCACATCAAAACAGCAGCTCTGGGAGGCTATTCTGACATCATCCAAAGAAATACAAGCAGAAACTCTCCAGAAACTCACAATATCAATGGATGCTAGAATTGTGAAGGTGATATCAAAGTAGGGTTCCTATGTTAACATGTAACTTGGCCTGAGCACGGAGCTGCTGGGAGGCCGCTTTTCCTCAGCACACAGGAAAACACTTTATGCAGCGTTTTCCTGTGCGCTCCTCAAAAGCGGCCGCCCAGCAGCTCCACGTCCGGCCGCTGGCAAAGTAAATAATGGGTTGTTATGGGGCAGCGTTCTGCTGAAGCACACAACGTTAACACTATGCGCTTCAGCAGAAAATTCTAAGTTTTCAGCGCAGGGGGAGATTAACGGTGGTGTGACCCTAGCCTTTCTCTCTGTTATAAACCATTCTGTTGGTTGCTGTCCACTGTTTCAGTATGTTTAGATGTTTGTGAATCCTCTCTCTCTCTTCTCTCTCTAGAAAATTTCTAAGTTTTCAGCGCAGAGGTGATTAATGGTGGTGTGACCCTAGCCTCGGGACCGGTCCCCTCCAGTCTCTGTTGCCTGGGGATGTCGCGGTTGTGACCGCAGACCGGTTCTGTGACCCTGAGCGAAGTCAATAAAAAGGGGAAAATGAAAAATGAAAGAAAAAGGGAAAGAGTTTGTCATGGATGTGACACCACCCATGGTTTGTGGCCAATGTGAGCCACCGATCCCGGGGGTAATGGCAATGGGCAGCAAAGTGATAAGCCCTCCATGGGCAGGGCTGGTTATCCCCTGGGCTGATATATATAGTCTATGTGTGGAGGTACGGTGCATGTGGAGGAACGGTGGTGAGACTTACTGACATCACTGGAGCTCCTGCAGCTCTCGTCTGGACACTGTATTCTCCTTTCCGCAGGTGCAAGCAAGCCCTGGCTAATCACCACAGAAATAAGTCTCTCACATAGAGTCCTGAGTATTTTACTCACTGCTCAGTTCTGATTTTACACAGTACAGTTCACAGTTTGCTTTCGGTCCTGGTTGCCGGTCTGCAGCTAGGTCAACTTGCTAGAGGCACCCCCTCTCTAGTACCTTTCGGGCCTCTTCAATCCCGTGCACATACTCAGGGCCAGCTGTTGCGGACTTTCGGTGGACGTCCCGCTCGGGACTCCTATCCCTGTGTGACGGCCTTTCCTTCGTGGTGCCGGGGGTGGGGTACGGGACATAAAGACCCCACACCCAGCTGCTTAATTCGTGGTTAGGGGCTTGAAGCTTACCCGGCCACATCAACAGGGCCGACCCCCTCGTGTCGACCCGTTCCCTCGGTGTACCTGTCGGCCAAGGTCCACCTTAGACTCCTTCTGCTATTTCTTGGTCAGTAGCCCTGGACCCGGACCGGCCATATGGTAGCACAAACCGCCAGGTCCGTGTTCCTCCTTGCAGGTGTTTCAGTGCCTGGGCTGCATGGGTGTCTCTGCTTGGGTGCTCTTCCCACTTCACCACCCTCCAAGGGAGAAACTGCTCTACTAGCTTGTCCCAACTTAATGTTCCTAGGTTTTATTCTAGTTCCTCCACCCCTTTCCCGGGTATCCTTTACTACTCTCCACCCACCACTCAGCTTTCCCCCCACTATCCCCTGCCTCACATGAAGTACTAGGTCTAGGGATTGGGGACATTACTATTCTGTGATTCTATTAAAAGATAAAAAAGATAAAAATATCAATCACATTTTAATGTTGGAGCAGTGAAATGATGCTACTTCAAATGGTAATAGTGTAAAATTAATAACAATAAAACTTCCTATATAATATGAAGCATAATACAGAAATATTTTGTAGAATTGATCCCTGTATGTAAATACCGTATATACTCGCGTATAAGCCGAGTTTGTCAGTCCAAAAATTGGGCTGAAAAGTCCCCCCCTCGGCTTATACGCGAGTCATAAGGTGTACACAGGCCGCCCGCCCCCCCATCAGTATACAGGCACCCCCCCCATTGGTATACAGGGCCTCCCTTGCTGCCGCAAACCTGTAAAGTAATAGATCATTACACTTATCCCTGTGGCCGCCGCCGCTGCACTGCACCACGCTCCTCCGGGTCTTCATGCCTCTTCCGGCTTCCTCCGGTGCACAGAAGCCGGAAGAAGCATGAAGACCCGGAGGAGCGCGGTGCAGAGCAGCGGCGGCGGCGACAGGGATAAGTATAATGATCTATTACTTTACAGGTTTGCGGCAGCAAGGGGGGGCCCTGTATACCGATGGGGGGGGCACCTGTATACCTCTGGGGCTGCTGCTGTATATACCATTGGGGCTGCTGCTGTATATACCACTGGGGCTGCTGCTGTATATACTACTGGGGCTGCTACTGTAATACCACTGGGGCTGCTGCTGTAACACTGCTGGGGCCGGTATATACCACTGGGGCTGCTGCTGTATATACCACTGGGGAGGCTGCTGTAACACTGCTGGGGCCTGTATATACCACTGGGGAGGCTGCTGTATACCACACTACTGGGGGCTGTATACCTGTGCTGGGGTCCACCCTCGGCTTATACATGAGTCAATAGGTTTTCCCAGGTTTTGAGGGCAAAAGTAGGGGGGTCGGCTTATACACGGGTCGGGGCTTATACACGAGTATATACGGTAATTGTAATTAAAGTTTATATGTGTATAATGTCCACATATCCCTTTTCAAATTCAAGGTTTTTCTCATGTAGAAAATCATGCCATGAATACCAGTTTCAGAGTACTTTTTCCACTATTCACTGCCCAGCCTATTTTGGCCTTACTGACTAGACCATTTTTTGCAATTCTGACCAGTGTCCCTTATGAGGTAATATCTCTGGAACGCTTCAACGGATCCTAGCGATTCTGAGATTGTTTTTTCGTGACATATTGGGCTTCATGATAATAGTAAATTTAGGTCAATAATTTTTGCGTTTATTTGTGAAAAAATAAAAAATGTGGCAAAAATTTTGAAAATTTAGCAATTTTCAAATTTTTAATTTTTATTCTGCTAAACCAGAGAGTTATGTGACACAAAATAGTTAATAAATAACATTTCCCACATGTCTACTTTACATCAGCAAAATTTTTTTGTTGTTGTTAGGAAGTTATAAGGGTTCAAAGTTCATCAGCAATTTCTTATTTTTCCAGCAAAATGTACAAAACCATTTTTTTAGGGACCACATCACATTTGAAGTCCCTTTGAGGGGTGTACATAACAGAAAACACCCAAAAGTGACACCATTCCAAAAACTGCACCCCTCAAGCTACTCAAAACTATATTCAAGAAGATTATTAACCCTTCAGGTGCCTCACAGGAACTAAAGCAATGTGGAAGGAAATATAGGACATTTTAATTTTTCCAACAAAAATGTTCTTTTAGCCTCAATTCTTTCATTTTCACATGGGCAACAGGATAAAATGGATCAAAAAATTTGTTGTGCAATTTCTCCTGAGTACACCGATACCTCATATGTGGTCATAAACCACTGTTTGGGCGCACGGCAGGGCTCAGAAGGGAAGGAGCGCCATTTCACTTTTGGAGCCAATTTTCCATTCAAAAAGTGAAATTGCGCTCCTTCCCTTTCAAGCCCTGTTGTGCTCCCAAACAGTGGTTTATGACCACATATGAGGTATCGGTGTACTCAGGAAAAATTGCCGAACACATTTTAGGATCCATTTTATCCTGTTGCCTATATGAAAATGAAAAAATTGAAGCTAAAAGCGGCGGCCGTGCTGCTGCAGCAGCAGCGGTGGCGGCAGAGATCGGGGGCAGTATTTCCGGCAGCAGGGGACACTTAGGTGCTGCTGCAGCAGCTGCTGTGGTGGCGGCGGCAGAGATCAAGGGCAGGATATTGATAACCTTGGATATTGGTTTGTACCTGTCTGATAATGATAAAAAAATATATAAATAAATACTACATAATGCAATGGAGCAGACAGATGCTGGCACAATTTACAAGCAAAGAAAAAATTATACTTCAATAGCTCCTCTTATATAGCAGTATATGTGAGGTACATAACTTAATTGTGTAATCCCACTGTTATATATGGATCAGGAGAGAAAAGATACATATATTCCATGTGACTGGTGCATAGGACCTGGTTAGCCAGAGGGCTATGCAGGAAACAAAGCGTAAAGAGTAAAACATGTGAATTAGAACAAGAGTTTTAAAAGAAGTAAACCTACTGATATGTATATGGTCAGCTGCTCTGTCCATTTCTTATGCCCCAATGCACTTTTCGTGGGTATTTCCTCGGTGCTCTTGCTTGCTGAGGTACAGCCTGGTCAGTTCCCTGTTGAAGTGCTGATGCTTTATTTACTTTTACCCTTGCTTTTCTTGCTATGGTGTGAGGTTGTCAACCACTTTCTGTTGCTCATTGTCACTGACCTATCGCATTCTGGGTGGGGCTGTTTATAATCCCTTATTCCAGCCCATTTCTGCTGGCTATATTTATTAATAAGTGGACTCTGCTAACTAGCACCAGATCTACTGCATGGAATTAACCTGTTAAGGTACCGTCACACTTGGACACCTCGCCGGAGATATCACCGGCGACGCACGTGCCTATTCACACGCGGCGACAACTCACCTGACGCTTAGGCGATGAGCCTGGGCGGAAGTCGCCTGTGCCTCGCCTAAGCCCCACGGGGGATCAAGTCGATGGTGGACGCTGTCGCGTCACACAGAGCAACCACATCAGCAATGTGGGCGTTGTTTTGTGCCGCGTCTCGGATGTAGGCGTTACACATTTTGTTCTTTGACGCCCCGAAGAAGTGTGATTGGTTGCAACAAACACCTATTGCTGTGTCCTTGTTCGCAGCGCCACATCATTATATTTAAGCATGCATGTGCGTATTGGCTCGGTGCTCACTCAACTGTCGTGTGATGTGTTGTGGATTATTGCTATAGGGATTGGCGTCGCCAACAATCCAAAACAGGGCGCTCGCGTGTCGAGTAATTGTATTGTGAAGCCGTACGGCGCTTATGTGTATGTGTGTTGTGCTACTACGCTGGATAATAAAAATACTCTTGCTTTGTTGCTCAGGCTAGTGTTGGAGCCATGGCATCATATACTTGAAACATAAAGCCTGACACTACAGCGCTCTGATGCAGACATGAGTTAATATGTAATGACAATTGTGTTGGTGTTAAGACGCATTTGGCAGTGGCACATCTCTGCACATTTAGCCGCCACAGGCGGAAACACACAGGCCACATCAAAGCGCTGCTCTATAGTATGTACGCTCCATGGTAATAGACCTTTCAGCACCATGGAAAGGAAGACGAGATTATTGGTGGACGCACACATCATCAAATATGGCGCCGACGAACAAGACTACCAATCAGAACACTGGAGCTGCCACCAATCCACGCAGACGGCCAGAGGTAGTAACTACGCCCAGACACGCCTACCGGAATTGTTTAGGCGATGTGTGCTGTCGCTCTTTACATTGCTATTGACACGTTACATACGGCGATCAGTACACATCACTCCAGAATGGTCGCCTGGTTTCAGAGCACTGCTTTGAAACCAGGCGACCACTCAGATGTGTCACCCTCGCCCAGTCACATTTGGCGACGCTTTGGAGATGTTGGCGGCGATAGGCCACGCCCTAGCGTCGCCATAAAATTTGCCGCCGATATCACCTGGTGTGACGGTACCTTTAGACAAAGACCTGTTTTGTATTTGCTCTGTGCTTTCTCACTTGTCTTACCTGCACCATTCTTATGTTTTCTGTTAGGTAGTAGGAGGTTACCAGGGATGAGCGAGTACCGAAATATTTGAATCCACTCTAATCATAATGAGTACTTTATAATACTTGCGTATTCGTTCCGAATAGCGAGTACAATGCAAGTCAATGGGAAATGTGAGCAATTTTCTTCTGGACCCGACAGAGGTCTGGGAGGGAAGAGCCTGAAGAATATGTTTGCATGCATTTCTGACTCACATATGGTTTCTGGGAATAAGTTGGTCAGTATTATGCCACTTTTACAAATACGTAAGAACAACTTCCAAAGCTAACCTAAATTGCATTTTTCAGGCCAAAAAGGTTCACAAACAGTTTTTCCTGCCTAATCACTTTTAGGGTATGTGCGCACTGGCCGGGTTAGGGTCGGTTTAGCAGCGGAAACCGCCGGTCGGTTTACATTAGTTTTATGTAAATTTATGTTAATCCAAACCGGCGTTTGGATTAACATTAAAACCTATGGAAACCGACACCCGGTGTCCACACACCGGCGGTTTACACAGGCTCATCTGTTGCTAAACCGCTGGTTTCCCAGCGGGTTAGCAAAGAATGAGCATGTTCTATAAACTAGCCGGTTCTGCAGCGGCTGCAAGCAGAATCATGTGCTGCTTCCAGCCGCTGCAGAACCACCGCCGATAACCCGCTGTGCAACCGCCCGGCACCCGCCCGTCACCCGCTGCACATACCCGCCAGGAAGCCGGTGGACGGCTGCAGAGCTTCCTGGCGGGTCCGCCCAGCTGCCGCCGACCAACCCGCCGGCCAGTGTGCACCTACCCTTATACAAGGCTAAATAAACCAGAGAAACAAAAAAATATCCCTTTTAGCATTTGTTCACATGTAGTGTTGTGCCATTTGTTCGCCTTTTACTATTGTGAGGGCCCTGACTTTTACATTTTGTAGGTCTCTCTGTCATAAATCATTTTTAGTTAGTTATTCCTCAGCACTTTACAAGGCCAGCTACAACGTACCAGTAGGTATGTTGATCTTTGACCTGAGGGGCCTCAAGTGGCCCTGTAATATGCATTTTGGAGGGACTGCTCTTAGATATTTGGGTGGTCCCTCCCTCATTGACACTCAGATAGTGGAACACATATTCCATAGCAGTTTACAATGTGCCCATGTGGTGTTGGGCTTTACCCTCCTCCTCCTTCACATCCATTTCATTCTGCGGCTCTAAATAAAAGTTTTTAGGGGGCCTGTAGGTGTCAGGAAATCTGAGGGCCCAGAAGTGGCCCAGTAACATACTGTACTTTGGGGGGGACTGCTCTTACTAAGGTAAAAAATGTTGTTACCATGTTAGCCAGTAGATAGAAAAATATTAGAATTTCAGAGTCCTTTTAATGGCTAATGGAAAAGATGGTAAATAATAGCATGCTTTTGAGACTCCAGGGTCTCTTCATCATCTTAATAATAACACAAATTCTGAACACACACATATATACATACAAATAGAGGGTTGGATAATGCCGTACATAAGCCAGATGAGGTGAAGCATAACACAGAAGGGTCCATATTGGAGGGGTGAGAGAGCAGCTGGGGTAGTAAATGTCAGCATCCCGAGATAAGAAGCAAATAGTTTTATTATTCTTTGATTAGTGGTTGGTCCAAGATTTGAAGATTCCTCAATTGATGTAGAAAGACATAAATCCATGCAATCAAGGCAAGGGAATTTAAATGCGGTGTTAATGGAGCGCTAAGACATCAGGACAGGAGAGGTTAATTTAAAAAGCACACACCTTTTATTATAGGGATGCTGGCTAACGCCACAACGCGTTTCAATAGCCACCACTATCTTCCTCAAGCTCTCACCTGGAAGCTCAAACCTCAGTTGTGCGAGGGCTACAGGCCAACTCTCCCAGGTGAGTAGCCTGAAAGCCTAATCTAAATGCTCCCTTTTATCTCACAGGTCTTCACTATTGGTGCTCTGTATCTTTTGTTGCATAAATCCATGCGACACATTCATTACTGTTCTGAATGTGTCAAAGGTCATCATAAATTTATATTCCTGAACTCACCTAATTCTTTGGGATTTGAAAATACCTTTCAAAATTAATATTATCCTACCCATTATGGTGTGATCAGGGCTACAGAAATGATTGGCCACAGGTAGATCCATTCTTTTTTCTTACTTGTGTGGTGATAAGAATTCATTCTTGTTCTAAGTTTCTGCCCTGCCTCCCCTACATACAAATTTCCACTCACACATTTAGTTCATATAATTAAGTACACCACATTGGTTGTGGTGCAGCTGAAGGTACCGTGGATCTTGTAGTCCTGATCTGTGCTGTGAATCTTTATCTTGTCCGTAATCTTTATAAATGGATAGGTTTTGCACCTCCTCTGGTTGCAGGCAAATGTTCCTCTTGATTTTGGAGAGGACAATGAGCTTCTTGTAATTATGCTTTTTACATTCGGGGGGCTGCCTAAAACATAGAAGTGGGGGATCATGGTCCAGAGATAAGAAGCAGATGCTTTTACTGTTCTTAGATTAATGGTTGGTCCAAGATTTCAAGATTCCTCAATTGATGTAAAAAGACATAAATCCATGCGACACATTCATTCCTACTCTGAATGTGTCAAAGGTCTTCATAAATAAGTTTATATTCTCAGACTCTCCTAATTCTTTGGGATATGAAATTGCCTTTCAAAACTAGTATTCTCATATCCTATTGAATTATCCTTTTGATCTATCAAATAAACTATCAGCAATAGGTCCTTTACCAGAAGGAACCATTCTCACCACCATAGATGAGGAATCTCTGTACTCCAGAACAATCACGGGACTTCGGATTGTCACCTTGACAGCCTGGAGTCCTGAGATGACCCTGGATGCTGTTTGCAATCAATTTTGTGGATGCCTGGCGGGAGTCGGTATCCACAGAAAGTAATGATTTCTGCTATGCAGAGACATGCTGAAACATATCTTTGCATAGCAGAAGCGATCGGACTGTGAAGCACTGAGGCTCCCTAGGGGGCAGTATAAAATAAAGAAAAAATGAAATAAAAAAAGTTTTTAAAATTATGAAAAAGAGAAAACCTAAAAGTTCAAATCATACCACTTTGAAAAATAAAACTATTAAAAAATATAAAAAAATACACATATTTGGTATCACCACATTCAGAAATGTCCAATCTATCAAAATATAAAAGCAATTAATCAGATTTGTAAACTGCGTAACGGAAAAAAGTTCAGATGCCAAAATTACATTTTTTTGGTCGCTGCAACATTGTAATAAAATGCAATAACAGGCGATCAAAACTTCACATCTACCCAAAAATGGTCTCATTAGAAACTTCAGCTCAAGACACAAAACATAAGCCATCACACAGCCCTAGATCCTGAAAAATGAGGACGCAAAAGCACAATTTTTGTTCTTTATAAATATCTGAATTTCTTTTCACCACTTAGATAAAAGTAAAAGTATACATGTTTGGTATCTGCGCATTCATACTGACTGGAGGCATCATACCGACACATCAGTTCTACCATATAGTGAATATGGTGAATAAGAAAACCCAAAAAACAAACGTGTAATTGCACCTTATTTGTAATTTCACCTCATTTGGAATTTTTTTTCCCATTTTCCTGTACACTATATGGTAAAATAAATTATGTTATTCAAAAGCTCAACTCGTCCCGCAAAATTTAAGCCTTCATATATTTCTTTAATGATGGAAAAATAGAAAATTATAGCTCTTGAAAGAAGGGGAGGGAAAAAAACAAAAAACAGAAAGCAGAAAATTGAACGGGGGTGAAGGGGTTAATGTGGCTGATGTGGAAAGTACAATCCAAGCTGTGACCCCAAAAATATTGTGGAAAAAGGACCAGTGCGTACTTTGAACCAGGCAGCAAAAATGCTTGTAGTACTGCTTGGAATTTGGCAAGTGCACTAACACCGTATTAATGTGGCTGATGCCAAGCTGTGACCCCAATTATATCAAGTAAAAAGGACCGGTGCTTTTAAACAAGAGGCAGCACAATATGCAACTGTGGGCGGGGGGGGGGGGTGGCATTTATATGGATACACCTAAATAAAATGGGAATGGTTGGTGATATCAACTTCCTGTTTGTGGCACATTAGTATATGGGAGGGGGAAAACTTTTCCAGATGGGTGGTGACCATGGCGGCCATTTTGAAGTTGGCCATTTTGGATCCAACTTTATTTTTTCAATGGGAAGAGGGCCATGTGACATCAAACTTGTTGAGAATTTCATAAGAAAAACAATGTTGTGCTTGGTTTTAACGTAACTTTATTCTTTCATGAGTTATTTATAAGTTTCTCTTTGTTTACAGCCATTGACACATCACAGAGGTTAACACGTGAGGAGCGGATAGAAAATTGTGTCGATGTCTGGTGAATGCAGTACCCGACACATTGCAGCAGATTTCCATGCAAGATACCCTATGAGACCACCCATCTCCCAGGCTGCAGTTATAAAACTGCTTGCCAAATTTCGTAATACAGGTTCAGTGTTGGATTTGCCAAAATGTGGACACAAGAAAACTGTCACTAATGAAGAAGCATCAGTGGCCGTCCTAGCTTCATTCAGCAAGAGCCCACAGCATAGCACTCGCCACATGTCACTGGAGAGCGGCATCAGTCGAACATAACTTCTGTGGATATTAGCTACTCACTAATGGCATCATTACAAAATGCAGCTGCTGCAGCATCCAACGAGGAGGACCCAGATCGGCACACTGAATTTGCAGAATGGGCAAAACAAACATTGGCACAGGACCCTCAGTTTACACAGAACATTTTGTTCAGTCATGAGGTAAACTTTTTTGTGAATGGTGAAGTTAACAAACAAAACCAGCGCTATTGGTCTGACACTAACCCACAGTGGATAGATCCCTCCAAGACTGTGGGAACACAAAACATGATGGTATGGTGTGGTATAGGGGGTACAAAGATAGTGGGGCCATTCTTCATCAATGGAAACCTCAATGCCACTGGATATCTGAAATTGCTACATGATTATGTGTTGCCCTATTTATCCACTGAAGATGACATTTTCCCTCAGTTTTTCCAACAAGATGGTGCACCACCACATTATCGGTGTCAGGTCCAAGCATTCCTACCTTAACAGTTTCCTGGAAAGTGGATTGGTCATCGTGGGCCAACTGAATGGCCACCAACGTCTCCCGATCTGAGCCCCTTAGACTTTTATCTTTGGGGTCATCTGAAGGCAATTGTCTATGCTGTGAAGATACGAGATGTGCAGCATCTGAAACAACAGATACTGGAAGCCTGTGCTGGCATTTCTTCTGCGGTGTTGCTATCAGTGTGACAAGAGTGGGAGAAGAGGGTTGCATTGACAATCCACCACAATGGGCAGCACTTTGAACACATTTTATAAGTGGTCATAAATGTGTAAATGACTCATGAAAGAATACAGTTACAATAAAACCAAGCACACCATTGTTTTTCTTATGAAATTCTCAATGAGTTTGATGTGTCACATGACCCTCTTCCCATTGAAAAAATAAAGTTGGATCCAAAATTGCCGACTTCAAAATGGCCGCCATGGTCATCACCCATCTGGAAACGTTTCCCAGTCCCATAAACTAATGTGTCACAAACAGGAAGTTGATATCACCAACCATTTCTATTTTATTTAGGTGTATCCATATAAATTGCCCACCCTGTACTCTATGTGATGGAAAAAAAAGAGCTCAGACTCTGACAAGAGCTGTTGTTATTATTATTATTATTATTATTATTATTATTTATTTATATAGCGCCATTGGGTTCCATGGCGCTTTACATGAGGATGAGGGAGACAAGAACAAGTACACTAAATCTAGGCGATCAGGACGTACAGGTACAGGAGGGGCAGGGACCCTGTCCACGAGGGCTCACAGTCTATGAGGGGTGGGTTAGGATACAGTAGGATGGGGGAATGTCAGGTATGGGGCGTTCGCCTGGGTCTCATGGCAGGTTGTAGGCTTGACGGAACAGGTGAGTCTTCAGGTGACACTTGTTATATGGACAATGAAAGAACAGTTTAACCTCTCCCTACCTAATCCACAATCTCTCCCTCCCTATACTGTGAGCTTGTTCAGTAGTTTCAGCCCTGAAAAGAGCTTTTGTATTCTGGTATTATGGAGGTAGTGAAAAGTTCCTTTAACTCCTTGCCGACACAGGACCTTATACAACGTCCTGGGCCAGTAAGGGGGCTTTGATGTGAGCTCTGGCGCGGCGCTCACATCAAAGCTCTGACATCTCGGCTGATCTCATCAACTGAGATGTCGAGGTAACAGCATCGATCGAATCCAAGATCCGATCGGTGCTGTTAACCCCTTGGATCCCGCCGTCAATCTCTGACAGCGGGATCCAAGGCGGCCGCGGCGGGGAACGTGTTGTTCCCCACCTGCTCCGGAGATCCCGGGATAATATCGCGGGATCTCCGGTGCTCACATGACAGCCCGGGGTCATGGCTAGACCCCGGATGCTGTCAGAGCGCAGATTCCTGTTGTGGTTGGCAGGCGCTGCCAACCACAACAGGTCAGCGATTCTGGGAGATACAGATGAGCTGCAGCTCATCTGTATCTCCCAGAAGTGATTGGACTGTGCAGCAACGTGCCTCTCTATGGGGCAGTGTAAAAATAAGAATTAATAAAAAAATAAAGTTATTAATAACCTGTAAAAAAAAATATATAAAAGTTCAAATCACCCCCCTTTTCCCCCAATCACAATAAAAGTATTAAAACTTAAAAAAAATACACATGTTAGGTATCGCCGCATTCAGAATTGCCCGATCTATCATCCTATTAAATCCATTAATGAGAGCCATAAACTCTGTAACGGAAAAAATGGTCCAAACGCCAAAATTCAGTTTTTTTGGTCGCCGCAACATTGCTATAAAATGCAATAACAGCGGATCAAAACTGCAGATCTCCCCAAAAATAGTATCATTAGAAACGTTAGCTCAAGACACAAAAAATAAGCCATCACCCAGCCCCAGATCCCGAAAAATGAGAACGCTATGGGTCGCAGAACATGGCGCAAAAAGTCCATTTTGCTGTTTTTTCAAACTTCTGAATTTTTTTTCGCCACCTAGATACCAGTAAAGGTATACATGTTAGGTGTCTACTAACTCGTACCGAAGCGAGGCATCACCCTGTCATGTCTGTTTTACCATATAGTGAACATGGCGACTAAAATACCCAAAAAACAAACGCGTTATTGCACTTTTTTTGCAATTTCACTGCATTTAGAATTTTTTTGCAATTTCCCTGTACACTATATGGTAAAATAAATGATTGCATACGAAAATACATCTCGTCCCGCAAAAAACAAGCCATCATATGTCTATATTGATGGAAAAATAAAAACGTTATGGCTCTTGGAAGCAGGGGAGCAAAAGACAAAAATGAAAAATGAAAAATTCCAAGGTAATGAAGGGGTTAAACTTTTTACTTGCTTGAGAAACTCTTCCTCCCAACACTTCACTGACCTAGTATACACTTCCAGTAGCCCTGAAAAGGGCTATTGTGTTATAAAGATGCCTAAGTTACGCTACTACAACGCTGTTTCCGGATTCAATGTATGCAAAATAGCGGTTGTAGAGCTTATATAAAGACCCTATGACGCTGGACGGCCAGCCAATCACAGTTAGTGTGGAGGCACACTGGCGTTGAACTCGCGCAAGTTTAATGCGAGAAAAACTCGCATTAAACTCGGACCTGTATCTTTCAATGATACAGGTCACATTAATGCGAGTTTCTGGCATTAAACTCGCTTTGCGAGAGAAAGCCGAGTGCAATCGCAGCATGCTGCAATTGCACCGCGATTGCCTCACGCGAGGGGCCATTAAAAGTATATGGGTGTGAGTCAAACTCGCACCCACACAGCATACGGTGCGAGAGTCGCAGCCGTGTGCTGTCAAAATCACTGGCCCCCCACAGTCCCCATACAGTTACAATAATGTTTCATTGCTGTGACAGCAGCAGTGAAGCCGTATTGTATGTATAATTTATTATTTTTTGCAAAGTTACACTTATCAGCTTGATTTGACATGTTTTTACCATGTTGGCTGTTCAGGACTTCATTCTGCACTGTGCTACCGAGGGGGTTTTAAGCCGGTGATTAAGGGGTTAATCAGACGCTGGTGTCATGACACCATCTGTCCAGGGTTGTCCTCCCCCCCCGGATACATGGTGACATGACATCATGTGTCTGAATGGGTTAATTATTCTGTAAACTAGGTTTAAGTGTATGTCGGGTTTAGAGATGTGACAGAATAAGCCGATGATTTGTGAATGGAACCTTCAGCACCATGGACAGCTCCTCACAAATCACGGCTCTTTCTGTCCCGACATACACTTGAACCTGGTTTACAGAATAGTTAACCCATTCAGACATATGATGTCATGTCACCATGTATCCAGGGGGGGAGGACAACCCCTGGACAGATGGTGTCATGACACCAGCGTCTGATTAACCCCTTAATCACCGGGTTAAAACCCCCTCGGTAGCACAGTGCAGAATGAAGTCCTGACCAGCCGACATGGTAAAAACATGTCAAATCAAGCTGATAAGTGTAACTTGGCAAAAAAATAATAAATTATACATACAATACTGCTTCACTGCTGCTGTCACAGCAATGAAACATTATTGTAACTGTATGGGGATAGCAGGAATGCTGTTCTGTGGTCCATCAAGACCATGGACAGCAGAGAAAAAAAAAACACACGCACTCACACCTTACACTCGCACCACATACACTTACATACAGCCAGGCACACTCACCACACGCACCACACTCGGACCACACTAGCACTACACTCGCACCAAACTAGCACTGCACTCGCACCAAACTAGCACTGCACTCGCACCAAACTAGCACTGCACTTGCATCACTGTCGTGCATCAATCACGCTCCGTGTTTGATGCACGACAGTGTGCCTCCACCCTTATGCCACAACCAAGATGTCTGCGGCATTACTGTGATTGGTTAAGAAGCCCAGCATGATTAGTGGCTGCAGATCAGGCCCCAATACTGGTGGGCAGGAGATAACGAATATTGTGAGGCGAGTACACAAATACTCGCAGAATAACGAGTAATGCGAATACTGTTCTATCCGGGCAAGTAGTGAATAGTAATGATTACACTTGCTCCTCACTAGTAACTTTGCGCTCCTAATTCAAAATGGAAAATCTCTAACTGTGACCCCTCTCCACCCAATTATTATTGCATGATACTACAGGTGTCCTTTTAGAGAGTAGGGACATCTTTTTGGCTTCTTCTGGATTCTGGTGATCACCTGTTTTGCAACACAATATCGGACTCCTTCTATGTGCAAATTCTAAACTGAGTCAATACTTATTTATAGTTGTAAGACATTTCGTAAGAGACTTTTAAAAGTGCCACAAAATGATAAGAAACAGGAAATATAAACTAAAAGTCATAGGAAATATATAGATTTGTTTAGAAGAACTTCCCCCATCGGACTTGAGCATCTCACAGAGTCACTTTGGATTCTTCGGCCGCTACATGATGTCCCCAAACTTCCCAATCTTTGTCTGTAAGTAGAATCTTGTCATATAAAGCAGTGTTTCCCAACTCCAGTCCTCAAGGCACACCAACAGGTCATGTTTTCAGGATTTCCTTAGGATTGCATAGGTGATAATTTAATCACTTGCACAGGGGATAATTCCATCATCTGTCTAATGATAAGGAAATCCTGAAAACATGACCTGTTGGTGTGCCTTGAGGACTGGAGTTGGGAAACACTGATATAAAGGACCAAGAGTACAACTATCATCATACAGTAGAGCGAGCAGGATAGAGACTGTGCAGGGTGTGAGGTGTTACTTAGCATTAATATGTGTTGGGGTTGTACATTTTTGTCATTCATTATATGAAGTCTGGAACTTTTTGCTTGTTTTTGGATCAGTCGGTATTTTGATAAAAAAGAAAAGTGAGAAATGTCTATAAATTGTCTATAAATTGCTTGTAACTTTTATTGTAATAATGATATATACAATTAGAGCATCACTCCAGCCTTACTTTATTGCAGGGCTGTAGTGGTGCTTTAAATACAAGCCCCCTGTCCGATACTCACCTTCCAGTGGCTCCACCCCCTATCACTATCATTTTGTCGGGCACCAGTGACAAGTAACCTGCCAACGGGCTCCAGTGTTTCAAGGAGCGCACCAGAGGTCATGTTTAAACACATCTCTATGAAAGCCTCATTCTGCCCTCATTTTGGCTCTCACAGAGATGCATTGAGTCCTTGTGACATCACTTCTGACTTCCAGCCAATCAGAAGTTATGGGCACAAAATGACACCGTGGGACTGGAGCAGCGTCAGTATAGGGTGAATCTGATGGAAGGTGAGTGTGCCCTGGGTGCAGGGGGCCCTCATTTAAAGCACCACTCCTGCAGTGAAAAAAAACCCGCTGGAGTAGTGTTATAAACAGCAAACTAAGTACCGTAAGTTGCTAATGTATAAAATGTTGATAATGCCGATTAGGAGATCTAGTATCATATCCACACATTGTAAACTGATGTTTAGCTTTAACCCATTCAGGGCTGAGACATTTTGCATTCTTAAACCTTCAAGTAGGTCAGTACAATTACAATACAAAACTTACTATTATTTATTACTAAAGTGATAAAAAAATGCAGAAATTTGCAAAAAAAAAATTTTTGCAGTGTGTCTATTTTCTGAGACTCATTTTTTATTTTTCTATCAGTGGAGCAGGTTGTGATCTTGCTTTTTGCCCTCTGAGCTAACATTTTTATTGGTGCTATGCTGATGTACGTACAACATCTTATATGTTTTAAAAAAAAATTCAGGGAAGTGCAGCAACCAAAAAATGGCAATTCTGACATTCTGATTGTTTTACTTTTTGGCTTGTAACATACAGTTGAAATACATCACACTTTTGTGGACATGACATAACATAATATTTTATTTTCGGTAAATCTTATTTTATTGAAAATTGTAAGAACTGAACATAGGTATGCATACATTTATGAGGTATATGGGAATAAAACAAAAAAATTTGTTGCGCCACACTGTGCAAATTTAGCAAGGGGTTATATTAATATTTCACTCACCTTTTCTAGTTGCCCCCCTGCACAACTAGGTTAATGATTTTCGGTGAGATTTAACAGCAGGCATAAATCCATTGCTACGTGTAGAGAAGCTTTTCCTTATGGAACTTCAATGTCTCTCCCAGAGATCTCAAGTCCAGAGAAGGGCAGATCCTCTGTGTTGACCAAATCCTGTCCCAGAGCTGCTCTCAACCAACACTCCCCAAAGGGAGGAAATTGAGCACGATATGAGGTAAAAAAGGTATGATAAAATGAGCGCTAGGGACAGAAACAGGCACTGGGCTCTTATCGAATATTACCTTTCAAATTTATTGTGAACAGTAGAAATTATGGGTCTCCTCGCCACAACATGTTTCGACACTGAAGGTGTCTTTCTCAAGTGGATCCTTTTTTACCTCATATCGTACATTTATGAGGTAAAACAGTGAGGATTAGAAGAAAAGTCACAGAATAGGAAGCAACTGTAAAGTAGATCATCTCTTGGTATCACGTACGCAACGGCATAAATTGTAATTCTAAACAAACAAAGTGTAACCTTTCTATGGATTATGAAATAAACTAGTCTTGTGAAATCGTAGAGCCTCATCAAAATTATTGTTACTTTAAGTCGTTCTATTGTATAAGCCATGTATTAAAGTTGTTATCTCTTGGGACCCAGTGTCTCACGGTCCGGGCGACCCCGTACACCACCTAGGTCTCTAAAGAGAAGAGCCCTTTAGTAAGAAGGATTCCTACAACTATAAGAATTCGATATCATTCCATGTCTACCGAAGTTCAGGGGGGGTGGGCACGTAGCAACCATACCTATTCTAAAAAAAGAAAGTGCATAAGAAGATGAAAGAAAGATAGAAAGAAAGAAAGAAAGAAAGAAAGAAAGAAAGAAAAGAAAGAAAAGAAAAGAAAGAAAGAAAGAAAGAAAGAAAGGAAGAGGAACCAGAGAAAGAGACATTGGCAGTGTCGGGGAAAGTGATGCTATAGAGAGAGGAGGGAATAAAACAGGAGAAAGGAGGAAACATGTCAACCTGACTCCCCATTGGCCAGAGGTCCCGCTAATATGTCCCTAAAGTCAGTGCAGTCCTGGAAAACTATCCAGGGAAACCAAGTCTCTGAGAATTTGTCACGTGATCCAGATGCCTCTGCTGAGAGCTCCTCCATCCGATAGATGTCCATCAATTCCCTGAACCATTCATGTAAAGATGGAACCCGGGTTGATTTCCAGAACCTCAGGATCACAGCACGTGCGGCTGAAACACAAAATCGGAGAATATCTCTTTTTTGAAGTCGGACCAGGGAAAATGGAGAGCAGTGCTGACTCTGGACAGCATTCAGCCTGTTTGCCTGTTATCCGGGTGTATGCATTAAATACCTCAGACCAAAACCACCGGATCCCACAACAACTCCACCATATGTGCAGCATTGTACCCATGTCCTCTCCGCATCGCCAGCATGTGTCGGGAGTTCCAGGAAACATACTCCGTAGGGTTGCCGGGCATAGGTACCATCTGGTGAGCAGCTTATAGGTTCTTTCTTGTGCTTTACAAGCACTGGCTAGTTTGTGAGTAAATAGAAAGCATTTCTGCCAATCACTATCTGAGATGCTGCTCTCCAGCTCCCTCTCCCAAGCTCGCTGAAAATATGGAGTGTCCTGAATTCTTACGGAGCCTAAGGCCTGATATAGAGCCGAGATTTTGCGCCTCGGGGGCGATTCTAATTGGAATAACTTTTCCAAGATGTTGGTCGTCGATCTCACCCTACACGTATGATCAGCTGAGTATAGGTATGCTCTGTATTGAAAAAATTCAAACCATCTAAGTGGCCTCGAAGGGTCTTTAGATTGAAGCTCTGTCAATGAGGGTAAATCGCCGTCGGATAGAGTCTGACCCACTCGGATATCAATCACACTCTGCCAGCATAAAAATCTCCGTCTCCCCAACCCTGGTGGAAAAGATGGGTTGGAGAAAAGGGGGGTCAAAGGGCTAAGTCTATCGTCCAAATGAAGAGTTTTCGTCACTGAGAGCCACACCTTCAAAGTCGACCAAGTCATGTCTGTTAAGGGTTCTACGTCCGGAAAGTCTCTAGGGGGAATCCAAAGCAGATATTTCAGCGGACTCCCCAGACCCTCCTGCTCCACCTCTATCCATTTTTTGGAGGGTCCACAATACTGCCAGTCCAGAGCTCTAACGAGAGAGGAAGCCAAAAAGTATGTCTGTAAATTGGGCAGTCCAGCCCCTCCCTTGGATTTAGGCATAGAGAGGATAGACATCCGTAATCTGGGTTTCTTGCCCCCCCAAATAAATCTACATATCATAGATTGCAGTTTGGAGAAAAAAACCCTATCAAACCGGACAGGAACCGCTTGAAAGGTATAAAGAAGTCGAGGCAAGACATCCATTTTGATCACGTTCATCCTTCCGAACCAGGACAATTTTAGCTGTCTATAAGAGGTAAATGCCGATTCTATGCTGGTCAAATGGGGCCGATAGTTTAAGTTAAATAGTTGTTTAAGATCATTTGGAATAAATATTCCTAAATACTTAATGGCCTCTCCCCTCCATCTGAACGGGAACTGATTAGAAAGACGGTGAACCAAATCTCCGGGCAAAGAGACATTAAGTGCTTCGGTCTTTGAGCAATTCACTTTAAAATTGCTTAAATGTCCAAACCGTTCAAACTCCTTTAAAACAGATGGAATAGAGACTAGGGGTTGTGAAATATACAGTAGGAGGTCATCGGCAAATAAGGCTAGTTTGTGATGGCTCTGTCCCAGCTTAATCCCATGAATACTTGTGTTGGCCCTAAGCGCCGTGGCAAGATGTTCCATTACGATAATGTACAGTTGGGGTGACAACGGGCAACCCTGCCTGGTACTGTTTGTTATTTTGAACGAAGAGGATAGGGCTCCTCCTATCCTCACCTTAGCAGAAGAGGAGGAATATAAGGATTCCGTGCATGAACCTAGGGCCCAGGCCAAGCTGTATCAGTGCTTCCCTCATGAACCCCCAATGGACTCTGTCAAAGGCCTTCTCAGCATCCACCGAAAGCAGGCCTAGTGGAAGCGAATAGCTTTTGGCCTTAGCTATAAGGAGAAGGGTTCTAATAGTATTGTCCCTAGTTTCCCGGCCTCTGACAAAGCCCACCTGGTCTGCATTGATTACAGAAGGGAGGAGAGGTGCCAAACGGTCAACCAATAATTTAGAAAAGAGTTTTACATCCACATTTAGCAACAAAATCGGCCTGTAGTTCGAAACCAAAGATGGATCTTTCCCTGATTTAGGGATGACACTGATATGGGCTTCCAAGGATTGAGGCACAAAATCCGATCCCTGAAGTATTGCATTAAAGGCCGTCAACATCACTGGGGCCAGCTGGGACTTGAGCGTTTTATAAAAATTGGGCAAAAACCCGTCTGGGCCCGGGCATTTCCCTGAAGGAGTAGATTGAATAGCCCGCGACAATTCCTCCTCAGAGATATCGTCTTCTAATATCGTAGCTGTCTCTCTAGCCAGAGATGGGATCCCCGTCTGGGCAATGTATTCTTTAATCTTATCCGACAACTCAGAGGATGGGAGCTCGGAGAAGTGTCCCTTGATATTATAAAGATCACAGTAGTATTTCTTGAATTCCTCCAAAATTTCGTTCGGGATATATGTTCGTCTGCCTTTTTTGGTTGCAACAAATGAAACAAATGGCGGATTTAGACGAGGATGGAGCAGTCGGGCCAGGGGGCGCCCGCATTTGTCCGAGTTGGAGTAAAAATAACTTTTGGACTTTTCAGTATATCTGCGGTATTTCTGATCTAGTAAGTTTTTAAGTTCTGTCTTTTTCGATGTTAAGTCAGCTAATGTCAGTTCTGATAGATTCCGCTTGTGTGAGATTTCTAAAGTATGTATCTGAGAGAGGAGATCTACCACTTTTTCTGCATTATTTTTCTTCAGACGGGCACCATGCTTTATGAAAACTCCCCTCAAAACACAATTCAGAGTTTCCCACTTAGTGGGTGGAGGTATGGGGTCCATCGCGTGGTCCCGTCTAAAGGATTGGATAGTCTCTCTCACCTCAGACATACACAACTCATCTTTCAATAAATGTTCATTCAGCCTCCAGGTCCATGGTCGTCTACTGGTATCGGGGAGTGTAAGGGACAGGAAAGTGGGGGCATGATCAGAGAGAAAAATATCTCCTATAGATGCCTCAGGGTTCCATGATAGTAAACTATGGCTTATAAAGAATATATCAATTCAGCTGTAAGAATTGTGTATTGGAGAAAAATATGTGAAGTCCCTCCCCTGGGGGTTCAAAATCCTCCAAACGTCAATTAGCCACAGAGTGTGAAGGAACCCTTTCAGTGAAGTGAGTTTTATATTAGGTATAGATCTCTTACCCGAGGACGAGTCAGCTGCCGGGTCCAGGGTGAAATTGAGGTCTCCTCCGAATAATATTTTATTTAATTCTTTATTTTTGAAATAGGAAAAGAAGTGAAAAAAAAATTTCTTCATATCTCCTAAGGAAACCTTACAATTACAGTCATTTGATTGCTTATACTAACACAGGAACATCGTTATCCATCAGTTCTCCAATGATCCCATCATTTAAATGCCACTGTTAATGAACAGTGTTCCGCCTCCTCTTCTGTGCGTGGCCTCCTCCTCTTCGGCGCCTGCGCCTCAGTGTGTTAATTCACGCAGTCACACACCATGGACTTAATAGATGCGGGTCCCAGCTGCTGAAATGTCGCATGCGCCAGAGGCCACCTACATCCCCCAGTACACAGCCGCAGCCCACACACATTCCATAATATACAGCAGGAGGCCAAATACAACCCCTGTATACAGCAGGAGGTCACTCACAGCCTCCAGATTATAGCAGTAGCCCACACACAACCCCCAATATTACAGCAGGAGGACTCACAGCCTCCTTTACACAACAGGTGCCTACACACTGCCCCAATATACAGCAGGAGGCCACACAAAACCCCCAGTATACAGCAGGAGGCCACACACAGCCACCAGTATACATTGGGAGGCCACACACAGCCACCAGTATACATTGGGAGACCACACAAAGGCCCCAGTATACATCAGGAGGCCACACACAGCCCCAGTATACATCAGGAGGCCACACACAGCCCCAGTATACAGCAGGAGGCCACAGGCAGACCCAGTATATAGCAAGAGACCGCACACAGACCTCAGTATACAGCAGGATGCCACACATAGCCTCCAGTATTACAATAGGATGCTGCACATAGTCCCCAGTATACAGCAGGAGGCAGCACACAGCTTCCTGTATTATAATAGGAGGCTTCACACAGCCTCTGTATTACACCAAGGGCCCACTATATTAGAGCAGGAACTCACACATAGCCCGCTGTATTACAGCCTGTGCCCACACATAGCCCCTGTATTACAGTTATAGCTTGTGCCTCACATAGCCCCTGTATTACACTTGCAGCCTGTGTATCTCAGCAGAGGAAAAACAAGACTTTATTAACCAAGTCTATTCCTTATAGCTAAGAACAGTTAGGACCGCTTTACACACACCAACTTCTGTGACCAACTTCTGAACAGATCTCTGGTTGCAGTGAAATCATGGACACATTGTTCCATTTTGTGGCTGTGTACAAATATAATAATGTGTTCATGATTTCACTGCAACCAGAGATCAGAGTTCAGAAGTTGGTCACAGAAGTTTGTGTGTGTAAAGCGGCCCTTAAGCTAGAGTCACACCATAGTTTCTTGCAATCAGGCTGTGTCCGGTATTTTGCTGGATGCACTGGACACAGCCTGATAGCTCTGGACAGAACAGAACCAGAGGGTTAATATGCCCTCTGATTCAGTTTTCTGCTGGAATCATCAGTGCACGCTGATGTCGCTGTCCAAGTCCTGAAATTTTAGAATAGCGTCTAGCGGGGAGCTAGCCGTGGTTCTGAAATTGCAGCCTGGAGCTCTCCACGGTGCTGAAGTTCAGTGGTGTCCACTGCTGAACTTCAGCACCAGGCATCCGACAACCAGTACAATTTTTTGTCGGATCCGGCGCCTAACTCTATTGTTAGGGAGCACCGGATCGCACCAGATCCAGGAGGAGCTGGCAGGATCCGATCTTGTCAGATTTTTGCCCCGGACACAAAAATCCTGGAAGCTGTGATTTTGTGTCTGGGCCAAAAATCGAATGCAGCCTGATGCTGTTGGACAGGGACAAAACCGGAACGCAGATCACTGCTATCCAGCCCCATCCGGCACCATAGGCATACATTAGTACAAAATCGGTTCCGGGGCTGTCAGGTTCACACTGTACAGCCCGAACCCAAAAAAAAAGCGTGGTGTGAAACCAGCCTCAGTTACTATCCCAGGCAACACCGGGGACTACAGCTAGTTTATCATATATATAAATCTATTTATGTTCTTAATTATGGAGCCATGTAAGTTAATTATGTTTTATAATATTAGAATGTACAGTATGTACCGTATGCATGTAACACACAGCATGCTTTTTGTGGTTTTCGTGATAGCACATTAAGCAGCAGCACCAGCATTATGTATGAATGTATTCTTAAAGCCAGAAAACACTGTAATGTCAGTGAACTGATTTGATCACAACATTTAGTTTTTTTTTGCTCTTACTTTTCAGGTATATTGTTACCTGCATTACATTTAACTACAGGTGAGTAAATACATTTTTCATATTTTAAATACAGATGTAATCGGCAATCATTCATATGCAGACACACGAATAAATGCACACACACAGACACATAAATACATACACACACATAAATGCACACACACAGACACATAAATGCACACACACATAAATGCACACACACATAAATGCACACACACATAAATACACACACACATAAATGCACACACACACATAAATGCAGACACACATAAATACACACACATAAATGCACACACATGAACACACACCCACATAAATGCACACACACATAAATACATACACACACATAAATGCACACACACATAAATACATACACACACATAAATGCACACACACATAAATACACACACACATAAATGCACACACATATAAATACACACACCTAAATGCACACACATAAATACACACACACATAAATACACACACACACATAAATGCAGACACACATAAATACGCACACATAAATGCACACACATAAATACACACACACATAAATGCACACACACATAAATACATACACACATAAATGCACACACACATAAATACACACACACATAAATGCAGACACACATATATACGCACACATAAATGCACACACATAAATACACACACACACATAAATGCACACACACATAAATACATACGCACACATAAATGCACACACATAAATACACACACACACACACACAAATGCACACACACATAAATGCACACACACATAAATACATACACACATAAATACATACACACACATAAATGCACACACACATAAATACACACACACACATAAATGCACACACACATAAATACACACACACATAAATGCACACACACATAAATACACACACCTAAATGCACACACATAAATACACACACACACATAAATACACACACACACATAAATGCACACACACATAAGTACACACACATAAATGCACACATACACACACACAAAATGCACACACACATAAATACACACACACACACACACACACACACACATAAATGCAAACACACATAAATACACACACATAAATGCACACACACACACACACATAAATACACACACACGTAAATGCACACACACATAAATACACACACATAAATACACACACACATAAATGCACACACACATAAATACACACACACACATAAATGCAGACACACATAAATACGCACACATAAATGCACACACACATAAATGCACACACACATAAATGCAAACACACATAAATACATACACACACATAAATACACACACACACATAAATGCACACACACATAAATACATACACACACATAAATGCACACACACATAAATACACACACACACATAAATGCACACACACATAAATACACACACACATAAATACACACACATAAATGCAGACACACATAAATACGCACACATAAATGCACACACATAAATACACACACACATAAATACACACACACATAAATGCACACACACATAAATACATACACACATAAATGCACACACACATAAATACATACAAACACATAAATGCACACACACATATAAATACACACACACATAAATGCACACACACATAAATACACACACCTAAATGCACACACATTAGTACACACACACATAAATACACACACACACATAAATGCACACACACATAAGTACACACACATAAATGCACACACATAAATACACACACACATAAATGCAAACACACATAAATACGCACACATAAATGCACACACATAAATACACACACACACACACAAATGCACACACACATAAATGCACACACACATAAATACATACACACACATAAATGCACACACATAAATACATACACACACATAAATGCACACACATAAATACACACACACATAAATGCACACACACATAAATACACACACACATAAATGCACACACACATAAATACACACACACATAAATACACACACAATAAATACACACACACATAAATACACACACCTAAATGCACACACCTAAATGCACACACATAAATACACACACACATAAATACACACACACACACACACATAAATGTACACACACACACATAAATACACACACATAAATGCACACACACACATAAATGCACACACACATAAATACACACACATAAATGCACACACACATAAATACACACACATAAATACACACACACATAAATGCACACACACATAAATACACACACACACACATAAATGCAGACACACATAAATACGCACACATAAATGCACACACATAAATACACACACACACATAAATGCACACACATAAATACACACACACACATAAATGCACACACACATAAATGCACACACACATAAATACATACACACACATAAATACATACACACACATAAATACATACACACACATAAATGCACACACACATAAATGCACACACACATAAATACACACACCTAAATGCACACACATAAATACACACACATAAATACACACACACACACATAAATGCACACACACATAAGTACACACACATAAATGCACACACACACACACGCACACATAAATGCACACACACACATAAATACACACACACATAAATGCACACACATAAATGCACACACACACACACACATAAATGCACACACACATAAATACATAACACACACATAAATGCACACACACAAATACACACACACATAAATGCACACACACAAATACACACACACATAAATACACACACACATAAATGCACACACACTTAAATGCACACACATAAATGCACACACATAAATATACACACACACACACACACACACACATAAATGCACGCACACATAAATACACACACACACACACATAAATGCACACACACATAAATACACACACACATGAATGCACACACATAAATACACATAAATACATGCAAAGGTTTTTCAAAATGAGATGCTAAAATAAATAGGCACATGAACTGTCAAAGTTCAATGTCCACATTTCATTTTCTGCATCTTGACATGGTGTCTATAGATGGCCATAAACAATCAAAACATTTATTAACTTTAATTAAGGCTAGGGTAACACTTGGCATGAGTTTTTTTAGTGACTTACATGTTCTTACATGTTTTTTTTTTTAAAATGCAGGTCTCCAAAAACTCATGGAAAAAAACGCAAGAGTGAACCCAGCCTAATTGTTGCTTTTTTCTACATAGCAAGATACGAACAGTGTTTTCCTGCACATGCACCATCCACTCCAATCATCACTCACTTTGATCCCATACAGTGACTCCTTTTCAGTAATTTCTTCTAAAAATTTTATTACTTACATTTTATTATTTTTTTCCTTTTAGAAAATCCTTTTAATATTTTCACATTTGTATAGTAGTGTCTGTTTTCACATGTACTGGAGACACGTTCAAACGCATACTAATTAAAATCTATGGGGATCTTTACACCTCCGTATTTTCCCTGTTTCCATGTGACTTTTGTGTACTACTTTGGATTCGTAGGACTACATCATATCTTCATAGTTTTTTTCTATTTCCAATAATTTGCTGAACAAGGGGTAGAGTTGGAGGATGTTTTTAAAGATAAGATATTTGTGTATGTTTTTTTGTCTTTTACCTCACTGGGTTAGGCCTCTTTCACTCATTCGTGCCTCCGTCACGTATGCGGTCCGTACCGACACAGAGGCACGGACATACGGGGACACATGATCCCCTATGGCCCCATTCACACATCCGTATTTCCGCACGGACCGTGTCGCCGTGTGGAGCACATGCGTGTCCATGTGCTCCACATGGAGACATGTCTTTATTTGCGGAGGCACAGACCGCTTTTGCCGTGAAACGTTCATGCACACCGATGTCATCCGTGTGAGATCCGTGTGCACGGACCACAGACAAAAGATACAAAGCTAAAAATAGAGAATTTCATACTCCCCTCGCTCCAGCGCTGACAGTTCCTCTCACTTCCGATGCCGCTCATTAGGCTCATGAATATTCACTTTACTGAGCCCGAGAGCGGATCGGAAGTGAGAGGAGCAGCGGCACTGGAGGAAGGTGAGTATGTGGTGACAGGCTGACTGTGTGCTATCCGTGGATCCACGGATAGCACACGGACAGCACCCATCGTGTCACATATCTGTGACACATACATCTACGCCCCACCCCAAAACGGCCTTGTTTCACACATCCGTGGTGACACAGATGTGTGAAAGAGGCCTTAGTAATGGAGGTGTCTGATAGACGACTCCATTACTAATGACATTGCTTGATGCCAGCTGACACTACACAGCTGACATCAACCCCATAAACCATTAACCCAATGGCTGCCATACCATGGCAATGAGGAGGAGCCACAGCAAAGAACCAGAATTGGCACAACTAAAGGGGTAGCCAAAGGCCGGTATAATTAGGCTGGGAAGGGCCAAAAAACCATGGACCTTCTCAGCCTTGTAATAATAGCCCACAGCTGTCTGCTTTACCTTGACTGATTAGAAAAAATATGCGAGGCCAATGTCATTATTTTTCTTTTAATAATCTATTTATTTGGTCAATAACTGTAAAATATTTTTTATCTATCTATCTATCTATCTATCTATCTATCTATCTATCTATCCATCTATCTATCTATAAAGAAGGCAGCACTCAATATAGAAAATGCAAATAAAAGAGGACCTGTTTCTTTGCCTCTCCGGATGGGCTATCATTTATCTATCTTTACACATCTTTTAAGGGGGTGTCACACGCGTCAATATCGCCTGCACGATATCGACTGCACGTGACGTTGCAGCGATATTGACGCGTGTGACATACTGCATCAACCAGCGATAAATCGCTGGTTGATGATCGCCAGGTTTCAGAACCAGCTCTGAAACCTGGCGATTGTCGCCCGGTGGACACGCAGCATCGCTGCGTGTGACACCGGGAGCGAGCGATATTCCAGCTCCCAGCGCCTGTCACAAGCGCTGGGAGCTGGTCTCCAAGGTACACTGCGGGTAACTAGGCAGTGCGCGCTGCCTAGATACCCGACGTGTACCTTAGTTACCAGCCTCCTCCGCTCACCGGGTGAGCGGAGGAGGCTGGTAACTAAGGTACACGTCGGGTATCTAGGCAGCGCGCGCTGCCTAGTTACCCGCAGTGTACCTTGGAGACCAGCCTGCTCCCGCTTCCAGCAGGCTGGCAGCGGGAGCAGGACATCGTGGAAACGATATTTAAATCGTTTCCATGATGTCACTGGTCAATTGATCGCTGGTGAGTCTGTCTGTGTGACAGCTCACCAGCAATCAGCCGTCAATGTCGTCAGCGATCAGATCGCTGACGACATTGACGCGTGTGACACCCCCTTTACAAACCCTAAAACAATTGACAGCCTGCAGATTTGAAACTGCTTCAAATTTGCAAGGATAAAAGTAAGCAACATGTGCGTGAGACTTCAAAAATCTTTATCTGGATCTGTATAACGGATTTATAAAAAAGGGGGGAAAATATTACCTACTCAGAGAAGCAGCAGGAATAAAATAAGAGCAAAACCTGCCCACTTTTGATCTGTTGACACTGTCCAACTGCCAGGATCAGAAATAACTAAAAGGCTATGTATACATAAGGCATTTTTCCTGCAGTTTTCATGCATTTGTTTGGTGCGTTTTTACCTAGGTTGACATTCTTCAACTGCCAGGATTAGAGATAACTATATTGTAACCACAGAACCTGGGTGTCTTGTCACGGACTAGGGAGACACAGGGTTAAATACAAACTCCAGGAAAAGTGACACCTGATCTGTCCCTTTACTACTGAGACCCAGCACTGCCCCTTATCTCAGAGGTACTCCTGAAGGTAGTGAGGTCTGAGCCGCCAGCGAAACCTTTTCTCCTGAGACCTCCTGGAATAACACCCCTTCTCCCCATCCATCCCTGAGGAAGACGCCAGGAAAGGCGTTGAAACGCGTTGGATGCAATAAAAGGTTTTGATCATATCACATCTGATCGTGAGTTTCTTCCCTGGAATAAGTGGATCCTGGCAGCGCGGACTGGTGAACACCGTTTCCTTTCCCATTTTTAACTCACCATCAGGGAACAGCACTGCTGTCACCCACCCTGCTTCACTGAGGACAGAAGCTGTGGGGTGGTGGTGACAGGAGATTCAGGGTGGCAGGGACAGAAGTAATGATGATGCCCCATTTGAGACTCCTCTCAAACAATATGTCGAAGAAATGAAAGTTAAAAAACTGATATAATGATTAGTAAGGCTGTGGTCACAGTTGCCATGCGTTTTTTTTAGTGATTTTACAAAACTCATGCATTTTTTCATGTCAGCATGAGTTTTTTAAGGTGTCTGATGGCTCCCTGCGTTTTTGGGTGCGTTTTTGAATCTGCACCTAAAAATAGTGCTTGTAGTATTTTTTTGAGCATTTTGAAAAACGCATGCGTTTTTATAACATGGGTTCCTATGGGAAATGCATGCAAAAACGCATGTACAATTAGTACCTTTTAGTGCCATTCAAAAACGCATGCGTTTCCCATAGGAGCCCATGTTAAAAAACGCATGCGTTTCCGGAAACGCATGCGTTTTTTTTAACATGGGCTCCTATGGGAAACGCATGCGTTTTTGAATGGCACTAATTGTACATGCGTTTTTGCATGCGTTTCCCATAAGGCCCCTTATTAAAAAACGCATGCGTTTTTGAATATGCTCCAAAAACGCATGGGACAGTCACACATGCTTTTTGGCTATTAGGGCATGCGTTTTTTAACATGGGGGCCTATGGGTGCGTTTTTTACATGCGTTTTTGAAAACACAGGTCTCCAAAAACGCATGTGAAAAATGCAACTGTGACCCTAGCCTAAGATAGGAAGAACAGCAGGGATTTTATTTAAAAAAAGCAAAATGCAAACTTTGTTAGAGTTTTAGTAGATATTTATACAGGGCATCATGTGTATTGGCCACTTTACACGCGGCAACAGGAAGATAGAAATCGGCAGGTGTCGGAGACAATTGTACCTTTTACCTTCAAAACACCTAGAAGTGGCTGTGTGTAAATCAGGTATCTGCAAGGTGTTTTGAAGGTAAAAGGTACAATTGTCTCCGACACCTGCCGGTTTCTATCTTCCTGTTGCCGCGTGTAAAGTGGCCATTATGGCCACTTTACACGCGGCTACATTTCTAGCTTATCCACAGGTAACTTACTGGCTGCAGTGAAATCATGGAGACATAATAATAATGTCTCCATGATTTCACTGCAGCCAGTAAGTTACCTGTGGATAAGCTAGAAATGTAGCCGCGTGTAAAGGGGCCATTTGGGATAACACACCTTTAATGAATGAGCCTTTATTTAGGCTACATTCATACATTGAGTATTTTTTCGCACTTTTTTGCACGTGCTTTTCAAAATGCGCAATGTGCCTTTTGTCTGCCGGCAAAGTGTATGGGAAATTCACTTTGCCGTGCAGACACTGCATAAAAATACGCTGCACTTTTATAGGAAAAAGCGCCTGCGTAAAAAGAATCAACATGTCAATTCTTTACACAGCAGCGCTGGCGCTTTTTCCTATAAGGGCGGGCGCTGCTGCATCTGGCATCACAGAGGGGAAGAAGCATCCTCCTCCCCTCTGAGACATGTGTAAACGCCCCCTTTAGATTTCGCAGTGTATTAATATACACTGCGAAATCTAAATTAAAGTAAATTAAATGTTTGTAAAATAATAAACATGGATACTTACCCTCCGGCGGGTGTTCAGAAGCCGGGAACAAGTGAAGATTCCGAGTGGAAAAGGACCTGTCGTGATGTCAGAAGGCATGTCGGGCACTGATTGGTCGCTCGCGGGATATCACATGACTACATGAGGCCAATCAACATCCTCTGACATCACGACACTCGGAATCTGCGGCTGCTCACGGATCCTGGCTCCCGAACACCCGCCATGCACCTGCCAGAGGGTAAGTATCCATGTTTATTATTTTAAACACATCTGGCGTTATTGAATTTAGATTTCACAGTGTATATTAATACACTGTGAAATCTTTAAGGGGTGGGCACAGATGTGACAGAGGGAAGGAGGAAACAGGATTCTTCCTCCCCTGCAACACAGAAAAGCGTGGTGTGTGAATGCACTCATGCATTTTGTTGCGCCTTTTTGTGCGGCCAAAAATCGCGGCAAAAGGCGCGCGCAAAAAGGTGCAACAAAATACACAAATGTGTGAACGTAGCCTTAAATATCTTAAAAAAAACATGAAAAAGAATAAAAATCTACTATGTGTTACAGACAAAATTATTTCATTATGAAAAAGTACAGCTAAACCTTTCCCTTTGTATTTGACGTGTTGTAATTATCACATTCATTGCAAGTACATTTACAGGAGGAATAAAGTTTTGACTCTCACATCGCAGCACTGCAAATACTTAAATAAATACTCTGTCTTTTCTCTATTTTTTTTTCTCTTACAAAGGAAATAAACCTGAAATCCAAGCTTTGACTGATCAAGTAATCAGGAGGGGAGGAACCATAACAATAAGGTGTTCATTAAATGGTTATCAGGGGCAATTTCGTTTACAAAATACAGAAAACCCTCCATGGTATATTGATGGAGACAAGGACGTGTCTGAACAAATCTTTACTGTGACAAATGTACAGGAGCATTACTCTAGTGATTATTGCTGTCTACAAGAATCCACACAAGGATGGAGTAACCGTAGTGATTACATTACATTACTAGTAATAGGTAAGTAAATGTTATAAATATACGTGACCGTGTATGTGGATATTCATTATACAATGTTAGATCAGACTGAAATATTCTTATTAAAGGCGTGGTCCGACGCCTAAAATGTATTTTCAAAGTATCTATCCTTTAATCCTAACCACTTTTGTGATTTGCTTTATTGCACAGTACTTTATACTTTTCCGTATCCTGCTATTCCCTAAACGTTTTTCTTAAATGTGACATGACAGGAAGCTGGGGCTGCACTCACTTCCCACAGCATCTATTGTCCCTTTGGAAACAGGACATCACCAAAGGGTGGCGCTGCAGTTACTTAATGTTTTCGGGCATCACCACTTCCTCTGAAGACATCCTGCATCCATGATGATAGACGCTGTGGGATAGGTGAGTGCAGCGTCACACTCTGCCTCCGTCTCTGCTGTAGCTTCTAAATGGGAAAGATGTTGGCAAAAGCAGAAATAGAAACAATGAGTGACATCAGCGTTGCCCCACAGCTTCTAGTACCACCATCAAACAGTGACAGAAACAGTGAGTGGCACTAGGGATGCACCACTGATGATTCATTGAGGGAGCTGCTAGAAGCTGCGGGCTGATGTCACTCACTGCTTCTATCTCTGCCCCCTCACAAAGTCTTTCACATATGCTATGTCAGTGGTGGAAATAGAAGCACTAGACTCACATCTCACACAGCTTCTATCACCCAGGAAAATTTTAGATGGCGGCTATTCAAGAAAAGGTATTAAGTAACTGCAGCATTACCCCCTGGTGATGTCCTATTCCAGAAGAGGTGATGGATACTGCAGAGAGTGAGTGCAGCCCCAGCCTCCTGCCATGTCACAGTTGAAAATCCTCTTATGAAAAACTTCACAGGAATCGCAGAAAAAGAAAACATTTAGGCTGCCTTCACATTTGCGTATGGGAAGGCAGCGTATGCTGCGTTCCCATACGCAGTCAAGCGCATGCGCACTGCTTTCCTATGTTTAACATACATTACTCATGTATGTAAAGTGCTATGGAATTAATAGCGCTATATAAATTAATAAATATTATATTATTATGTGTAGAGTATTGTATAATAAAATGAACTACAGAAGTTCTTAGGATGTAAAGATAAATATTTAGAAAATACATTTTAGGTGCCGAATAGAGATGAGCGATGTTTGACTAGAATTGTTCACCAATTTGAAATTCGACCTGTTTTGGGCCATGTTCGAGTCATTCGACGAATTCGAACAATTTGGCTAAAAATCCGGTAATTCCAGGTTATGTTCGATAACGCTTCGTTGACCAAAAGTTACATTTGTACACGGCAACAAAATGGAACAATGTGTCCATGATTTCACTGCAACCAGCAAATTGCAAGTGAAATTGCATTGCAATGTTGCGACGTGTAAAGCGGCCTTTACTGGCTTATCACAGTAATGCTTTTGTTCAACATTATTATGAGTTTCAGTGTCTAGGAATAAATAGCGGGTGGGAGGGGGGCTGTGGAGAGGTCCGTGGTGAAATAATGCAGATCTCAATTTTTTTTCTTTGCCGCTTACTTACTGTGGGTGGTCCGGTCTGTCAGCCTATCAGCACGCACAGAGCAAAGTGCACTTTTTTTTAACACAAGGGTTTGTGTCATTGGCTGGGTATTCTAGATACAAGAGGCGCAGATTGTGCCCTATCAAACAGACACTATAGTTCTTATGTGGATTATAAGTGTATCCACTCACCTTTTATGGTTGTTTAAAAGCATAAGGCAGCTGCTGCAGAACCTCCACCAACGCCACAAAACCGCGGGAAATCAGGAGATAAAACTGGAATGGTATCCACAGTCCGCGCTGCTGCTCTTTATCCAAGGAATCCACAAGAGGTTATTACCATCAAAAGTACTTTATGTCATCACATCACAGATGCCCTGAGGAAGGTGCTGGGACAGCACCGAAACACGTTGATGTGATGACATAAAGAACTTTTGATGGTAATAACCTCTTGTGGATTCCTTGGATAAAGAGCAGCAGCGCGGACCGTGGATACCATTCCAGTTTTATCTATTGGCTGGGTATGTCACATGTCCTTGCCATGTAACACCCAGCTATTTTACCCTCCTCTCCATTTCCTCAGTGTTGCAGCTCAGTATCAGACGGCGCCGCTGCTGTGTGCGCTACATAGCTAGAAAGTTAGGTAGCAAATCAATTGTAAGTTAGATAGAGAGATAATTGATAGGTTTAAGGGCTACTTCCAAGAACAGCCCTTTTCATGACTTAAAAGCAGTTTTTGCCAGGCAGATCTGTTCCAGTGCTGTGCAAGCGTTTTTTACAGCATCTGGCCAAATCTATTTTTATTTATATAGAGCCAACATATTCCGCAGCACTTTACAATTCAGAAGGTATACGATACAATAATATATAATAAAATACAATACAATATGAGACAATACAAATATAATACAATACAGACCATATGAGACGAAAAATAAACAAATACACCACTGAGCCCATTAGGAGTGAGGTCCCTGCTTGCAAGCTTACAATCTATGTGGAAATAGAGGAGACACAAAAGGTAATAGTAACAAATGCCGTCATATATGGTCCAGCTATCAATATAATAAATAGAGGATTCACATAATGCTGCATGAACCGTTCACCAGCCAGGATCTGTACAGTACAGATAAAGTGCTATAAAATGCATGGGGGTGTAGAAAAATGATACAAGAGGCAAAATTTGGAGAAGGACAGAATGGCAATACTTACATAGATGAGGTGAGGTGGTAGGCCAGTCTAAAGAGATGTGTTTTTAACGCTCGCTTAAAGCTATAGATATTTGGAAGCTAAGTGAGAGGACAGGTGGGATAACCTGGAAAGCACAATTTGTTGAAAGGGGTAGACCAACACCTCCACCTGGTCTGTTCTCAGGTCTGGGAGTATGGGAAAATTGCAAGCAGTGGCATTAGTGTCCGATTGCTGAATCCCAGGTCTCATGGTGGGTTTACACACACCAATTTATCTGTTCAATATCTGAACCAATCTCTGGTTGCAGTGAAATCATGGATACATTCCTCCATGTTGTACACAGCCACAAAATGGAGCAATGTATCCATGATTTCACTGCAACCAGAGATTGGTTCAGATATTGAACAGATAAATTGGTGTGTGTAAACCCACCATCAGTGATTGCTTGAAGATTAAGAGAATGTGAAAGGAAAGGGTCATTTATATAGGTGAGTTTGTTAAATGCCGAGCGAGAGTTCCAAAGGGCACAGTTAAAGGAGACAGAAGGCATGCAAGAAATATTAATGAGGTTCCTGGAGGAACTGAATGTAGCAGGGAAAAAGTAATGGTGGGTTTACACATCCCAATATCGTTCCGATATTGTATACAACGCCGCGGGAGCGCGCTTTTTTCTGGCCAGAATTCACATATTGCATCGGAGATTTACACAGCGCGATTTCGGCATTCGGCAGACAACGCCACTACGATGTGTACGCCCCCTTGTACTGCCGACCCAGGAACGACCATTTAACATGGGACAGGATAGGGGAAGTTGTGCTCCACATCGTAGTTGGGCTTTTACACAGCACGATCCGGCCACAACGCCCATCCAATATCGGGCCGTTGGAGAGCACGCTCATTTGATCCACGATATCGTTTTCACATCGTTCGTGCATCGTATTGGACGTTTAAACCATACAACGCACGACCGATATCGGGTCCAACGCACGAACCACGTGACTTTTGGTCGGAGTTGGACGCCGATATCGCGACGTGTAAACCCACCATAAGGGTTACTATAATGAGAAGGACCTGGGTTAGGTTCAATATCTCTTGCGATTAGGAGAAGGAGAATAAGAAAAGCAAGTAGATTGTTAATTGATTTGTGAGGGTGACTGTTATGTTGTAAGGAGGGCGTGAATGAATCTGAGTGGTTTAAGATTCTAAATAAAGCATGAGAGCTGTACATGGGAGAAGGGAGGAGAGATGGACTAATGTGGATTGAGCACACAGAGTGTGTGAAAGGGCGGTAGATATGAAAGAGAGAAGCAGCTAGCACAAAAATGATGCACATACACATGGTGAATACATTTTGCAGCACAAGTGAACAAGTTACATATCTGTTTGTTTGTCTTGCATGACTTACCTGTTTCCTGCCCCGCTTAATTTCCCGGTGTAACTGCATGGCACGGCACTTATACAGTTGGCATGAATGTACCCCGTAAAAAACTCACCAAAATTCAGCCATGTCAAATATCCATTGCACCTAGCAGGAGGCTGCCAGCTCCACTGGAGGCAACACAATCCCCTGCAACCCAGGCATGGGGGCGGTTGTGGCACCTGCGACCGGCCATGCTGACAAGGAGGAGACTGGTGGCATTTATAGACACAATTTTATCAACAGGGCGTCAGTCACACTGGTCCATGTGAGGCACAATGTCAGAGCACAGCCTATTGGTCACGCCCAGCTTTTAGACAAGGAGGGCCGCTCTGCACTAAACACATGCATCACAAGTGACAGACGCCCCCCAGAGGGCTCACCCTCCACTGCATAGAGATATAAAGGTGTAACAAAACACTATAGATGAAGATGAGGTGTTAGTGGATATTTTGGGCCAAAATAACGAAAGATCGTTACCCACCGTCAAGGGCTCTCGCTCTTACGAATCCTAACCATATGTCTCCTGACCATATGTTTGTTTAGTGGGTAAACCACCAAACATTTAGAAAAATTCACGAAGTTTGTTGCATGCTGAGCGAGGGTTCCAAAGGGCACAGTTAAAGGAGACAGAAGGCATGCAAGAAATATTAATGAGGTTCCTGGAGCAACTGAATGTAGCAGGGAAAGAGTTAAGGTACCGTCACACATAGCAATATGGCTTTCACATCGCCGTAAATTCATGTATTTCGACGATGTGGAAACCACATCACCTGTGCGTAGTGGCGTGAGACAGGTAGATTTTACGGCGTCAAATCGCTGGTGGTGCGTCGCCTGATCTCCCTGCTCTGCTGAGAAATCAGGCGATTTCCACCAGGCAATTTCTGCGCATCATGGCATGTGACAGGGTGATGGCGATGTAGAAAGCGAGCTCAGACAATCTGGAAGAAATTCCAGAGGCGTGCCTAAGCGTTCTCTTTGGCTCGCCCCATCTGCTGCAATTGGTGATCACTCCTGCGTTCCCATTGGCTGGCCATGGCTAAGGCGCCATATTTGAATAGCAATATAGTAGAAAGGACACATGCGTCATGTAGTAGGCAGACATCCTGACAAGGCTGCCCAATGGCGATGCAGTTGTGTAGCCCAATCGGAGTGCTAGGGGCGCGGTATACAACACTCATCCATGCCTGTCTCCTCGCCGCGCTCACACTGTACGGCCACATCGCTGATGAGGTGGTGGCGTGTGACACGGGGATTTGGCGGTGAGGTGGGGATATGATTTAGCTTCCGGTCTGCGCCAGGTGATTTCCGGAACGCAGAATCGCCGGACATCGCACGTGAGATCTCAATGTGTGACAGGGCCACGGCGATGGGTAAAAAAGTGCCCGAAACGTGCGCTCACGTCATATTTCTGGCCATATGACGGCGATATTGCTGCGTGTGACGGTACCTTAAGGGTTGCTATAATGAGAAGGACCTGGGTTAGGTTAAATATCCCCTGCGACTAGGAGAAGGAGAATAAGAAAAGCAAGTAGATTGTTAATTGATTTGTGAGGGTGAGTGTTCTGTTGTAAGGAGGGCATGAATGGATCTGAGTGGTTTAAGATTCTAAATAAAGCATGAGAGCTGTACATGGGAGAGGGGAGGAGAGACGGACTAAGGTGGACGGAGCACACAGAGTGTGTGAAAGGGTGGAAGATATGAAAGAGAGAAACAGCTAGCACAAAAATGATGCACATATACATGGTGAACACATTTTGCAGCACAAGTGAATAAGTTACATATCTTTGTTTGTCTTGCATGACTTACCTGTTTCCTGCCCCGTTTAACTACCCGGTGTAACTGCATGGCACGGCACTTGTACAGTTGGCATGAATGCAGCCATTAGCTGACTCTAAATATATAGTGAGTTTCTACTTACATCTGGGTCAATTAAACTCGTTAATCAATCAATCAAAGTAACAGACGACAGCAGGAGGCAATGAATGCAAGACAAATAAACAGTTCCTGGCCAACATGGCTCATAAAAATTTCAGAATCAAAGATGACCTCTGAACGTCCCACATCAGACACAGTAATATGATTTCAGTATCTTATATGAATAAAAGAAAGCTACACCGCCTGTCTTTAATAGCCATTTTTTACAGCATCTAGCCAAGTAAATCCTTTTTGGCTAGTAGCAGTGTGTGCCAGGCATTGGTGTAGCACTGTTGAGAAGAAAGCTACCCCGCTTGTCTTTAATAGCCATTTTGTACTGCATCTAGCCAATAGTAGTGGAGATGATGGGGGTTGTAGAGGTGAGTGGAGTTAGCAGTGCAGAGGTGCATGGTAGTTGCAGAAAGGAATCAAGGAGACAGTCTCTGTTCTTTACCTTTTACTTGGTATTGCAGTCATCCACAGATCCAGGATACTGGTACATCGGGTCAGGTGAACTGGTCAGTCTGAGAAGAACTAACCACTGCTACCATGGATGCATATATGGTCTTCCTTGCTGTCTTTCCCTTCGGTTGAGGTTCTAGGTACTGTCCGTTTCCCTATGTGCCTCTTCCTTCCTCGTGGCGACTAGCAGTCAGGCATGCAACCACAGACTCTCGAGAACCTAAACCCACACTGGTTCTTCTAGCCCAATGATGGTCACTATGGGTCACTTTGCCCACAGTGTGACTACTAAGCCTGCAACACAGCAGTCTCCAGATTGCTTTCAGGTATAAAGTCCTGACAGACTGAGATTCTGGCTCTCAGCAACAGCTGTGTCCTGCTCAGCCAAGAGGCTGCCAGCAGGCCAACACTATCATCTACTGTCTGCCTCTGTCTCCAGCTTCTAAGAATTTAGAGTCCTAATACATGAACAATAGGTGTACGCAGCATGGTGCAAACACGAGTGTCTTAATGGCATTTCTAAAATAAAACACACAAGCACCTACCATGTGTAGGCCGGGTTGGCCACAAACAAACATATCTTGGCACTGTAGTTGGACTCCTGGCACTAACCATACTGTGTCCTACCCACACTACATGCATACAACATTACCTTCTACCCTATGTGTCATGCTGGAACTACATAGGCCAACAAACTCAATTTGTTCTCCCTATGTTGTTTCCCTTTGTACTGAAAGCTCTGTGATTGTGATTTAACATACAGATGAGGATGATTCGGCCTCAGAAGATGGGCCCCAGGCCCCACCGGCAGCTGGCCCAGCGACACCACCGCCACACGATGCCCCAGCCACACCATCCCCACCTGGGAATCCACCGTACCCAGGGCCCCAGGATGATGACATGCCCTCACCTGGAGGTGCCGAGTTTCAGCACCTGGGCTCACCAGCAGGGCCTGAGGAGGAGGAGCTGGCCTCACCAGCAGGGCCTGGTGAGGAGGAGCTGGCCTCACCAGCAGGGCCTGAAGATGGGGCTCCTTCAAACCCAGGCCCCCTTGTACCACCCAGCCCCATCCTGTGGCCACACCCCCCCCAGCCCTGGAGTCACTGTTTCCAGCTCAGTGGCGAGCCCAGGGGTGGCCATGTCCCCTCAGCCTCCAATTGAGCCAGGCTTTGTTGCGTATGGCGGTAAGTGTGGATTTTTGTGGCATACGCCCTGCACACTGTAATCAGTGTTGAGTTTTTGTTCCATCAGTAGTTGCTCACTGTGTTTTTTTTATTTATGTTCAACTATTTGTGCAGATGGAGAACGTGCCGGGCTGCCGGATGGAGTTTGAGCCCATCGTCATCACCCCCTCATGGGCACGATGATGGGGAGGAAGAGCGTAAGTTTTGTGTGAGTTCAAGAACCATCGCTAGCTACTGTTGCAAACTAATGTGTTGTTCATTTCCAATACAGGTGTCCGTACGATTGAGGAGGTGATCTGCGCACACCAGGAGGTGGCGCAAACATTTCACACGGCACACCAACGCGGCCTGCAAGAACTTGCCCGGTTGGGTGCCATGCTCGTAGCCCTCCAGCGAGCACATGGCGGCCTGGGCTAAAACCGATGCGCCCAGCCTGAGTAATGGGCGAACATGCCCCTAAAAACTTGTGAACATGTTGGACTTTACCTGACCCATGTTGCCCTGTTGGCATTGTTTTTTTTTAAGGCCCCGTTGGCCTCTTTTCTTATAGTGTCCCACATTGGGACTGTGGGGAGTGCGTTGTGCTTACTCCTAGAGCAAACCAGCATTGTGTATTTTTTAGCTACTGTGTGGCACACATGGTGTTGGTGATTAAATTATTTGCATAACATTTCTGTGTGGTCCTTGATGGCAACACACACATCTTTGGCTGAGACACAGAAAATTGGGCTAACTGTGTGAGACATATTTGGATACCTCTTTGATGTTGGAACATATGTTACCAGTCCACATCATGACCCAGCCCTCCCACCATTGGCCAGAATGTCTGCTTAATGTACCCTATATGTTCCACACATTCATACGCCCACTCCACACACTTGTGTTGGTAACTCAGAAAAAGAATTTTTGCATGGCTAAATAAATGTTTTCTTTTTCATAAAAAAAAAGTTTTGCAAAACACAACATAATGTGGCAAGCCAAATCGGCCTTCAATGTTGGGTCAAATTTCCAAAAACAAAATTAAGCAAAATAAAAATGATGTAGCCAGTCCATAAGGGCAAGATAGTGCATTGGCTAGTAGTGTCCACTCTCCTCCTCATCCTCTGCTGGATCCGACAATGGCTCCTCCCCCACCCTCTCACGGTAGACCCACCCTGCCTGAGAGGGTGCTTGTCTTCTTGAACTTCGTCTTTGGGGAGGTGGAGTATCCGGAGGTTGGGCCCTCCTCACCCTGCGTTGGGTGGGCATAGTGGGCCAAGGGGTGGTATTCTGGGGGACTGGTATCATGGCCCCCCATCGCAAGGACCCATCTACGCCCGCCTCCAGGACACGATACATGGCCCGCTCAGCGATGTTCCTCTGCTCTGGCTCCATCCGGCTGAGCATTTCGCTGGTGATGTGGCCGAAACCAGAGCCGGGTGTTCTTTCTTGGTCAAGCAGGACCTTTTTGGCCCAGGTACCCAGCTCTGTATTAGGTGGGGCAGGTGGTCGTCTGCGTCGAATGGCAGAGCTGGGCCCTGGGCCTGGCCCCCCACTGCTGGTTCCGGCCACTGGCTCTCCCGCAGATGTTGTAGGGAGAGCCTCACCAGCTTGCGACTCGTCCTCACTGGAGCCAGGCAGCTGAGGGGCCTGCAAAAGAAAGCAGAGAAAAAAAAACATCAATACCACGAAGCACTATCATTGATGTCAAGGGCACAAACCCACACCCCAGCAAGTACACCACACAACAGAACAGGTCCCAATGCACAGAAAGAAACTAAGAAATAGGAGCAAGGTTCTAATGGCTACCAAACGCAATACTGGCGTATACTCACCTGAGCCAGCAAACAGTCTAGGAAAAAAAAAAAAACATAAACACACACAAAAAAAGGGTATGTGACCACAGGAGCTTTATGCTGCCTTTTTCCAGCTGGTAGACCATGCTGCCCAGCCTTACCTTGTCAAAAATTAAGGTATCTTGTAAATGATTTTAACATACAGTCAATGGTGCAAAGCCATGAAACATGGCTGTGTTCCATTGGTCATTTGTGTGAATATGGGCAATTAGAACCCAAAACAACCTGAAATGAGAAAATTTAACCACCAAAATAGAAGATAACCCTAGGTTGTGTAATATGAAGGACTCTGAGACCCTCTGTTTTAGGTGAGTCACAAAATGTGTTCAAATGCCCCTGAGGGCACATACCCCATAAAAAACAAACAACACAACAGAAAATTTCTAAGTTACCACCAATGGAGAAGTGTGCTTAGGAGATTCATGGAGCCAATCACACCTGTGGAGCAAACATGGTGGGCCCCCCCCCCCACCACAATTACCCACCTCCTGCGGCAGAATGTTTCTTGGGCTGGGCCTACAGAGGACGCGAACCGGCGCAGGCTGCTCCGCGATCCAAGCGAGCTCTCTTGGCCCAGGGTGAAGGTGAGGAGGTCATAATACCACAAATTTGGCTTAGGGACATCCTCACCTCCAGCCCCGGACCGTGCCTCAGAGTATATCTTGTGAGCCCGCTGGAACGCGGAGCGCAGGCTTTTAATTTTATTGTATATTCTGCCCGCGTCCCATCTCTTGTGGGTCTGGAGGCGTTTCGCCAGCTCCACAAGAGGCTTGTAGGCCGCGGCCCGCTCTGCCGCGTCATGGTATTGAGGCAGCGCCGTCCGCCACAGGCACTCGTGCTCCTGATACATGGCAAGGAGTGAGGTCACACATTCCGAATACCCCGCCATCTGTGAAAAAATGGACAAATATGACCAATCAGGCCCAACACAAGGCCTGCATACATCACACTATACTGAGTATATACATCCACTCGTGTTGGCTGGGAAAACATGTGTGGATCATGTATGTTGGCATGTGGGACACCCTTGCTGAAGAAGCCCTCAATAAGCTATGATTGGCATGTATGTATGGATATGTTAGATTCAAAATGAACACAAAGCAAAAAGGGCCAAGATAATTTTGAAAAAAAAAAACACAGACACTGCGGTACCACACCACAACAACGTTTGGAATAGATCTGAAACATGGCTACAAAACTAATTAACAATGTGTAGTGCAGAGAGGTAGCATTGTTAAAGACTATTATCAACACACTATATACATTTCCACATGGCGCTCCCTGCTGTCTTACAAAGCGCCTAAGCTGCATGTAGCTTACGCATCAGCGTTACATAAAAACCAGTAGCATGGGGGTGAAAAAGCGTGTGAGTACACTTACCGTCCGTCCAACAGAGAAAGGAATCGTAGACACCAATAGCTCAATGCACATTCCCGTCTGGACAGGGGCTGGCCGACAAGACAGGAAATTTATACTGACCCAGACCAATCATCACACACCAATTAGGCACATTACTAGGCAACACCTGTGAACACCCATATGCGGCTGCTGAGTAGGTGTCGACAAAGCTCCGTGATTGGTTGCTGCACAGTGAAAAAGAGCTTGTGCCGGATGGGCGTCACGCTTGCTGCCAAGAGTCATTAAGTAAGTATTTGTGTGCAGACATGGATGTAGCAGTGTGGAGAAGCAGTGCACCTAATTGCCTTTGGTAACGCAATAGGGTACTATATGTGACGCACATGTGCTGTCAGTTTTTTGCCCACAATATTTAGAGTAGCACGATGGTGTATTTTGCAAAACATGTTGTTCACCTACATTTGAACATTGTAGGTTTTCAAGTGATGTGTTTGTTAGGTAGTGGGACTCCTAGACTCATAAAGGCTATGAGTCACATCGAGTTGCTGAACAGCAGCCCAAATATGTTCTGGTATAGCTTAGTTACCTGCTGACCTGAATATATTGGTATATTAAGGTGTTTTTACATCAGATCTGGCATAAAACATTTTGGAACATTGAAATGTTTTCAGCAATGTGAAGATTTGGAGCGTTTTTGGCATGCAGTGTTGAAGTGTGTGGAGCTTTGGTGGGACACTATGGTAATTCATAATGAACTCTCTCATGCCACCAATCACTGACTGGAGTGAGATATGCATTGAAGTGCATGGGGGCACATGCTACTTTTATGACATTCTGTGAATGAATCAGTTGCTCCAAACTCGAGCATGCCCTTTCAACAAGTCAATGCCGGTCTTGAATCAAGGCCATACTTTTTAATAATTAGGTCTATAAAGCCTTTGGGAAAGTAGTTAACATTCTTATGAAAACAAGATAAATTGATGGTATCTGCTTTTTGTGTAAGGCAGCAAAAAGGAGAAACTCATAGAATTGTGTGACAACACGCATTGCTACATAAACCACATGTATAAAGTAGGAAGTTACAAAGCAAAGGAAATACAGTCATGAGCCATACTCATAATAATTAACACTCCAAGATAAAAACGCATCAATCTGAACTATGTAAAAAATTCTCCAGTGGTGGATGACAAGTGAGAGTTGCAAATTATTCTAAGGCTAGGGCCACACTGCCGTTTTTACTCTATTCTACCGCAATCGGGTTAATACTTTGCAGATTTTCCAGAAGCACATAGTGGTATTGCTATGCAGTTCGGGAAAACGCTGCCCCTAGTTACCCGATGTGTACCTTGGTTACACAGCCACACACAAAGCTGCGTGGACTGCGCTTTAGCTGAGCGCACAGAAAATGTTGCAGACAATGTTTTCTGTGCACTCAGTTAAAGCGCAGTCCACGCAGCTTTGTGTGTGGCTGTGTAACCAAGGTATACATCGGGTAACTACGGGTAGCGTTTTCCCGAACTACATAGCATTACCGCTATGCGCTTCTGGAAAATCTGCTAAGTATTAACCGGATTGCGGTAGAATAGAGTAAAAATGGCAGTGTGGCCCTAGCCTTACTCAGAATTTAGAGAATGTAAGGACTCCACTTTGCCATACTTCCTTTCCATTGAAAACTATAAATGTGGCAACTGACCATCTTGTAATGTTTGGCTCATTCCCTCATTTTTTATTTTCATGAAAACTATTCTAAACAGGTAGTGATATGGGTCAAACTGAGGAGCAAAGGCTCATCAAACATCAAGTTCAATCCAGATAAAACCTTGTTACCAGCCTGAAACTAAGGGTCCGCTCACATTGGTGTTTAAAATCATTGCAGTCCAATAAAAAGTTGAGTTGCACTCGCACTCGCTTCTACCCTCCCACAATTTGCGCGCCACATACAATCTCCTTCTCTGCTCCCCCCTATCTTCTTCCCACAACCGCATATAAGACTTCTCTCACGCATCCGCTATACTCTGGCACTCTCTCCCCCACCACATCAGGCTCTCACCTACTCTGGAAACCTTTAAAGGAAACCTGAAGACTCACGTCTTCCGACAAGCCTACAACCCGCTGTGAGTCTTTGTCCACCAAACCACCGCACAACCAACTCTACCCTCTTATAATGTATCATCATCCATCCCCTCGTAGATTGTGAGCCCTCGCGGACAGTGTCCTCCCTTCTTTTGTACCTCTGTGCCATCTGTTGTCCAAGTACCTTGTACTTGTCTTGGCAGACCCCTTCCACATGTAAAGCGCCATGGAATTAATAGTGCTATGATAATAATAATAATAATAATAATAATAATAATAATAGGGCTCTGTCCATATGCCATTGTAGCAGTTATTAAGAGTCATTTTATTTGAACTAGCTGTAGTCCCTGGCGTTGCCTGGGATAGTAACTAACTGTTCTTAGCGATAACAAAATAGAATGGGTTAACAAAGCTTTACTTCTCTCTGCTGAGATACACAGGCTGCAAGTGTGAAACAGGGGCTATGTGTGGGCAAAGGCTGTAATATAGAGGGTGTGTGTGGGCTCCTGGTGTAATACAGGGGCTATGTGTGAGCTCTTGGTGTAATGCAGGGGCTACTTGGGGCACAGGCTCTTATACAGGAGATATGTGAGGCACAGGCCTCAAGCGTAATACAGGGGGCTATGTGTGGGCTCCTGCTCCAGTACAAGGGGCTATGTGTGAGCTCCTGGTGTAATGCAGTGGCTTTGTGAGGCCTTCTGTTATAATACAGGGGGCAGTGTGCGGCCTCCTGCTGTATACTGGGGGCTGTGTGCGGCAGGTTGCATTACAAGATTTTGGTGAGGAAAAATCTCAAAAGTTGGAAAGTATGACCTTAGCCAGATAAGCATGGCTCTGAGTTGTGTATATTTTCTCAGTATATGAATATTTCTGAATATATATACTGCTATTAATATTTGTATTGTTACATTATAAGCCCACTTTCACATGTTCAGTTTTTGGTCAGTTTTTCACATCAGAAACCAAAACTAGGAGTGGATGAAAAATACAGAAGTGGTGATGCCTTTCTATAAGGTTACAGAATAGTAAATATGAGTAAACAGGGACTTGTGACCATGCTCCCGCTCCAAATAATCCAGGAATCAAATTGTGTGTGAATTCATATGGTGGTATTTATTTCTACACATTTCATGGTAAACCCCTTCTTCAGGAATGCCACAACAATAGGATCCTATTGTTCTGGGTTCCTGAAGAAGGGGTTTTCCCTGAAACGTGTAGAAATAAATACTGACTTGCCCACCCCTGGGCCGTGGGGTACTCGGAACCGGGCAACAGTTCTGTCGGGGAGTCACAGAGGTCGAGACCCGGTTTTCGTGACCCCGGGAGAGTCAGTGCTCTGGCAGGGGTTTGAACTGGTTCGAGGGAGTATTGGATGGGAATAAAGTTTATAGGGAAAATGTTCATGATGCCACCTATGGTTTTCGGTAAGTATGGACCGACCCTATGGGTTACACCTCTGGAGTTGTTGGTATGGCAGCCTGATGTCATTGCTGCCCAGGGCAGATGTGTTGGAGGGTGATGGCTTTGCAAGGCCGGAGTCCTTGTCTCCTTGTCTCATCTACTGTGGCAGTCGGCGGCTCCTCAGGCAGAGAATAACTCAGTCTCACAGAGCACTGGAATTTTGTACCCAGTTTACTCACTTCAGTTGCAGCTGGCCGCGGGCGCTTCCCTCTACCAAATCCAGTCTGGTCTGCCCAGAAGGAATTGGGATAGCTCACCCGGGACCCTTTCGTGTGCCTTTCCTGTCAGCGCCACACGCAGTGCCCCGATCTAGCATCCACAGGTCCTGTCAGACCACTGGTACCTGTCTCTTGACCCTAGTCCGGTTGCCTCCTCAGTGGGTGCGTTGGGTTGCGGCCACCACTCTCCTAGACTGCGTGGCCTCTGGTTCAGTGGTTAAGGCATACAGCATCTACCCCACATTCAGGGCCGGGTCCCTGGTTCTTGACCAACCCCTCCATCCGACTATCTTAGTCCAGATCCGGGTGCCCAGGTCGTTCATACTCCAACTGTGCCCCTAGGGTTTTCTCTGCTCCCCTTCTCACACCTCTGCACATTTGCTCACTTACTAACTAACTACTCACTCACTGTTTCCACCCACTGTCTATTCTTTCCTTGTCCCCTCTTGACTGGGTCCTCCCCTGGGTTCATCCATGGTCCACTGGGTCCTAAGGTGTGTTTGGTGGGGGTCTGAGTTTACTATCCCATCTCCTTTTGGACTAAAACACCACACCTGTTCATTGGGTGCAGAACTTCTTTGTGGCGACCAGACTGGTGGGGCACCACAATACCACCATACCAACACACGATTTGATTTCTGGATTATTTCTAGCAGGAGCATGGCCACAAGTCCCTGTTTTCTTATATTTATTATTCTGTAGCCTAATAGAAAGACGTCACCACTTCTGTGTGTTTCATCTACTCTTGGTTTTGGCTTACAAACACTGATGTGAAAAATGGACCAAAAACTTAACATCTGAACATAGCCTAGCTATGTTTGTATTGATGCATTTTTTTGGACCTTGTAATAGTAAGGTTTGCGATAGGAACAACATTGATAGGGATGAGTGAGTTGGACTTTAAAGTTCCGTATCTGTACCAAACACAGACTTTACAAAAATCTTCAGCGTTTAAGCTTGGGTGCAAAAAAAAACGTGGGCTGCAGTGTTTTTGTGGACATTTTGGGAAACGGATGCGTTTAATTAACATTGGAGTCTATGGCAAATGCATCCGTTAACGCTTGGTACATACATGTACCATGCGTTAACACATGCATTAATGCATGCATCAAAATTGAACACACATGTCATGTGAATGTCAAGGAATAAAAATGCATTCTTTAACGCATCTGGCAAATGGATGCAACATCCCAAATGTGACCCTAGCCTTACAGAGTTTAAATGGCTGCACTTGGGGTAAAATTAGCATTATCACGTACTGTTTAAAAGAGTCCCCCAAAAACTCCCCAATGGAGAGATTGCTGAAGTGGTTTTCACTAGAATTACTAATTGTTTGACCATCTCGGGAAACTCGATGAGCACAAATTCTGAAATCCCCCATACACATTAGACTGCTGTTGACCAAACCCAATGATATCAGTCAATACTAATGTGTATTGAGATGCCAGCCAAATGATCATTGGAAGATTTGGGTTGGGTATGTCTGAATTCAGAATGGCGATCATTTTATTCTCCCAACGATAAACTTTTAGAAGAAACCTCTGTTTTTTGTTGACTTTCTCCAGGGGTGTACATAGACATTATGGGCCCCAAAGCATGCGTTATAGTCCTCCCTCCAAAAAAAGCAACATTATAATATTAGTTTTTAGCACATAAGAACATATCTCACCACTTTACAGCGTATAAGCCGAGTTTTTCAGCCCAAAAATTGGGCTGAAAAGTACCCCCCTCGGCTTATACGCGAGTCAGTGCGGGGGCTGCTGTATACAGCGGTATACAGCAGCCCCCGCATCCCCAGTAATGCAGGGCCCCCCCCCTCATGCTCCGGTCACCTGTAAAGCAAGTTATACTTATCAGTGCCCGCTGCCGTCCGCGCCCGCCGCTGCCGACATGCGATCCTCCATCTTCATTCATCTTCTTCCTGCTCTGTGCGCGTCGCAGGCAGTGACGTCATTACCGGCGACGCGCACAGGAAACAGGAAGAAGATGCATGAAGACGGAGGATCGGGATGTCGGCAGCGGCGGGCGCGGACGGCAGCGGGCACTGATAAGTATAACTTGCTTTACAGGAGACCGGAGCATGAGGGGGGGCCCTGCATTACTGAGGCTGCCTGTATACTACCACTGGGACTGCTGTATATAGGGGCCCTGCATTACCGGGGCTGCAATACCACTGGGGCTGCTGTATATAGGGGCTGCAATACCACTGGGGCTGCAATACCACTGGGGCTGCTGTATATAGGGGCCCTGCATTACTGGGGCTGCAATACCACTGGGGCTGCTGTATATAGGGGCTGCAATACCACTGGGGCTGCTGTATATAGGGGCTGCAATACCACTGGGGCTGCAATACCACTGGGGCTGCTGTATATAGGGGCTGCAATACCACTGGGGCTGCAATACCACTGGGGCTGCTGTATATAGGGGCTGCAGTACCACTGGGGCTGCAATACCACTGGGGCTGCTGTATATAGGGGCTGCTGTATACACCACTGGGGCTGCAATACCACTGGGGCTGCTGTATATAGGGGCTGCAATACCACTGGGGCTGCAATACCACTGGGGCTGCTGTATATAGGGGCTGCAATACCACTGGGGTTGCTGTATATAGGGGCCCTGCATTACTGGGGCTGCAATACCACTGGGGCTGCTGTATATAGGGGCTGCAATACCACTGGGGCTGCTGTATATAGGGGCTGCAATACCACTGGGGCTGCTGTATATAGGGGCTGCAATACCACTGGGGCTGCAATACCACTGGGGCTGCTGTATATTGGGGCTGCTGTATACACCTCTGGGGCTGCATATACCTCTGGGGCTGCATATACCTCTGGGGCTGCTGTATACTACCACTGGGGCTGCTGCTGTATACTACCACTGGGGAGGCTGCTGTATACTACCACTGGGGAGGCTGCTGTATTCCTCACTGCTGGGGGTTGTATACCTGTGCTGGAGTCCACCCTCGGCTTATACGCGAGTCAATAGATTTTCCCAGGTTTTGGGGGCAAAAGTAGGGGGGTCGGCTTATACACGGGTCGGCTTATACACGAGTATATACGGTAATTTTCCTTTTATTGAAGCACCTGGATTCCCCTTTCATTGCAGCATTAAAGTATGATGCCAACAAAAGTGTCCCACAAACACTGTATGATCCCCCGCAGTGAATTCCTCCACAGTTATCTCCACAGGCACAGTATGATAACCCTACTATATCCCCCCTCAATTACCCCAACAAAGTATGGTTACCCCAACACAGTACCGCTTCACACTGTACAGGGTGTGCGATTTATATGGATGCACCTAAATACAATGGGAATGGTTGGTGATATCAACTTCCTGTTTGTGGCACATTAGTATATGGGAGAAGGAAAACTTTACCAGATGGGTGGTGACCACGGCGGCCATTTTGAACTTATCCATTTTGGATCCAACTTTATTTTTTGAATGGGAAGAGGGTCATGTGACACATCAAACGTTTTGAGGATTTCATAAGAAAAACAATGGTGTGCTTGTTTTTAATGTAACTTTATTCTTTCATGAGTTATTTACAAGTTTATGACCACTTATAAAATGTGTTCAAAGTGCTGCCCATTGTGTTGGATTGTCAATGTAACCTTCTTCTCCCACTCTGGACACAGTGATAGCAACACCGCAAGAGAAATGCTAGCACAGGCTTCCAGTATCCGTTGTGTCAGATGCTGCACATCTCGTATCTTCACAGCATAGACAATTACCTTCAGATGATGGATGAGGCAAACTTTTTTGTGAATGGTGAAGTTAACAAACAAAACCAGCGCTATTGGTCTGACACTAACCCACAGTGGATAGATCCCTCCAAGACTGCTGGAATACAAAGATTGATAGTATGGTGTGGTATATGAGCTACAAAGATAGTGGGGCATTCTTTATCAATGGAAACCTCAATGCCTCTGGATATCTGAATTATGTAGCTATTTCAGTCCATATATTATGAGGAATCCACATAGCCCTCCATATATATTGATGCACACCCATAGTTCTCCAAATAGCATTATGCACCTCCAAAGTCCTCCATATATTATAATTTATCCTGATAATCCTCCATATATTATAATGCACCTCCATATATTATAATTCACCCCCATTCTCCTCCATATATTATAATACACCCCAATTACCACACGGTAACTGTATGTAAGATGGAAACTGTATGAAAAAATAATTTTAACACTGTATGGTTACAACATCGAGTTCAACATCATTTGATTGCTTTCTTTATTTTTGCTTTATAACATTTTTATAATTTTTAACATATTGATAAATTTAATCATACATTTATTTTATACTCATCAAACATATTTTAGATTACAGACATATATGGTTATATAAGGTAGAACATTTTACACGAGTGCAAAGTATGTAGGTATATACTTATAGTCACATTCACTTGGTGCAGGATATATCCTCCTCGGGACCAACAACTAGACTGGAATTTGGGGTCCCCCATCCTGTAAATAATATAAAAATGTCAGAGATGATACTACCTCTATAAGAAAAAGACTTTTTGAAAAATAGGTTTAATATTCAGAGAGGCATTACACTGCCGACATTAATACAAGAGGATTTTTTTCCTTTTTGTGTTTTTAGCATTTGAATTATTGTAGCACATACGTCATAATGTAACCTCTATCATATAAAGAACTTTTTCAGCTTGCAGACATGTTATATGATTGATAAAGTTGAGCAAACCCGAACTATAAAGTTTTGGGTTTGTAAAGAACACCTCGTATCTGATTCTGAATCCCCAACACAGATTTCTAACTGTACATCCAGTTCCTTTTCGGGTTTATTATTCGAATAAAGCTTGTTGAAAGGCCATTGAGCAGCCAATCAGCAAGCTCTTCTGGTATGAGCACTTCCGACCCCATCACAGCCATGTCAAGTATTGGCATAGCTGTGAATGGCCGGCGTACAACTTGAAAAACAAAATTATGAAAAAAAATTATAAGGGCTCCCACCTATTGTTGATAATAAGCGTGGCTGGTTATCAAAAATAAAGGAGATGCCATGCTGCTTTTTTTTAATTATTTAAATAAATAATTTTAAAACATTTAAATTATTTTGATAGGCAAGGTAAAGCAGACAGCTTGGGGCTGATATCATTAGAGTGGGAGAGTTAATGGTTATTTGCTCCTTCCCAATCTAGTTCTCCCAGCATTCAGCTGCCCAGAAATGGGGTGGTGCATCCCTTAGATGCGCAAATTCTAGTGCTTTACCCAACTCTTCTCAATTGCCCTGGTGAGGTGGCAATCGGGGTAATAGTTAATGGGGTTGATGTCAGCTGTGAATTGACAGTTGACATCAAGCCCTGAGGTTAGTAATAGAGATGCATCTATCAGACACCATCATTGGTAATCTGGCAAGTTAATGTTTAACAAAACACAAAGGAAAAAAATACTTAATTTGAATAAAGACTCCCTCACATGCCTTCGTTCACCAATTTATGAAATAAACAAAATCCTGGACATTTTGACAATAATCCAATGGGTGATGTCCAACACCTATTGATTCCTATGGTGTTTCATTTTAATAAAGTTCTCAGAATGAGGCTGCAGAGGTTACTGCTGATAAGCACCAGCCCTGGATTTTCCTATGGGTGCTGACATCAGTACCATAATAGTGATACCCACGGTGATGACGTCAGTAATTTTAGACGACCTCACCACTATCACTGGGTATCATGGTCAAGGAAGGCTGCACCAGACCTGGATTTTCCCATGAGTGGTAATGTAATGTAATGTTCCGATTGTGAGCAGCCGTGGGAAAATCTAAAGCTGCCATTGACTGGCAGTAAACCCTTCAACCTAGTTCTAAGAACTTTCTCACAACAGGATTCCATAAAAAAATCGATGGATGTCGTCGGATATTACTTATTGAATTATCGTTGGAATTTCCATGGTTTTTTAATTTAATAAATTGGTGAACGAGGGTATGTGGGTGAGTCTCTATTCCCTATTGGATTGTCTTCAGAACTTTGTGGGACCATTTATGATAAGTTGGTGAATGAGGGCGGGTGGGGTAGTCAATATTCAAATAAAGCATTTCTCCTTTTTTGTTTGTTTTTTTTAACCCTTCACTTGCCAGCTTGGTAATGGGGGGTGTCTGATAGACCCCTATCCATTACTAACCTCTTGGATTTCGTTTAGTTATTTTTCCTAGTCTTTAACGAGGCCTAACTTTCTTTTTCTGTCAACAAAACTTCCTTTGGGGAACAAGGGCTTTTCTTTTATTTTGCGGGGCAAGTTTTAGATTTGAAGAGCATCATTAAATTTAGCATTCAATATACTGGAAAATATGAAAATAAATCTATGTCGGTTAAAAGAAATAAAATCAGTCATCGTTTTCTGGGTATTATTTTTATATTGAACAATGTACACCAAAAATTTTGTGAAAACACTACTCCTCAGGTCAGAACAATCTTGTCAGTAGCAAATTTGATATGAAGCTTATTTTTTGTGAGGCGTACTGACAATTTTACTGACACTACATAGGGTTAAATACAATATTTTGAAAACTTTTTGTGTTACACCCCAGAGCCGTAGGGTACTCGGAACCGGGCTGTTAAGCAGTTCTGGGGAGTCACAGAGGTCGAGACCTGGCTTCCATGACTCTGGGTTACGTTGTTAAAGGAGTTCTTGGCTTGTTTGGGAAGGGGGTGATGATAGTGAAGTTTAGTCCTGACGCCACCTGTGGTTTGTGGCTATTAGTGGCCACCACTGCGGCAGAACCTCTGGGGATGATGGGCAGCTGGGATGGAGTGGCTCCCCACAGGCGGAGCGGATCCCCAGGACAGTGGATGTGGTAAGGGTGTGGGGTGCGGGATGGCGGGCGCAAAGCAACAGACGGACACATGGTTTGTTGGTTCCTCAGTTCTTTTACTTGTGCAACTGGAATACCGACAGGTGATGGTATACTCAGTCATTGCACCTGAAAGCAGCTCAGGGTTCTCCTCACCCAACAGGTTCTCAGGCGTCCTTGCTGCACCTTGTTGGTAGGTCCCTGCTGCTGCTCAAGCTGAGCTGCTGGCCATCTCTCTCTCTCCTGCTTGGTGCCAGTATGGCAGGCAATTCGAGTCCTTCTCTAGCCCTAAGTCTTGGGCAGCTGTTCCTGGGCTCTTTACGCTGCTTTGTCTTCGGGCACAGTGTGGCTGGGGAACTTGGAATTCCCCACCTTCCGGCATTGGCTGCCGGGTCGTTAGGCCCTGCACAGCCTCGGACTCCAGTGTCTGTTTCTATGGTGCTTCTCCTCTGGGGTGAGCACGACATTGCTCTGCTCCCCAGGCTTTCCTCCACTTCCTCAGACACTTGACTTGGGTCCCTCATGCTAGACTACGCTATCCTGGGACAAGCTTAGCACTGCTCTAGTCCACAGGATGTCTTCCTCAGCCCACCTAGGAACTGAACTATCTCCACCCCAGACCAGAATTTATAGGGGAGCTTACCCTGAACCCAGGTTTAGATCTCCCCCTTCAGGCCTGGAGGCAGAAACGTGTTGTGTGTGGTTTCTGTCTGGTGTGGATACCCTCTGTTGCTCTCAAGTGTGACACTATCAAATGGGGGCGATAATGACACTGTGGCACGTGAACTCTGGGGTGCCACATTAGCATTTTTGGGGAAAATAAGAGTAACAGTTCATCAAGAACCTATAACTGCTCACAGAGGGAACACCGTGGGACGCTGCACTTAAAAGCTGAACTTAATGGCTTAGGGGCCATTTATAAAACAAAAATACATTTGATACATCATAAGAAATAATACCATATCTAGGAGCAACTTCAGAGACCTTCTGATGTCACACTACTTCTAAGGTCTAAGGTGGAATGTTTCTCCTTATAGAGTGCGACAATCCATCATCAGGAGACTTATAGGCCGCACAATGCTCCTCAGGGAATGTGAATGTGCAAATATCTTCTTCAGAGAGGAAGATGTGACCTCTAGTGCCACCTACCAGGGTAGTAATCCTACAAATCTATATGGACCCTTTGAGGAGCTTTACCAATATTTATCCAAACAAGAGCATTATCAGGTCCCTGTGGTAAAAATTAGAATAAACAATATTAGAATCTGAGAGTCCTCAATGGTTGATACCTGTTAATGGCTAACTGAAAAGATGGTAAGAAAAAGCAAAGCAAGCTTTCGAGACTCTATGGCCTCTTCATCAGGCTAATAGAGGTTACAGAGTCTCGAAAGCTTGCTTTGCTTTTTCTTACCATCTTTTCAGTTGGCCATTATAAGGTGTCAACCACTGAGGATTCTCAGATTCCAATATTTTTCTATCTTCTGGATAACACGTACAAAAATTTTTTACCTTATCAAAATGGAATGAACAAAAAACTGATACTTAAAGAGGACCTGTCACCCCCCCCCCTCCATGGATTAGAATCTAAGTGCTGCACTGAATGCAGGCAAAGTGTCCCCCATGTCTCTGTGCGGCTGGTGCCCCAAGATATACGCTTAGAAAAACTTGCAGTTAGAAGCCATGGAGGCTGGCCCTTGTGCTGCAGCTTCCTGCATCTCTGTGCCGCCTTTTTTTAAATGCCTCCCTCCTGACAGTCATTTCATCCATGTTCTCGCCTGCGCTCTGGACGTCCTTGTGCTGTTGAAGCAGGCGTTAGAGCGAGATATTGCTTATCGCCGCCCCGACCACATGTCCCGCCTCCTGCTGTGATGTCCTCTACTTTCCCCACCTTGCTTTGTGTTATGCTATGGAGCAGGGCGGGAAAAGCAGTCTTGGATCGATGGGCGGGCTTGCCGGTATGACGCAAATTACGTCATTTCAGGCGCTGCTGACGTCGAAGGACCTCAAGCTGCGCATTGCGCATGCGCGAGGCAGCTCATGTGGGGCGTGAAAAACAACTGGGGAGGCGGCAAAAAGGAGGCAGAGGGGACACCCACTGCGACTCCTTAGGGCAGCAGAAGCCGCACATTTGTAAGGTAATAAATCGTATTATTCAACTTTGCAAAAACTCAAATAGGACAGAGAGGGATAGCTAGAAACATTATAGGAAGGTGCAGGGACAAGTATCTATAGGATGGGGGCGATTTTTAGGGGTCAGGTTCCCTTTAAATAAATAAATCAATGAATTAATAATTTAATACATGTAAAAAATTGGCTTATATAAAAATGAATAGATTAAATATAATGTGTTCCCTCCTCTGGTTCCTTCACAGTATTGATAATCTTATAAATGCTACAAGTCCCTTTATCAGGTTAACTTAATATAATTTATACCCTACAAGAGAGAGAGAACCCTGCTGAATTAAAGCACTTACACTCTATAGGAGAGACATATAGTATTTGATAGAACAAGATCGTGTAAAAGCTGCACTGTTGGGAATCATCCACTCCGATAGTATTAATAAATATAATATATAGTCTTAATAAATGACTTTAATTCCCTTCTTTAGGAAAGTTACATCTGAAGAAGGGGCAAGTGTTAGCCCTGAAACACGTAGAATTAAAGTAAATTATTAATACTATCAGATTGGATCATTCCCGACAGCACGGCTTTTTCAACATCTCGTTCTATCAAATACCATGTGCATCTCTCTAGTGGCTGCAGCAGTCGTGGTTACAGGCTTTATATAGTGGTTGTGTCTGACACAACTCTATAAGGTGAGCTCCATCTTTGTATCAGTTACAGTGTATAATTTGATAAGACCCTATTTGCGAAAAATTGTCTTTCCAGTATATTTCTGAAGCGCTGCAGGGCCGTGGGGAACTCAGAACCGGGCTTTGATGCTTTCGGGGGGTCACAGGGACTGAGACCGGGCTCCATGACCCTGGGGGTAAGCTTAAAAGTTCTGGAGGTAGCGATGTTGGAATAGGTGTCGTGATGCCACCCGTGGTATGTGGCTATGAGTAGCCGCAGCTGCTTTGTAGGACCTCTGGGGATGATGGGAGTGCAGCGGTGATGGTTTCACTCCCCAAAGGTGGGGCGGATCTCCAGGGCAAGCTGGAAAGTCTATGGCGGTGGTAAGCCAGCAGGACTGAGGGTGCTGAATAACCGACAGACACAAGGGTTGAAGTCTTCGTTACCTTTACTGGTAGAAGTAGCAGGTTTAGTACAGGGTACCATCCACAAGAGATGTTGGGAGTCCGGGTGGCCTGGGAGCAAGTTGGGGTTCTCCTCACCCGGCGAGTTCTGAGGCCTCCCTGTTGCACTACTCTTGGTGGGCCCTGGCTGCCTGTAGCTAGCTGCGACCCTCTCCTCCTGCATACAGTCTCTCACCCTCATTGCAGGCAGCTCGAGCCCTTCCTGGTTACTACTCCTCTCGCTGTCATCTCTGAGCTCTTTGGAGCTGCTGTGCCTCCTGGGCTTTGTTGTGGCTGGGAGACTTGGAATCTCCCGCCCTCTAGTGTTGGCTGCTGGGCCTAGAGCCCTCACAGCCTCGGACTCCGGTATCCGCTTCTGTCACTTTGCACTGGGGTGAGCCCAGTAACTGCCTCCACTCCCTAGGCCTGCTTTTCCACTTCCTCAGAGCCTCTCCTACGGGTCCCTCACGCTGGCTACTCTCTGTCCTGTGATGAGCCCACTCTGGTCCAGTCCATGGGACCTCCTCACAGTCCTCCTAGGAACTGAGCTCGGTGTCTCTCTGCTCTACCTGGGATGAGCTTGGTCCAACTCCACTCCAGAGGTCCTCTTCACAGTCCTCCCAGGAACTGAACTGATTAACCCCACCCCCAGGCCAGAATTTATGGGGCACTTCCCCTGAACTTGGGTTTCAGAGCTCCCCCTTCTGGTCTGGAGTTGGGAAGGTGTTGTGTGTGGTGAGCTTACTGGGTGTGGATACCTCCCCTTGCTTCCAAGCACAACATGACCCCCCGAGGCAGGCACTGTCATCATAGCAACTGCACTCTTGGGTGCGACATTTCTACTCTACAGGAGAGAGGAAGGACTCCACTGACCATAAGAGCCTGCACTCTACAGCACAGAGAAAAAGAGAGAGCACTCCACTGACCAAAAAGTTCTACATGAGAGAAAGAGAGTGAGAGAGAAGACCCTGCTGACCATAAGAGCCTACATTCTGCAGGAGAGAGAGGGAACCCCACTGACTATAAGGGCCTACACTCTACAGGAGAGAAAGAGAGAACCCTGCTGGCCATAAGAGCTTACACTCTACAGTAGAGAGAGGACCCCACTGACCATAAAAGCTTACACTCTACAGAAGAGAGAACTCTGCTGTCCATAAGAGCCTACACTCTACAGGAGAGTGAGAGAGGACCCCACTTACCATGAGAGCTTACATTCTACAGGAGAGAGAGAGGACCCCACTGACCATAAGGGTACCTTTACACGCGGCAACTTTTCTAGGAATTTTACTGGCAACTTACTGGTTGCAGTGAAATCATGGACACATTGTTATATCTTGTTGCTGTGTACAAATGGAACAATGTCTCCATGATTTCACTGCAACCAGTAAGATGCCAGTGAAATTCCTAGAAAAGTTGCCACATGTAAAGGTACCTTTAGAGTGTACATTCTACAGGGGAGAAAGAGAAAGGGGGGATTTGCTGATAAGGGCTACACTCTACAGGAGAAAGAGGGAATCCCACTGACCATAAGATCCTGCACTCTACAGGAGAGGGAGGACCCCAATGACAATAAGAGCTTACACTCAAAAGTACAGAGAAAAAGGAAGAGCACTCCACTGACCAAAAAGGGTTACACTCTACAGGAGAGAAAGAGAGTGAGAGAGATAGCCTTGCTGATCATAAGAGCCTACACTCTACAGGAGAGAGAGGGGATCCCACTGACTATAAGAACCTAAACTGTACAGGAGAGAAAGAGAGGATCCCACTGGCCATAACAGTTTACACTCTACAGAAGAGAAAGAGAGACAGAGAAAGAGAGAGAGAGATGACCCTGTGGACCATAAGAGCCTACATTCTACAGGAGAGAGAGAGAGAGAGCACCCCGCTATCCATAAGAGCCTTTACTCTACAAGAGAGTGAGAGAGGACCACTGACCATAAGAGGTGACACTCTACACTAGAGAGGACTCCACTGACCATAAGAGCTTAGACTCTACAGAAGAGAGAACCCTGCTGTCTATAAGAGCCTGCACACTACAGGAGAGTGAGTAAGGACCCCGCTTACCATAAGAGTTTACATTCTACAGAAGAGAGAGAGAGGACCCTTCTGACCATAATAGTGTACATCCTACAGGGGGGAAAGAAAGAGGGAGGACTCCATACCATAAGAGCTTAAACTCTACAGAAGAGAGAACCCTGCTGTCCATAAGAGCCTACACTCTACAGGAGAGTGAGAAAGGACCCCACTTTCCATAAGAGCTCACATTCTACAGGAGATAGAGGACCCTTCTGACTATAAGAGCATACATCCTACAGGGGAGAAAGAAAGAGAGAGAACTCACTGACTATAAGAGCTTACACTCTACAGGAGAGAGATGGAATCCCACTGACCATAAGATCCTGCACACTACAGGAGGGAAAGAGGACTCCACTGACCATAAGAGCTTACACTCTATAGAAGAGAGAGAACCCCGCTGTCCATAAGTGCCTACACTCTACAGGACAGTGAGAGAGGACCTTGATGACCATAAGAGATTACACTCGAGTCTTTCCCAGTGACTCTGGAGATGGAAAATGTCTTTGCCATGATTTGTAATGGCCCTAGTCACACTGTACAAGGTGTGAAAATCTGCTAGATGTCATAGCTGCAAGGCATTATGGGGAAGCCGCACAACCATAAAATACACTATCTCGCTCTCTGATGGTTCAGCACTGCTGGTTATGGTGCCAGAAATTCAATGTCAAAGTGTTTAACTTCTGACAACTTGACCCAAACTCAGTCTTCTGCAGATCGATCCACTTATCTCTGATCACCATAATTGTAATGACCTGGGGAATCATACTGCCTGGTAATTATACAATAAAAACAAAACTCAAAGAAATATGGTGGAATTTCAGAGGTTTTCTTCCACCGTTTCACTTAATTTAAGATTATTTTTCACTCATTTTTTACCACATTGTATGGCGTCTTCCAAAATTAGAAATCATCATTAGTTTCTGTTGACTGGAAAATAAAATGTTATGTTTCTTAAATGAGAGGAGTAAAGAAAGAAAGTAAAAAAATAAATAATTACCAAGTCTCCAAAAAGTTAAGAGGTTTCTCATACAAGAGATAGCAGGAATATACTGTATTACACAGCAGTAGTGCGAATATGTCCTATGTGGTCTCGTTATCTGCACAGGTCATTGGGATATTGTTCATCTAAGGCTCTTTCTAGTCTGGAGGGGATGGATCTGAGGAAACCTTGTTTGAAATTTGATCCATAAATACATAAATGATTGGATTCATGCAACTGTTAAGACAAGCCATGCAGGTAACAATAATTTGTAGAAAAGGGACTAAAAGGTAATATATCTAACGCAAGGGTACCAATGGCCAGATGTAATATGGAAACCAGCAGATGAAGAAACAAAATCTAACAGCAGTGATGATCCTGGAGGATCTCTGAGATCTTTAGGATCTTCTACTTTTCCTAACCTTGTAGAAAATGGTGACATAAGTGGTGAAGATGATGAGAAAAGGGATTAAAAACATTATAACTAATCTGATGAGCTAAATGGTTTGATGTAACTCTGGGTAAGTAGAATACATACCACCACTGGACCTGGGGCCCCACCACCACTGGACCTGGTGCCCCACCACCACTGGACCCGGCGCTCAACCACCACTGGACCTGGTGCCCCACCACCACTGGACCTGGTGCCCCACCACCACTAGACCTGGTGCCCCACCACCACTGGACCTGGTGCCCCACCACCACTGGACCTGGTGCCCCACCACCACTGGACCTGACGCTTCACCACCATCCGACCCGGGGCTCCACCACCACCAAAGCAGACCCGACCTACTGTCCCCTCTCCCCATTGCCCTGCAGAATGTAAGCCCGCAAGGTCAGGGTCCTCTCTCTCCCCTCAGTATCGGTCTGTCACTGTTACTTTGTTCATTGTATTTTTAACTTGTTTGTATGTAACCCTTTCTCATTTACAGCACCATGGAATCAATGGCACTCTATAAATAAATAATAATCATAATAAGTTACACACTATTCAGCTAGACCACCTACACAGTATCTATGTACGTAAAATACTAAACCAGCTACAATTAAACTCATCCCCCAGATGATCGTTGCAGTGATTCTCACCAGTTTACAAGTTCTATGAACTGTGGCCCAATATGGCCACATGACGGATACTCCGCAGTCAATACACATGGCTGTCAGGAGGAGAACACTGGTGGTCACGTTTAGATTAAACAGAAACATGTTCACTATGAAATATGCAAAATTTAGGCAGCAAAAGTAAACTAAAATAAACTCAGCAATTCTCACAGCATAAGAAGTCTGCATGAGGAAAAAGCCAATATGAGGAAAAAGCCAATATGCTTACACAAGAAGATCCCATGCAGACAACCTGATCAGTGATAACAAAAATTCTCCATTAAATGTCACCTGTTTAACCCAGCAGGAAGTACGGCACCATCTAAAAATCACTAAAGTTGACAAATCCCCGGGCCCAGATGGGATACACACCAGAGTACTGCAGGAATTAAGTATTGTCATAGATAGACCATTATTTTTAATTTTTAACCCATTATCTACCAATGTCCTTTTTTGGGACGCCTAATCTTTTGCTTCTAGCAACTAAGTTTTTATAATTAAGTCCAAATTTTTGTGTTGTGTTTGTAAAATGAATGTGTTGAAAACAGGAAATCATGTCATTGGGTAGGGTCACATTGCAAACATGAATTGCATTCACCGCATCCGGATCCGGATGCGGTGAACGCAATGCCGGTCGCACACAGTTTTTTTCAAAACTGTGTGCTGAATACCGCACTGCGGTCACCGGATGGCTCAGGATGTGTAATCCTGAGCCATCCGGTAACTGCATAGGTTGCGGATCCCGGCTATTGCCGGGATCCGCAACCTTACTAAAGAGTTAATTTTGAGACCCCCCTACAGACCGGCCGCCCACTTCTATAGTGTTCTTCTACAATTTCTCAATGGGCACGGGCTCTTCGGAGCCCGTGCATGTCAACCAAAGGTGCCCCCCCCCTATCACTATACAGGGGTGCATACACCCCTGTATTACAATTATGCTTTAAATATGTGTTCTAAACAATGATTTATCCAAATCGCAAACTAAGAATATATTTACATGTGTCCGGAGGCAATCACCATGGTTTTCCATGGGCGGGGCTGTGTGCAGTAGCCTCCGCCCGCTCCTTCTTGTTGGCCGCCCCCTCTGGCCGTAATCCACTGTTGTGAGGGCGGATGCGTCGTTAAAGGGGCGTGTCTAACCGCGGCACATAGTTAGCCACGCCCCTTTAACGACGCATCCGCCCTCACAACAGTGGATTACGGCCAGAGGGGGCGGCCAACAAGAAGGAGCGGGCGGAGGCTACTGCACACAGCCCCGCCCATGGAAAACCATGGTGATTGCCTCCGGACACATGTAAATATATTCTTAGTTTGCGATTTGGATAAATCATTGTTTAGAACACATATTTAAAGCATAATTGTAATACAGGGGTGTATGCACCCCTGTATAGTGATAGGGGTGGGGGGCACCTTTGGTTGACATGCACGGGCTCCGAAGAGCCCGTGCCCATTGAGAAATTGTAGAAGAACTCTATAGAAGTGGGCGGCCGGTCTGTAGGGGGGTCTAAGCCCCCCTACAGACCTCAAACAATCATTTAGGTCTCAAAATTAACTCTTTAGTAAGGTTGCGGATCCCGGCAATAGCCGGGATCCGCAACCTATGCAGTTACCGGATGGCTCAGGATTACACATCCTGAGCCATCCGGTTACCGCAGTGCGGTCCCAGAAACGCTGCGAAAACTGCTGCCTGCATGATTTTAAACGCAGGCAGCAGTGCCGGATCCGGCCACCGGATGGCTTGTGAAGCCATCCGGTGTTTTGCATAGGCTTCTATCAGGAGCGTTTCCTGGTCCGGTTTGGAGCTTTTTGAAAGCTCAAAACCGGATCAGGATTTTAAAAAAAAAACGCCGATGTGACCCTAGCCATTGTCATTTTTAATTGAATGTTCTTCCACCCAGAGAGCTTTCATACACCAATTTTCGAAAATGAAAATTGCTAATTTGGCAAGTAATGGGTTAAAGATTCCATAATAACAGGGTTTGTACCACAGGACTGCAGTATAGCAAGTGTGGTGCCAATATTCAAAAAGGGGACAAATATTGAACTTGGAAATTATAGGCCAGTAAGCTTAACCTTCACTGTGGGTAAAATCCTAGAGGGTTTTCTAAGAGATGCTATACTGGAGTATCTGAAGAAAAATAACCTCATGACCCAATATCAACAAATCAAACTAATTTGATAAGCTTCTATGAAGAGGTAAGTTCTGGACTGGACCAAAAAAATGCAGTGGATGTGGTGTATATGGACTTTTCAAAAGCTTTTGATATGGTGCCACACGAGAGGTTGATACATAAAATTAGAGCAATGGGGATAGGGGAAAATATGTGTAAGTGGGTTAAGAACTGGTTTAGTGATAGGAAACAAAGGTTGGTTATTAATGGAACACACTCAGAATGCGTCACAGTTAACAGTGGGGTACCACAGGGGTCAGTGTTGGGCCCAGTTCTTTTTAACATATTTATTAATGACCTTGTAGGGGGCATACAGAGTAGAATCTCAATATTTGCGGATGACACTAAACTCTGCAGTGTAATCAATACAGAGGAGGACAATTTTATATTACAGGAGGATTTATGTAAACTAGAAGCTTGGGCTGATAAATGGCAAATGAGCTTTAATGGAGATAAATGTAAGGTCATGCACTTGGGCAGAGGAAACAAAAGGTATAATTATGTGCTTAATTGTAATACACTGGGCAAAACTATCAGGCCACGTGCACATGCTGAGTATTTGATGAGTTTTTTACCTCAGGATTTGTAGACAAAACCAGGAGTGGAGCAATCAGGGGAAAAGTCTAGTAGAAACACCTGACCACTTCTGTATTTAATCACCCACTCTTGGTTTTGGCTACAAATCCTGAGGTAAAAAACGCATCAAATACTCAACGTGTACATGTGGCTTCACTGAAAAAGACCTGGGTGTATGGGTAGACACAGTGGTGTAACTTGAAGCTCATGGGCCCCAATGCAAAAGCTCCAACGGGGCCTCCAATTATTGCAAATCTTTAATAGCATTAGTGTTTTTCTATAGACCAAATTGACTTTTTGGGCGGGCCAGGCTTCAGGGCCCGGGTGCGATTGCAACCACTGCACCTGTTGTAGTTACGCCCTTGGGTAGACAACAAACTCACATTTAGTGGTCAGTGTCAGGCAGCTGCTGCAAAGGCAAATAAAATAATGGGATGCATTAAAAGAGGCATAGATGCTCATGAGGAGAACATCATTTTACCTCTATACAAGTCACTAGTGCGACCACACTTAGAATACTGTGTACAATTCTGGTCTCCGGTGTATAAAAAAGACATAGCTGAACTAGAGCGGGTGCAGAGAAGAGCGACCAAGGTTATTAGAGGACTAAGGGGTCGGCAATACCAAGACAGGTTATTACACTTGGGGTTATTTAGCTTGGAAAAATGAAGGCTTAGGGTGATCTTATATATAATGTATAAATATATGAGGGGACAGTACAGAGACCTTTCTAATGATCTCTTTACTCTTAGGCCTGAGACGGGGACAAGGGGGCATCATCTACGTCTGGAGGAAAGAAGGTTTAATCATAATCACAGACGTGGATTCTTTACTGTAAGAGCAGTGAGACTATGGAACTCTCTGCCACATGATGTTGTAATGAGTGACTCACTACTAACATTTAAGAAGGGCCTGGATGCCTTTCTTGAAAACTATAATATTACCAGTTATACATACTAGATTCTTTGATAGGGCGTTGATCCAGGGAATTAGTCTGATTGCCATATCTGGAGTCAAGAAGGAATTTTTTTTGGAGTTTAGGATTGGAAAATGGATGTACATTTGTTTCTAAAAGGGGGACAACCTTGGGGAACATATTATCACCTCGTGACCATGAAAGTAAAGGGTGGTTCTTCTATGAATAAAAATCATAAATGTGGTCAAAAATCAAGTGGACTTTGTCCATGTATGTTAAATGTAAAAACCTTTGAATCAGTTATTAACTATGGCAGCTGCTATGTCATATACAGCAGGTATGGAAAGTATTCAGACCCCTTTAAATATTTAATTCTTTGTTTCATTGCAGCCATTTGGTAAATTAAAAAAAGTTCATCATTCCCTTGTTGCATCATTCCAAAGGAGACTCACGGCTGTACTAGCTCAAAAGGTGCACATACTTAATATTGAGCAAAGGGGCTGAATACTTATGACCATGTGATTTTTCAATTTTTCCTTTATAATAAATTTGCACAAATTTCTACATTTCTCTTTTTTCAGTAAATATGGGGTGTAGAGTGCACATTAATGAGAAAATAATGAACTTTTTTGAATTTACCAAATGGCTGCAGTGAAACAAAGAGTGAAAAATGTAAAGGAGTCTGAATACTTTCCGTACCCACTGTATAAGAATATCTCGGGACAGGAACATTTCTTTTAACACATCCAATTGTGAAACTTATTTTTATTTTAAAATCAATTTATTAAAATGTATAGTTGGTCATGGCACAATCCCTTTAAGTCAGTAAATCTATAATGTACTGTGTATACCTACTGTATCCTCACCCATCCTTTGTAGACTGTAAGCCCTCGTGGGCAGGGTTTTCTCTCCTCACCTACAGTATCCTCACCCATACCTTGTAGACTGTGAGCCCTCGTGGGCAGAGTCCTCTCCCCTCCCCCACTTTATCCTCAACCATCTCTTCTAGACTGTGAGCCCTCATGGACAGGGTCCTCTCTCCTCACCTACAGTATCCTCACCTGTCCCTTCTAGACTGTGAGCCCTCGTGGGCAGGGTCCTCTCTCCTCACCTACAGTATCCTCACCTGTCCCTTGTAGACTGTGAGCCCTCACAGGCAGGGTCCTCTCTCCTCACCTAATGTATCCTCACCCATCCCTTGTAGACTGTGAGCCCTCATGGGCAGGGTTTTCTCTCCTCACCTACTTTATCCTCACCCATCCCTTGTAGACTGTGAGCCCTCACAGGCAGGGTCCTCTCTTCTCACCTACTGTATCCTCACCCACCCCTTGTAGACTGTAAGTCCTTGTGGGCAGGGTTTTCTCTCTTCACCTACTGTATCGTCACCCATCCCTTGTAGACTGTGAGCCCTCGTGGCCTTGGTCCTCTCTCACCTACTTTATCCTCACCCATCTCTTGTAGATTGTGAGCCCTCGTGGGCAGGGTCCTATCTCCTCCTGTACCTTTCTGTGCCTTGTAGTGTTCATAAATATTGTACCTGTCTATGTATGCCCCTTTTTCACATGTAAAGTGCCATGGAATAAATGGCGCTATAATACTAAATAATAATAATTTAATGAAATTGTTCATTTGTACTCTCCTACTGCAGCAAATTTGCTGATGATATTTAATTACAGAACTTAAGATATCGGTCCTGTCCCCGTACTACTGAAAGGAATGTTTTGTTTCTCATTGTAATATACATTTTTCTCTCTAGATGTCCCCATAAGCCAAGCTATTAGCAAAACATGCAAAAAAAAGGCATCCATCTATGCAGCATAACTAGTAATAGACTATGGAAAAAGCATATTAAAATTACTGGATTTTTGAACCCTTACTTTTATCCAGCCAATAAAAAAATGTTTTTGCGCACTATTTTTAGTGCATACAGCTTGCGGTATGCTTTGCTGTAGATTTTTTTTTGTAGGGGAAATGTTTGTATTGTATTGGTGGCTTGCCTGCAAGGGATTTAGTAGGTTTACAATCTTACAATAGATGTCAACAAAACAAGGTTCCGGGCACTACACTATGGAAGCCCCTTTTTGCCTTTGACCAGGCACCTCTGCCTGACTGGGGCCGGACAACGGTGGTGCTCTCCCGACAAAGGGAAAGTATCCAAAAGACTTCAGAATAGAAAAGGGGAGGCAGTCACCGATATAGTCCAACTTCTTTATTGAGAGTTTATGGCAAATATCTGGAGACAATATGTGTCAGCAGCACAGGGGGAAGGGAGGTGCAGGAAGCACAGGACTACAGCGCCATTTCACACCTATCTGGTGCTTATACCGGTCTTCTATTATGAAGTCTTACAACAGATGTATCCAGTCTTCTTCCACCTGTGTAATTTCTGCTATTGTGAGAAAACTTGGCTACTATACCTATATTGTTATACTGCACTCAATATCTTTGTACTGAAGAGAGCCAGAGTAAGTTTTTATATGCAGGGTTATGATATTTATAGCCTATCTGAGGTCAGAGCAGGCATTATGGTGGCAGACTGGGCGCCTGTATAGGGTTCCCAGTCATGGAGGGGCCCCCTGTTATGCACAGAGCAACGGTTGTCCGCACACGACACGACAAACATTAATGATACAGTAACAATGGTAAACCCTTTCGGTAGGGAGCAGGGGAAGGGACACCTCCTGCACTCACCTCTGGATGTAACCTAACCTCCCTTGCGTCCCTATACGGGTTCTTTCTCCCCGTTGCTGAGCAGAATACCTAGTCCCTTGCTAGCCCTGCTTTTATCCCTCACTAGGGAGCTGGCCGGTGGGAGCATTATTACAGACGGAGGTGTTCAGGAAGCCCACTTCGACTAATTCGCTGCTTCATGCATCGTCTGGCCATCATCATTCGACCATAAAAGCCGTTCCAGTTGGTCAGTTCCTAAGAGTAAGGAGGATTTGCTCATCAGATGTGGACTTTGAACAGCAGGCAGGGGAACTCAGGTCGCGGTTCCAGGCCAGGGGCTATAGCAATCGGTCTATAAAAAGGGCCTATCATAGAGCGAAGTACATGTCACGTGACAAACTGCTCCAACCATCCCCAAGAACAAACAAGGACGTAGGGATTAGATTTATCTCCACCTTCAATGAAAAATGGGGGGAGATGAGGGGAATCCTGTGTAGACATTGGGACATCTTGCAAAACGATTCAGTTTTGAAAAAACATGTGTTGCATTATCCACAGAAATGAAATCATGGACACATTGTTCCATTTGTACACAGCCACAAAATGTAACAATGTGTCCATGATTTCACTGCAACCAGAGATCTGCCAACAATGTCTGCACAATTATCTGTGTGTGACGTGCCCCTTAAACCCTCTACCCCATAATAGCCTCTAAGGGTACCTTTACACGTCGCAACATTGCATGCAATATCACTTGCAATTTGCTGGTTGCAGTAAAATCATGGACACATTGTTCCATTGGACACAGCAAGAAAATAGAACAATGTGTCCATGAATTATGATATGGAGCTAAGTTATAATACTGCCTAGTGGACCTTGTTTAGAGAGAAAAAAAGAATGAGAAATAAAGAAGATTTGGGATGAACTGCGATCAGGAAGAAAAAAGAGGAGAAAAAAACTGATGTTTTGATAATTTGTGTGTTATAGTTGTAACGAGCATAATGAGGAATATATGTATATAGAAAAATGGATAGGTGTGTATCACACCATGTATAGCTGTATATATGTGGATCATATGGTGTAATAGTTTTTTTGCACTATATCACAGTTAATATCTGTATCCTAAACTAATTATTTGTAAAATTTACTAGTTGTAAATTTCACTAATTGGAGAGTCACAATAACAGTCATGATATTGTATATATAATCATGGTTTTTTAACACTTAATAATTGCAAATCGCAAAGTATTAACCATATGTGTATGATGTGTATTTAAGAATTGATGAATGATGCTACTAGCACACTATTAACAGGTGGTATCCTTTACATGTCCCCTGGTGACTGAATAAGGATCCCTTAAATTTCCTTATTATGGTAATCTATCCTGGTCTTCTACAAAATGGCCACCGATGGCATTTTTATGGATGTGCACATCACTCTGCGGTTAAAACATTAAACAGGTGCATTGCGCATGCGCGAGTAAGACGTCACAATGACGTCCAGCGCTTGTCCAATTGCAATGGGGTTTTTTCCGGCGGATGTGAAGTGGCGCAATGGCGGGTGGCACCATTGTGGGCGGCAGTGTATTTAACAGCCAAAAATCACTATGAGAACCAGCCCCTGTGATCAAGCAGTGGCGAAACGGACGTTAGGGGCGCGCTGCAAGGCAGGACTCTGTGGGGGCACAATTAGGACAACTCACGGTTGCTTGAAATGGGTGAGTGATTCTATGTGTAATTACCAGGCTCATGAGCCCATTATATGTGCACACTGAAATATATGATGTGTTGTACCATGTGTATAATGTGTAAAACCCATGGAGTGACTACCTGCTTGTAGCCTCTGTAGGTGTCTCCCATTTGTACTTCGTTCAGAACGTTTATGTGTCAACTCTTTTATATATTTAGTAAAGGTAAATATTTTATGTAGCCTAAACTCCGTAGTGGTGTCCACTTCTATAAATAGTTTAATGGAGTGTTACTTACTGGTCCAAAAAATGCACACCAAAATGGTATAAAATTTATAACCATGAGAGTGAATATTGGTGATAGGAGTGTTATGCTTTTGAATATTTGCATTATAATTCATTCTGTGTTTTTCACAGCCTTTTCAAAATCTATGGACTATAGAGCACGTGAATCCACGTGGCTCAGCCAAACTAATTAAATATTTGGGGGAGACGCCAAAGCGGTTCCTGGCACCGGCAAAGGGACACATACAGCGCATATTGACAGCTAGAAACAGTTAATGAACAGGAGGACTCGGCTCTGGTGGAATAGGGCCTTTCTGGAGTACTTCCAGAGGGGCCTTATTCCACGGGGTTTGGGAATACAGGTTTTCCCTTCCTTTCAAATCCAGGATGATTGGTTTAAGAAGAGTTGGGAGGAGCTTTCCAATAATTGGTTGTGGGATTTTATGGAATTGTTGTGAAAATTGAATGGCCAAACCATTTCTGAGATTGAAAAGGAAATAGAGGTGATACAAGCCATTTTAAAAGTGCAGTCCACTCCAGAGGTTATGGAAAAATTAAGTAAAGATCTGGACCAGGAGATGACGAAGTGGGAGAAAGAAATACTGTCAACAAAAACCAAAAAATTCAAAAGGGATCAGACTGATCTCCAAAATAATGTGGTCTATAAATGGAGAAAAGGGAAACCACATAAAGAAAGGCCTAGAACTAATTCCACAGTCTCAGTGGTATCTACAGATGGTTCAGAGATTGGGGCCAATAAAGGAAAATCGGAAGAACCTGCACCTAAACATCCCAATAATAATAAAAATCCTAATAAAAGGAAGAATAATTCCACAGTGAACCCTATGGATAGTAAAAGAAAACCCAACCAACTGGAGGTAATTAATCTGTCTTCTCATCACCTATCTCTTGCTCAGAAGGAGGTCCTGAAATTAGGGTTAAATTTCGTTCCTAAAAATTGTTCAAATCATAGTCCATGGTTTCACTGGAACCAGCAAATTGCAAGTGAAATTGCATGCAATGTTGCGACGTGTAATGGTACCCTAAGACCACACCAACACCATGGAACAACCAAACAACTTGCCGACACATAGTCTTGTATAATTTGGTCACATTAGCCTTGTCTTTTGACAACATGTTGAACATTAACATTATATATATATACAGTTGTGGCCAAAGTATTGACACCCAACAATTCTGTCAGATAATACTCAGATTCTTTTTGAAAATGATTGCAATCACAAATTCTTTGGTATTATTATCTTCATTTAATTTGTTTTCAATGAAAAAACACAAAACAAATTGTCCTAATACCAAATTGGATCTAATTCCACACCAAACATAAAAAAGGGGGTGGACAAAAGTATTGTCACTGTTAGAAAAATCATGTGATGCTTCTCTAATTTGTGTAATTAACAGCACCTGTAACTTACCTGAGGCACCTAACAAGTGTTGGCAATAACTAAATCACACTTGCAGCCAGTTGACATGGATTAAAGTTGACTCAACCTCTGTCCTGTGTCCTTGTGTGTACCACATTGAGCATGGAGAAAAGAAAGAAGACCAAAGAACTGTCGGAGGACTTGAGAAACCAAATTGTGAGAAAGCATGAGCAATCTCAAGGCTACAAGTCCATCTCCAAAGACCTGAATGTTCCTGTGTCTACCGTGCGTAGTGTCATCAAGAAGTTTAAAGTCCATGGCACTGTGGCTAACCTCCCTAGATGTGGACAGAAAAGAAAAATTGACAAGAGATTTCAACGCAAGATTGTGCGGATGGTGGATAAAGAACCTCGACTAACATCCAAACAAGTTCAAGCTGCCCTGCAGTCCGAGGTACAACAGTGTCAACCCGTACTATCCGTCGGCGTCTGAATGAAAAGGGACTGTATGGTAGGAGACCCAGGAAGACCCCACTTCTTACCCCGAGATATAAAAAAGTCAGGCTGGAGTTTGCCAAAACTTACCTGAGAAAGCCTAAAATGTTTTGGAAGAATGTTCTCTAGTCAGATGACACAAAAGTAAAGATTTTTGGGCAAAGGCATCAACATAGAGTTTACAGGGGAAAAAAAGAGGCATTCAAAGAAAAGAACACGGTCCCTACAGTCAAACATGGCGGAGGTTCCCTGATGTTTTGGGGTTGCTTTGCTGCCTCTGGCACTGGACTGCTTGACCGTGTGCATGGCATTATGAAGTCTGAAGACTACCAACAAATTTTGCAGCATAATGTAGGGCCCAGTGTGAGAAAGCTGGGTCTCCCTCAGAGGTCATGGGTCTTCCAGCAGGACAATGACCCAAAATACACTTCAAAAAGCACCAGAAAATGGTTTGAGAGAAAGCACTGGAGACTTCTAAGGTGGCCAGCAATGAGTCCAGACCTGAATCCCATAGAACACCTGTGGAGAGATCTAAAAATGGCAGTTTGGAGAAGGCACCCTTCAAATATCAGGGACCTGGAGCAGTTTGCCAAATAAGAATGGTCTAAAATTCCAGCAGAGCATTGTAAGAAACTCATTGATGATTACCGGAAGCGGTTGATTGCAGTTATTTTGGCTAAAGGTTGTGCAACCAAGTATTAGGCTGAGGGTGCCAATACTTTTGTCTGGCCCATTTTTGGAGTTTTGTGTGAAATGATCAATGTTTTGCTTTTTGCTTCATCCTCTTTTGTGTTTTTTCATTGAAGACAAATTAAATGAAGATAATAATACCAAAGAAATTGTGATTGCAATCATTTTCAGGAAGAAACTGAGTATTATCTGACAGAATTGCAGGGGTGTCAATACTTTTGGCCACAACTGTATATGTATATATATATATATATACAGGGTGTTCATAAAGTAACTATGCAGTGGTTAACACTTGCCAGTAGGTGATGTGGAAACTACAGGAGATGCTGTAAGTGCTGCCCCTAGACATGGAGACACAGGTTCACACACACACTATTTTCCACAGTCCTCACAACTGTTCTGCAATCTAACCGGACCGGAGGAAAAATATACTGTGTATTACTACTTCTAACAACACCACACGGCACTGCATAGCACTGCATAGTTACTTTATATATATATTGTGGTGATGCGACCTCGATGTGTCCCCTGACCAGTATACAGCACATGGGGGATTGTATCTTTTGCTCTGTGGCAGCACTCACAGGGTTAACAGCAGTGAGATCTGAACAGAGTGCTGATTGAAAGCACTGACAACCACCTGTGATGGGATAGGAGATTATGAGCTGCCCTGGTCTGAGGAGTGGGACAGAACAGGAGGAGCTGCTGTGTGAAGCTAACACAGCCTGGGAGCTCTCTCAGAGAGGACGTTCATGAGACTAATGAGCGGACGATGAGAAGGGAAAGGTTGTGTGCGGACAACACAGCCTAGCTGAGAGGATTGGCTGTGGCCCCGATCAGGACAGAGCCCCAGCAGAGGTACAGAGCATATCGGTCTGTGGGTTGCAGGTCTGTAAATACCTGAACTGTGCCAATAAACAGTGTGTTGTGTGAACAGTTGCTGGGTCACTTCCTTCCATCGTGCTGATCCTAACCGCTACCTTACATGATATATATATAATAAATATATAAAGCAGAAAAAAAACTGCATAGCACTCACAGACTAATGTGAACCGGTGCCAGCAGGGCTGCTGAATCAAATAACTAGAAAGAAATGCTCTGCAGCACTCGGTTACTACCAAAGATGTACATGTGCTAACAAGCTATATATATATTTGAGAAAAAAGTTAAAAACTTACGTTTTTTCAAAAAACTCAAAATCATATCTTTTTATTCTGAAGTTCTTGGTACATACATTGGCCAATGTCTGTTTGCTCGTCGACTGCGACAAAGTGACTTCAGGTCCGACGAGTCCTACTCTGATAATAAATATATATATAATATATAAAAGCCGAAGGCACTTTCGTCACTTTGTCCTGAGCTATATATAGAAGCCAATGGCACTTCCGTCACTTTGTCCAGAGCTATATATAGAAGCCAATGGCACATACGTCACTTTGTCCGGAGCTACGTGACATCACCGGAGCCCTACACCCGTTCAGGGTGAGCCAAGATGGCGGCCGTAAGTGGGAGCAGGACTCATACAGCCGAAAACCGGCACTACGCCGCGCACAGCCCGGTGTGCCTCCTCCCCCAACATCCGGGAGCTGGACCGGCCCACACTCCCGGCTGGCGAACCGCTAACCGGAGCTCAGCCGTAGCTACCTGCGGCACGGAGGTCTGCGTCGAGCCAGCCGGGAGATGACTGGCGTTAGCCGGTCATTTCCCGGCTGGCGAGCCGCTGACCTCTGTGCCGCAGTAGCCGCGGCAGAGCTCCGGTCAGCGGCGAGCTAGCCGGGAGATGACCGCAGCAGCGGTGGTACCCTTCGCGGCATTCAAACCGCATGCCAAGCCGCAGTACTCTTCTGATTGGTCGCCGTGGCCACGGCGACCAATCAGAGAAGTAGCGCGGCTTGGCGCGCGGTTTGAATGCCGTTCCTCTGATTGGTCACCGTATTCAGTGTCGACCAATCAGAAGAGGGGCTCACGCTATATTGTGTTTGAAATATGGCGCCATGGCGTTCACCGCCGACCAATCAGAATAGCGGCGCGCGCTATGGCGCCATATTTCAAATACACTATACTCAGTGAATTTGAAACATGGCGCCATGGCGCGCGTCGCTATTTTGATTGGTCGGCGCTGAACGCGGGCGGCCAATCAGCATAGTGGCGCTCTCCACGGCACCATGTGTAAAATCTGAAGTAATGGGTGGATTTTACACATAGCGCCGTGGCGAGAGCCGCTATGCTGATTGGCCGCCCGCGTTCAGCGCCGACCAATCAGAGTAGCGGCGCGTGCCATGGCGTTATATTTCAAATACACTGAGTATAGTGTATTTGAAATATGGCGCCATGGCGCGTGCCGCTATTCTGATTGGCCGCCCGCGTTCAGCGCCGACCAATCAGCATAGCGGCGCTCGCCACGGTGCATGTGTAAAATGTGAAGTAATGGGTGGATTTTACACTGCTATAAATGTACTGCCATATACCATAGCGCTGCTATACATGTACTGTAATGTACCGCCATATACTATAGTGCTGCTATACATTTACTATAATGTACCGCCATATACTGTAGTGCTGCTATACATGTCCTGTAATGTTCCACCATATACCATAGTGCTGCTATATATATATATGTAGTTCACTCACGTTGACTTAACAAGTTCTGTCAGTCACAGTATGTCAACTACATACATATTCTAGAATACCCAATGTGTTAGAATCGGGCCACCATCTAGTATATATATATATACTAGTGGCTTTGATTTTTTTTAACCATATCATCCCATTTGCAACTCTATACCATTATTCAGTGTATCTTATGGTAAAGTGATTGGTTTTATGCAAAAGCAAAACTCGTCCCGAATAATCTCTCATATGACTGTCAATGGATGAATAAAAGTTATGGCTATTGTAAGGAGGGAAGGAAGAAAAGAAAGTGCAAATATGAGAGAAAAGGATTGAAAAAATGAGACACTTATCATATACGAATAAAAATATGTTCTCAGTAAAGAGAGATGTCTCGACGTGGCTACTGGGTGGATATAGAGATGGCCAATTTTATACGCTGTGTCTCATTTTTACATACTTCCTTAGCTATAATGCTATTCCATAGTCTATGTTCATGTTTCCATGCCTTAACATTGTAGAGTGCAACTGTCTTTTTTGTTACATTATATTATGTTCAGTTAGCACCTGTTCACATTGCAGGTAAGGGAGTGCTGGCAATTTTTTCTTATTTAGTTTACAGCAGGGTCATACCTTCTGCCTGTGCACTCCTCCCTCACTAGTCTCAGGTGTTTCTGTCTTTTGTGTAACAGGTTCCTACTTGCCCATACAAAAAGAGGTTTTTCACTCAGAGAGAGGCATTAACTTTAGTGTAGGTTCCCAATAAAGAGATTCACCTTGACTTGGCTACTGGGCGGATATAGAGATGGCCATATTTATATGCTAAGTGTCTCATTTTTTCATACTTCCTTAGGAATAATGATGTTCTATATACATGTTTCCATGCCTTTGCATTACAGCGTGCAACTGTCTTTTTTGTTAAATGACTATAGGACCGACAGCACTGAAATGGCAGTAAATGAAGGATGTGAGTATCGGTTTATTTGTAATTTTGTACTCATAAATATGTGCCAGTGAAAAAAATTTTGATGCAAAAATCCCACTTTAAAATGATTGCCTCAAGACAAACCACCCCTCTCCCCCATTTGCCAGGGGGTGTGCACTGAAGATTGACAGTTCAGACTAGCAGAATGCTTTCCTAGACTGCTTGTAAAAACAGTTTTGCATCTGCCGCGTAAGAGAAACACCAAAGCAATGCGATCGGGCCAGCTTCAGAGCAGCACAAATTGTGTGTAAAGCATAAAGCCATGTGCCACTTGTGTAGGTAACATCGACACAAGAGTAATACACTATACAGTTGAAAATTCCTCCATTCTTGAGAACAGGGGGGATTTTTAATACGTGGCAAAGTTGCTTGTTTTTACAAATACTTTGCCATTTTCTTCATTTATGAACTTTGAGACAACCACTTTTATATTTTTTGTGGTCTATGTCATGCTCACTTTGGCTGGAACAGCACAATCTTACAGTTGCCACACCTCCACGCAGCTGGTTCTGTACAGACTATTACTCTTACTGTGCATTCCCTAGAGACAGCTGCTCAGATAGGAATAACCCTAATCAAAGGATTAAAGGGGGTGTCACACGCGTCAATGTCGTCAGCGATCTGATCGCTGACGACATTGACGGCTGATTGCTGGTGAGCTGTCACACAGACAGACTCACCAGCGATCAATTGACCAGTGACATCATGGAAACGATTTAAATATCGTTTCCACGATGTCCTGCTCCCGCTGCCAGCCTGCTGGAAGCGGGAGCAGCCTGGTCTCCAAGGTACACTGCGGGTAACTAGGCAGCGCGCGCTGCCTAGATACCCGACGTGTACCTTAGTTACCAGCCTCCTCCGCTCACCCGGTGAGCGGAGGAGCCTGGTCTCCAAGGTACACTGCGGGTAACTAGGCAGCGCGCGCTGCCTAGATACCCGACGTGTACCTTAGTTACCAGCCTCCTCCGCTCACCCGGTGAGCAGAGGAGGCTGGTAACTAAGGTACACTGCGGGTATCTAGGCAGCGCGCGCTGCCTAGTTACCCGCAGTGTACCTTGGAGACCAGGCTCCTCCGCTCACCGGGTGAGCGGAGGAGGCTGGTAACTAAGGTACACAGTCGGGTATCTAGGCAGCGCGCGCTGCCTAGTTACCCGCAGTGTACCTTGGAGACCAGCTCCCAGCGCTTGTGACAGGCGCTGGGAGCTGGAATATCGCTAGTCCCGGTGTCACACGCAGCGATGCTGCGTGTCCACCGGGCGACAATCGTCAGGTTTCAGAGCTGGTTCTGAAACCTGGCGATCATCAACCAGCGATTTATCGCTGGTTGATGCAGTATGTCACACGCGTCAATATCGCTGCAACGTCACGTGCAGTCGATATCGTGCAGGCGATATTGACGCGTGTGACACCCCCTTAAGAGATGACTGCTTGGACCTTACTTCCTTATTGACCATTGAGACTTTCACGTGCCTCCTCAGGAACCAGGGGATATTTTGCTAAGCACAACAACCACAACAGGGCAACCATAAATGGAAAGATTATAGGTCCGTGACTCTGAGGAAGAAGGGACAGTTTGCACCTGAACAGTCACTAAAGGTAGGTGTCTCGAGGCTTGTCCCTGTCCCCAAGATTACCCCTGAAGGTGCGGATACTTTGTGCTTTGCTAGGCTCCTGGATGTGACTCATCTAGATGTGCACCCTCTCCCCACAAGGGAGTGAAGGGGCAGAAGAGCAAGGAAGCTCAAGGTATTACAACAGTTATAAAGGACTCACAGGATCTTTCCAGGGCACCAGCTGGTCCCAAGTAAGGGTCCCGTTACACTTGGAGACGTTCCAGTGATCACGACAACAATACGAACTGGTAAGGATCGTTGGAACGTCGCTACATGGTCGCTGGTGAGATGTCAAACAGTCAGATCTACTGAACGACGCAGCAACAATACGGCGAACTGTATAACGACCTCGGCGGTCGTTGGGACTCTGTCACACAGCAGCTAGTCTGACGACTCAGACCTACGTGGCTGAGTTCTGAGTCGCCAACGAGGTTGTTGTTAAGGCGTCAAACACACTGATGCATGCTGCCCAGCGGGAACCCGACGATCAAAAAATGGTCTAGGCCATTCTGACATGATCGGCGATGTCACAGCGGGGGCCCGGTCGCTGCTACGTGTCAAACGATCTCGCTATGTATAACGGGAGCTTAAAAACGTTCCCATGGTCCCTGAATCTCATGGCTTCCAAGGATATGTTCTCCAAGGCATAAGATCTGGCCTTCTGGTCATACCTTTTCCAGGGAAGCTTCTGCTTTCCCAAAGGCACAGAGACATCTAATACACAGATTATATCCCCCTCTATACACCTACTATTTGCAATGCAGCAAACCGCTGCATCACAGTAGGCTATTATCCCTGGGGGTCTGACGAACAGATTAGTATTCCTGCTGGTATACTCTAGAGAAGAGGTTTATCTCTCTGATGGTCTAAGGTGGAGAAGGGGATAATATCTCCACCCAACCTAAATATATGGACAATATAAAATATGAATTTAACATACAATACACAATGAATATGCTTACATAAGCACTTGCATACATTTCACTGCATTTGATGAGCTATTTCCTTTGCTTTCCATATTCTCATAGCTAGCAAAATTTCCAAATATGTATTACAATTTCTTGCTCTTAAATACGGTAAAAAGTAGAGAAATGTGGAAAAATACATCACATTTATGCTGAAAAAGAGTATGAAAAAGGAACAAAAATATGTAATATGCAAGGCTTTAGATTAAGTAATGCTATCGGGACATGTTCTCTATAACTACAGGCATTATACTTTAATGTTTACTTCAGTGCAATCATTGCTTGATATTCAGGAATATTATGAAACAGACAAAAAAGGTATTTCAAGTTATAGACATTACAGGTCCATGTGGGAAAAAATGATACCCCTCTCAAAACATAAATTAACTGTAGGTTATCACATCTTTAGGAAGCTGAGTTCAATTTCCACAGTTACACCCATACCAAATTACTGCCACACTAGTTTTCTATCAAGAAATCACATACATAAGACCTGCCTGAAAAAGTGAATTAGACCAAAAGATCATCAAATGTTAGACATCATGCTACAACCCAAAAAAGTTCAGGAACAAATAAGAAACAAATTAATTGAGATCTATCAGTATGGAAAAGGTTTGTCACAAATGGCAAAACCATTGAACAGTGGTGAACCTTCCGAAGAGTGCTGCCTGACCACATTTACCCCAATAGTGCATTGACCAAGAAGTCACAAAAGACCCCACAAAACATCCAAAGACCTGCAAAATTTACTTGCCTCAGTTAAAGTCAGTATTCATAACTCCACCATAAGAAAGAGACTGGGTAAAAATGACTGAATGGCAGCGCTCCAAGACGAAAACCACTGCAGAGCAAAATGAACATAAAGGCTCTTCTCAGTTTTGCCAGAAAACATCTTAATGATCCCCAAAATTTTGGGAGAATACTCTGTGGGTTGACGAGACAAAAGTTGAACTTTTTGGGAGTTGTATGTCCCATTACATCTGGTGTAGAAGTAACACAACATTTCAGAAAAGGAACATCATCCCAACAGTAAAATATGGTGGAGGTAGTGTGATGATCTGGGGATGTTTTGCTGCTTCAGAACCTGGAAGACTTGATGAGGTAAATGAAACCATGAATTCTGCTGTATTCCAAAAAATCCTGAAAGAGAATGTCCGGCCATCTGTTAGTGGCTTCAAGCTGGAGAGCACTTGGGTTATCCCAACCAGTTATTAGGTTTGGGGGCAATCACTTTTTCACACAGGGCCCTGTAGGTTTGGATTTCTTTTTCCCTTAATAATAAAGACTTTAATATAAATACTGCATTTTGTGTTTTTACGTTTGTTATCTTTCACTAATATTTAAATTTATTTGATGAGATGAAACATTTAAGTTTGACAACCTTGGAAAAGAATAAGAAATCAGGAAGGGTGCAAACACTTTCACACGACTGTATTAGCGGTTGTCCCAGACCAACATATGTATGACCTATCCTTTGGATAGAGCATCACTACAAGATCAGTGAGAGGCTGTTATATGCTCAGGCCATATGTAAATAGTCTATGGAGCCCGCTCCACTGTTTAAGGATTGCTCCTGGATAGTGAAGCTCAACTTAACTCGTATCATAGGTCATCATTATGATAGTTCTGAATAACCTCTTAAAATGAGTGTTCTCACCTTCAGTATTCAGGAGCACACTGCTCCTCTGCCTTTCAGCTGTCATCTTGTCAGGGCAGTTCGCTCCTGATAATTGACATGGTTGTGCACTGGTCGGAACACTGCACACTTTCATGCTGCAACCAAAGGCAGCTTTTGTCTGAAGCATTTGAGGAGCAGAGGGGTTCTGAAGCTGGGGGGATCCAGCAATCATGCTAAATTCAGAGCTGCAGTTTGAACTTTGAAGCCAGAAGTGCCACTTCTAATACAGTGCAGGTAAACTTAGCAATGAGCAATACACCAAACAATTAGAAACGACCCCAGTCTTCAGAACGGAAAGCATATTTTTTTACAATTTCTTTGCAATTTTACCAATTTGAAAACACATGATAACCCCCTTAAATGCATTTTATTCTCTCTTCATTTTGGTTTAGTGCTTCACCCTTTCTTTAACCTTGGCTATTTTCCCTGCCTTCCTTGATTCCATATATTGTTGCGTTCAAAACACCCTTCTAGCACACATCTACACAATATATACACCACAACGTAATTGGCATAAATACAAAAAAATAACACTACAAAAAAAATCCTTATTTCTTTTTCTCTAGATAAAAATATGCAAATGTAGCACAACTGATATACATGTATAATAATATTTATTCATGTATATAGCGCTATTAATTCCATAGTGATTTACATACATTTGCAACACTGTCCCCATCAGGGCTCACAATCTAAATATCCTATCATTACATTTTTGGAATGTGGTAGGAAACCAAACAACCTGGAGGAAGCCCATGCAAACACAGGGAGAACATACAAACTCCCTGCAGATGTTGTCCTTGGTTGGATTTGAACCCAGGATCCCAGTGATGCAAGACTGCAGTGTTATCCACTGAGCCACCGTATACAGTGCTAACCACTGAGCCACCATGTACAGTGCTAACCACTGAGCCACCATATACAGTGCTAACCACTGAGCCACTATATACAGTGCTAACCACTGAGCCACCATATACAGTGCTATCCACTGAGCCACCATACAGTGCTATCCACTGAGCCACCATATACAGTGCTAACCACTGAGCCACCATATACAGTGCTATCCACTGAGCCACCATACAGTGCTATCCACTGAGCCACCATATACAGTGCTATCCACTGAACCACCATATACAGTGCTATCCACTGAGCCACCATATACAGAGCTATCCACTGAGCCACCATATACAGTGCTATCCACTGAGCCACCATATACAGTGCTAACCACTGAGCCACCATATACAATGCTAACCACTGAATCATCATACAGTGCTATCCACTGAGCCACCATATACAGTGCTAACCACTGAGCCACCATATACAGAGCTATCCACTGAGCCACCATATACAGTGCTAACCACTGAGCCACCATATACAGTGCTATCCACTGAGCCACCATATACAGTGCTAACCACTGAGTCACTGTGCCACCCATTGGTAACATATCTGTAATAATTGATACAATAACAAAAATACAGGACCGATAAACAAAGAATAATGGACAACAATATCATACATTAGAAACATTTTATTTTTTGGCTACATTATGTAAGTAAATTGTAGGGGACAGACATAAAACAAGACCTTATATACTGCAGTTATATTGATACAAAAAAACAGTATGTCCAGGAAAAATGTGCATGAGGAAAGAATTCTACCGGACTTTAAAAAGCTATGTGCTCCTGTGCAACATTTTTTTTTTAGGATTGCATGAGCTTTCTGTGATATCTTAAGTGAAATAAAAAGAGGAAGTGATACAGTAGATCAGACTGAGCTTGGACGCACATATACTACTATATATACACTAATATGTATACTACTATACAATGCATATATAGTAAGACATGGAACATAAAAGGATATATGCATTAGGTCAGATGGAGCATAGATGGATACATACAGTAGGACAGATGGAGCATAGATGGATACATGCAGTAGGACAGATGGACCATAGATGGATACATGCAGTAGGACAGATGGAGCATAGATGGATACATGCAGTAGGACAGATGGAGCATAGATGCATACATACAGTAGGACAGATGTAGCTTAGATGGATATATAGATTAGGACAGAGAGAATAGACGGCTATATACAGTAAGGCTGCGTTCACACATTGCGTATTTTGCCGCGTTTTTTTACGCGCGCTTTTCAAAATACGCAATGTGCCTTTTGTCTGCCTGCAAAGTGAATGGGAAATTCACTTTGCAGTGCAGACATTGCGTAAAAATACGCAGTGCGTTTTCCGGGAGAAAACGCAGCTCCGTAAACAATTGATATGTCAATTGTTTACGCAGCTACTTCTGCGTATTTTCCCAAAGGGGAGGAAGAATCCTGCTTCCTCCTCCCCTCTGTGACAGCTGTGGCCGCCCCATTAGACTTCACAGTGTATTAATACACACTGTGAAATCTAAATTAAACAAAAGCAAGTGAATGAAAAATAATAAAGAATGAATACTTACCTTCCGACGCCTTCTCCCGCTGTGCGATCTCCGGTTCAGTCAGATCTCTTCTGACAAGACCTGTGGTGACATCAGAGGCGGGGTGTTCCCGGGCACTCGCGGTCATGTGATACCACATGACCGCGAGCAGCCAATCAGCGATGGGACCGCCCCGGGAACGCCCCCCTCTGACATCACCACAGGTCCTGTGAGAAGACATCTCACTTAGAACCGGAAACCGGAGAGCGGCAGAAGGCACCAGACACCGGGAGAAGGCGTCGGAGAGGTGAAGTATTGATTCTTTTTTATTTTTCACACACTTGCTTTTGTTTAATTTAGATTTCACAGTGTGTATTAACACTGTGAAGTCTAATGGGGCGGTCACACATGTCACAGAGGGGAGGAGGAAGCTGGATTCTTCCTCCCCTCTGTGACATCACTGCGCTTTCTGGGGGAAAGAAAGCGCAGTGTGTGAAAGCCCCTGCGTATTTTGCTGCGCTTTTTTGCGCGGCCGAAAAACGCGGCAAAAAGCGCGCGCAAAAAAGCGCAGCAAAATACGCAAATGTGTGAACGTAGCCTAAGGCTACGTTCACACATTGCGTATTTTGCTGCTTCTCTGAGTTTTTTACTGCGTTTTCTGTATTTACCTGCGTTTTTTGCTGCGTTTTTTTACGCGCGCTTTTTGCAGTGAAAACGCAATTCTGGACAAGCAGCCCAGCCAAACCTATGGGTTTTAACACAATCCATTCACACTCTGCGTATTTGTGCTTTTCTTTACGCGCGTTTTCACTGCAAAAACGCACGCGTAAAAAGAATCAACATGTCAATTCTTTCTGCAGTTTTTCTCTGCAGAAAAAAACGCAGAGTATGAAAGGAGCTGCGTATTTCACAAAATACGCACGTAAAAAAGAGCAGCTGCGTAAACAGACGCAGTGTGTGAACGTAGCCTTAGACAGATGGAGCATAGATGGATATATACAGTAGGAAAGATGGAGCATAGACAGATATATAGAGTAGGGCAGATGTAGCAAAGATGGATACATACAGTTGGACAGATGGAGCTTAGATGGATATATACAGTAGATTAGATGGCACATAGATGGATATATACAGTAGATCAGATGGAGCATAGATGGATATATGCAGTAGATCAGATGGCGCATAGATGGATATATGCAGTAGGACAGATGGAGCATAGATGGATATATTGTATGTAACCCTTTCACATGTACAGTCATGGCCAAAAGTTTTGAGAATGATACAAAGTCTACTGCTTCAGTTTTTCTAATGGCAATTTGCATATACTCCAGAATGTCATAAAGAGTGATCAGCTTAACAGCGATTACTTGCTAAGTCAATATTTGCCTAAAAAATGAACTTTAACCCCCAAAACACATTTCAACATCATTGCAGTCCTGCATTAAAAGGAGCAGCTAACATTGTTTTAGTGATTGTTCCATTAACACAGGTGTGGGTGTTGATGAGGACAGGGCTGGCGAACAATCAGTCATGATTAAGTAAGAATGACACCACTGGACACTTTAAAAGGAGGCTGCTGCTTGGTATCATTGTTTCTCTTCAGTTAACCATGGTTATTTCTAAAGAAACACGTGCAGCCATCATTGCACTGCACAAAAATGGCCTAACTGGGAAGAGAATCGCAGCTAGAAAGATTGCACCTCAGTCAACAATCTATCGCATCATCAAGAACTTCAAGGAGAGAGCTTCCATTGTTGTCAAAAAGGCTCCAGGGCGGCCAAGAAAGACCAGCAAGCGCCAGGACCGTATCTTAAAACTGTTTCAGCTGCGGGATCGGACTACCAGCAGTGCCGAGCTTGCTCAGGAATGGCAGCAGGCTGGTGTGAGTGCTTCTGCATGCACTGTGAGGCGGAGACTCTTTGAGCAAGGCCTGGTTTCAAGGAGGGCAGCAAAGAAGCCACTTCTCTCCAGAAAAAACATCAGGGACCGACTGATATTCTGCAAAAGGTACAGGGAGTGGACTGCTGAGGACTGGGGGAAAGGTACAGGGAGTGGACTGCTGAGGACTGGGGGAAAGGTACAGGGAGTGGACTGCTGAGGACTGGGGTAAAGTCATTTTCTCTGATGAATCCCCTTTTCGATTGTTTGGGACATCTGGAAAACAGCTTATTCGGAGAAGAAGAGGTGAGCGCTACCACCAGTCTTGTCTCATGCCAACTGTAAAGCATCCTGAAACCATTCATGTGTGGGGTTGCTTCTCAGCCAAGGGAATCGGCTCACTCACAGTCTTGCCTAAAAACACAGCCATGAATAAAGAAAGGTACCAGAATGTCCTCCAAGAGCAACTTCTCCCAACCGTCCAAGAGCAGTTTGGCGCCCAACAATGCGTTTTCCAGCATGATGGAGCACCTTGCCATAAAGCAAAGGTGATAACTAAATGGCTCAGGGAACAAAACATAGAGATTTTGGGTCCATGGCCTGGAAACTCCCCAGATCTTAATCCCATTGAGAACTTGTGGTCAATCATCAAGAGGCGGGTGGACAAACAAAAATCAACAAAATCTGGCAAAATGCAAGCATTGATTATGCAAGAATGGACGGCTATCAGTCAGGATTTGGTCCAGAAGTTGATTGAGAGCAGCCAGGGAGAATTGCAGAGGTCCTGAAGATGAAGGGGCAACACTGCAAATATTGACTTGCTGCATTAACTCATTCTGTCAATATAACCTTTTGGTACTCGTACTATGATTGCAATTATATTTCTGTATGTGATAGAAACATCAGACAAACACAAATAAAAACCAGAGGGCAGCAGATCGTGTGAAAATATCATTTTGGTGTCATTCGCAAAATGTTTGGCCATGACTGTACAGCACCATGGAATGAATGGTGCTCTATAAATAAATAAATAATAATAATATACAGTAGTAGATGGAGAATAGATGGACATGCTGGAAAAGCTTTTTATTCATATTCCCTGCTTGGAATTACATTGCGTTTCATTGAGGTCAGATATTATTACATTGTTATTATCATCATTGATCTGGAATTAAACATATCAGCCATGATGGGTGACACCAGGGAGTTAGTTACAGTCCATTCTCTATCAAGCGATACGTCTCTGGGAAATGCTGTGAGGCAAGATTGTCTCTAATGAATTTACTTTGGGAAAAATATGCAATCATTCATGTGATAATAGATTATCTCTGCTTTCCTGGACTCTGCTGTGGGCTGCCAAGTCTGCTTCCAGGAGAAATCCTGCTACCCACATTAACGCACCATGGTATGCTTGGTGTCATATGTTCCTTGGGCTCCACACAGTCAATCATGCTAAGGACCCTCCTTAACAACACTCTTACTTCATACCATTAATAAAGACAGATTTCTGAAATATGTAAAGCAATAAAATAATATTCTTTTCTTTTCTGTATTTCAAAAGAGCCATGCTGGAGTCATATAAGAGCCATAGGCTCTGCTTATTGTTAAAGGGGATGTTGCAAATGATCGGATAGGTAAAATTGCAAAGTGCTTATCAAAACAACCAACTTTGAATTTTGCCTTTTATTAAAAACTAGCTGGGAGCCCGATGCACATGCATCGGGATTCTAGAAGGGCGAGTCTCTGGCTGTGGTCACACATAGAAATCCGTTTTTGGAAGTGATTTTCATCACCAATCCGTTTTTTTTTCTGGGTGCTTTTTGAGCCTCCTGCACTCCTGAACGTTTTTGGAATTTTCATTAAAAAAACGCATGCGCGAACGCATGCGCAAACGCAAGTGCGCGTTTGCATGCGTTCGCGCATGCGTTTCCCATAGGGCCCCATGTTAAAAAAAACGCATGAAAACGCATGCGTTTTTTAACTGATGCCAAAAACGTTGCGTGCAACGTTTTTGACTCAAAAACGGACAGGGCAATGTTTGGAGCTCCATAGAAAAACGGACAGGGTGTTTATTACACCCAATCCGTTTTCTGTCAGTTTTTGGACTTAGAAAAAAAAAATGAGAAAACTGAAGCCAAAAACGGACTGAGGGCTCATGTGGTACCCCAGCCTCTGACTCGCAATGGCCGCTTCGCGGCCAATGCTTCGCGCTGCTAAGGCGACTCGCCATGCCCGCTGCGCGGGCATAGCGAGTCGCCTTAGAGCTGCTCGCAATGGCCGCTGCGCGGCCAATGCTTCGGGCGTATCCACATGACCACGCCGACTCGCATTGCGAGTGGACTCAGAAGGGGCAAAAAACCCATTCGCAATTATATAATAGATTCTCTCCATTCACAATTGTGAAGGGATTTTTATTTCTATTTGAAATTGACTGACTGCTGCCTGGGTAAGTGGCCACTGCTCCAGCCTATGGTGGTGGTCAGTTTTCTAAGAAGGAGTGTTTACTATACAGCCTGCAATTTCAACTCTGAATCAGGCCAAATTGTTGAATCTGGCAACGTTCAATGCTCCAGCGCTCCGGCACTCCAGCGCTCCGGCACTCCAGCGCTCCGGCTGCCGAGGTACAGCTGCTTCTACTTGGGAGAACATACTGTTCAAACCAGCAGCACAACCATGCAGCTGATCCTAACTGTCAATCTTCAAGAAATAACATTCAACATGTGTAGCTTTCTTTTTTTCTTCTTTCTGCCATGCATTTTTGGAATTAATTTTAAAATACACAAAATCGGAACAAGCAGCATTTTTTGTGTCCGGGGCCAAAACCGGTCAAAAACGGATGCTCCCGGATCCTCCCGAGATAAGATCGGATCCAAGAGCTGGACACCAAGTGCTAAACTTCAGCACCTGTAGCTGTGCCCTCCAGAGATTTCAGGACCACGGTTAGCAGGGTGCTTGAAGTTTCAGCAGCTGCGGCTGCTATCAGCTGAATCCGGCTGCAAACCAGACCGGAGGGCATATTTGCCCTCCGATTCTGTTTGCAAATCAGGTTTACACCGGACAGCCCCAGACCTGATCATGCCATGGTGTGAAGGTGGTCTTACTTGCGTTTTATTCAGGATCCCCATAGATATTTATAGAGAAAAAAATTTAAGTTTTCTATACCATAAAAAACACATTATAAACGCTGCTTCACATCTGCCCCAAAAATTATAGAAGGGAGATAAGGCATAAAAATGCCTAAAGAAAATAAAAACCAACAGTATTTCTACAACATGAGGGTTTGCATACAGAAAAATGCCAGATGTCATATTGTTGAATTAGGGTGGTTTGACAATTGCATTTTTTTGTCCACTATCTTAATTTGGCTGAGACCTGATGCTACCTGATCAGGCCTTTCTCCATAGACTAATAATGGGGACGCAGGCACATTTGGTGGCATAAGGTTTCCCCTCAATCCTAACAAATACATCCTTTAGACCTCCTCCACTGAAGTACAATGTTGCAATTTTGTGGCTGGTTAAAAAGCCTGATGTCACCAGATATGGCGCACTGCAGCAAAAAATAGAATGGGCTTTAGACTATGAGCCTCGCGGACAGGATCCTCTGCCCTATTGTACCTGTATGACTGAATTGTCGTTGTTTTACTACTTGTCTTTGTCTACCCTCTCACTTGTAAAGCGCCATGTAACCTAATGGCGCTATATAAATACATAGTAATAATAATAATAATAATGGGGCCAGGCTGGATCCGGCTTGCACTCTGAGCATGCCCAGAGCCCCTCTCAACATCGTCCTATGTAAAGTTTCAACTTTACGATGGAACAGGCAAAAAAACGGATGCAACCGCAGCGATTTTTGCCGTATCCGACACTCGGATCAGGCATAATCCTATTGCGGTTGCATATGGTTGCACAAACAAACCCAGATGCAGCCAGACTTGTTTTCAGCCTGATCACACCTAAACACTAGAGTGAAACCAGCCTAAGGGCCATTCACATCAGCGGTTAAGTGCTGATCGCAGCAGTTGCGGTGAAAAAAACGCATCTGCCGCAGTTACCACATAATGGCCGCACTTGCGGTTCACTTGCAGCAAGCCTCATGCAATGTCTATGGGGCTTGCGGCAGGTGCGGCATAGTTGCGGTTTCGGCACTTGCGGCAGATGTGGCTGACCGCGTTTTTTTCATCGCCGCATCTGCCGCAAGTGCCGAAACCGCAACTATGCCGCACCTGCCGCAAGCCCCATAGACATTGCATGAGGCTTGCTGCAAGTGAACCGCAAGTGCGGCCATTATGCAGTAACTGCGGCAGATGCGTTTTTTTCACCGCAACTGCCACGATCAGCGCTTACCGCTGATGTGAAAGGGGCCTAAGGCTGGTTTCGCACCGCAGTTTTTTTCCTGATCATGCTCGGTCTGGTTTGTGTGCAAGTGCGGAATTACAGACATGAAAGGGGGACATAAGGGAACATATGTCCTCGTATGTCCGTGCCTCCGGCATGTGTCGGCACGCACTGCATATGTGCCGGAGGTACGGACATGTGAATGAGGCCTTAAGGCCCAGTTACACACAGACAATTGTGCAGAGATTGTTCACAGATCTCTGGTTGCAGTGAAATCATGGACACATTGCTCCATTTTGTGGCTGTGTACAAATGTAACAATGTGTCCATGATTTCACTGCAACCAGAAATCTGCCAACAATCTCTGCACAATTATCTGTGTGTGTAACTGGGCCTTTAAACATATATTTTTCTAGATTGATTCCTGTGATTTAACACTGTTTTTATTTGCCTTTTTTGTATCCACTTACTTAAGTACTCTAGGAGCTGGCAGTCAGTGCCGCAGATCCCAGATACACTGATTCTTAACTTACATCACCTGCATGTCCAGTGGTTGTGGTTGTTGGCATGGTTTGCTTACCTCTCTTACCTCTCTTACCTCTTGTAGGCTATGTGCACATTACCGGCGGGTTGGTCGGCGGCGGCTGGGCGGAACCCGCCAGGAAGCTCCGGCGCCGTCCACCGGCTTCCTGGCGGGTATTATGCGGCGGGAGCCGGGCGGGTGACGGGCGGGAGCCGGCGGTTGCACAGCGGGTTCTCGGCGGCGGGTCTGCTGCGGCTGGAAGCAGCACATGATTCTGCTTGCAGCCGCTGCAGAACCGCCGTTTTATAGAACAAGCTCATTCTTTGCTAACCCGCTGGGAAACCTGCGGGTTAGCAACGGATGAGGCTGTGTAAACCGCCGGTGTGTGCACAGCCTTGGTCGGTTTACATTGGTTTTAATGTTAATCCAAACGCCGGTTTGGATTAACATAAATTTACATAAAACTAATGTAAACAAACCGGCGGTTTACACAGGTAAACCGCCCAAAACCCGGCAAGTGCGCACATAGCCGTAACCTCTCCTGCGATGGTCCTCACCTTTCCCGCTGGCTTGCCAGGAAATACCAGTTAGTGGGGGCGCATGTGTTATATCCCATTATATATATTATATAATGGCATCCAGCCTCAACCTTTAGATTCAATGGTTGTACCACTCATATTTTACTGAATTCAATGATGGTCTTATTCTTTTACACATACTGTGTGGAGTAACTTACTGTAGTTGAGAACATGTTGCAGATATCAGGGTCTCAGATGAACATAAATCTATTCTTGAGTGATACAGTGTTGTAATTGTTCAAGGTGTGTTTTCCTGGCAGATATTAAGCCTCCTATTACCAATTGTGCAATAACTAAATTCCACAACGTACGTAGGGTAGATTTTGCTGGCCAGGTGCATCCGATCAGAGTCATTGTGTTTCCTTTATGTCTGGGGAGGCTTCTAACAGGGCAGTGAAGTGTGCCATCCTATACCGTCTTCATTGTTTCCAGTAAAGTTTTCATTTTGTGACTACAAAGCCCTTTATTTTCAATGGTTCCATCGACATTCATAATGTTATTGTCCCATCATCAGTTATGTAGGTGTTACAGGATGGCATCTCTTGGACACAAATTAATCCACAGCTTTTCCCCTTTGAAAAAAAATGTTTCCTGTCTTCCAACCTCATTGTATAGAAAAAACAAGGAAACAGCATTTTACTTACTCTTCCTGAGTCCAGCTCTGTCTCTGATGCGGCCACGGTCTCTGCTGTTTAGGTATTCAGGTGATGTCTCGTTGACAGCTCTGCAGTCAATTGCTAAGTTGATGAGCTCAGTGCCACATTGCAACACAATCAAGGTGACATTGCTGATGCATCCAGCACATGACCACTGGAGCAGCGCGTGAGTGGAGAACCAGGAGAAGGTAAGTAAAGTATGATTACAAGAAAGAGAAAAGAAATTTGAGGCTACCATGTAGCCATTAAGAATGAAACCCTAATAGAGGGGGTGAACGGATAAATCCAGGGCAGTGTAACCTGGATGGACATAACGTGTAGGAGGAAAAAAAAGACCCAGCATTCATGAGGAGTCCCAAAATAAGAAGGTGAAAGTTTAAAATCCAAAACTTTATTAATTCCATATTAAAATGTATAAATAAACAGTATAAAATGGTCATATTGGAAACTGACGCGTTTTGGATCTATAATTTATTTAAATACATAGACCAAGGATTATATACATTACAGATCCAAAACGTGTCAGATCACGTTATGACCTTTTTATAGTGTCTGTTTTTACATTTAAATATAACTTAGGGTCTGTACATGTTTGTAGATACCAAACATGTATACTTTTTCTTTTATCTAAGTGGTGAAAAAAAATTCTGAAGTTTGTCAAAAAAATTTGCGTTTTTATCGCCATTTTTTGCAACCCGTAGCGCTCTCATCTGTTGGGATCTGGGGCTGTGTGGTGGCTTATTTTTTGTGCCTTGAGCTGATGTTTCTAATGATATCCGTTTTGGGTAGATACGTTGTTTTGATCGCCCATTATTACATTTTATTGCAATGTGGAAGTGACCAAAACAATGTAATTCTGGTGTTTTCATTTTTTTTCTCGTCATGCCATTTACTGATCAGATTAATATATTTTATATTTTGATAGATCGGGTATTTCTAAATGCGGCAATACCAAATATGTATATTTTTTATTTTTTTTAACAGTTTTATTTTCAATAGGGCAGAAGGGGGTGATTTAAACTTATGGTTTTTTTCATAATTTAAAAAAAAAAACAATTCTTACACTTTTTATTGATTTTATTAGTCCCCTTAGGGGACTTGAAGTCTGAGCTGTCAGAGTTCTTCTGATGTGCAGAATGGTGCTTCAGCATCCCTCTGAACAGCAGAATTTGAACACTCTAACTCGGCTTCATCAAGACGATGACAGGAGTCATCAGTTAATCCCCGACTGTAATGACAATCCATCAGCTCCCTGTGATAGATAGATTTGAATATTTTTAAAAACATTTTTGATTTTTTCTTTATTTTAGATTGCCCCCTACGGCGCCTCGTCACTACACTGACTGATCGCTACTCATGACCACAGACGTGAAGTACAGCTCTGTACAGGAGAAATCCCTTTCTATTGATGCCAGCGCCCACCGTGCATCCACAGGAAGTGATTCATGACAGCATCCGGAGTCCTCACAGGACCGTGGGCTGTCATGACAATGTACTGATGACCCATAATTGTATAATGTAACCTCCGATGACGGTGGGGAATGGTGCCGTCCCTGTCGCTGTGCCTTACATGGCGCTGTCAGTGAATGACAGCATGGTCCAAACTCTTAACAGCACAGATCGGATTGCTGATCCGATCGGTCCCGTTAGCTGCACATGTCAGCTGTTCAGATCAGCTCACATGTGGAGTTGATGTGAGCTCAGCACATGACCTTGCTTCAAAGGGAGGGAAGTGGCCTATGACGTTCCTGAATATCATAGGCCAAGGAGGGGTTAAACACACAATTCTGCAATAATTTTTTGATATGTGAGACTGAGAAATGTGGTGCTCTCATTTTTTATTCATCACCTTATGGCCCCGATTCATTAAAGTGATTATGCCAGAATTGTGGTGTATATTGCTTGGAAAACTATAAATATTTTTTGCACAACGATTTGTGCAAAATTTAGTGGCTTATGGCACCTCAATCAGACTGACTAGAGTAAGCTTATACAGAGGCTCACACCACTTTTTAGATGCACCTGATTCATGAAGAGGCATGTGCCTCCTAATGAATCAGGAGAGTCTGACTCTAGCATATGAATTGGGACCTATGTACAGTGCAGACCAAAAGTTTGGACACACCTTCTCATTCAAAGAGTTTTCTTTATTTTCATGACTATGAAAATTGTAGATTCACACTGAAGGCATCAAAACTATGAATTAACTAATGTAGAATTATATACTTAACAAAAAAGTGTGAAACAGCTGAAAATATGTCTTATATTCTAGGTTCTTCAAAGTAGCCACCTTTTGCTTTGATTACTAATTTGCACACTCTTGGCATTTTCTTGATGAGCTTCAAGAGGTAGTTACCGGAAATGGTCTTCCAACAGTCTTGAAGGAGTTCCCAGAGATGTTTAGCACTTGTTGGCCCCTTTGCCTTCACTCTGCGGTCCAGCTCACCCCAAACCATCTCGATTGGGTTCAGGTCTGGTGACTGTGGAGGCCAGGTCATCTGCCGTAGCACCCAATCACTCTCCTTCTTGGTCAAATAGCCTTTACATAGACTGGAGGTGTGTTTGGGTGTCATTGTCCTGTTGAAAAATAAATGATGGTCCAACAAAACACAAACCGGATGAAATAGCATGCCACTGCAAGATGCTGTGGTAGCCATGCTGGTTCAGTATGCCTTCAATTTTGAATAAATCCCCAACAGTGTCACCAGCAAAGTGCCCCCACACCATCACACCTCCTCCTCCATGCTTCACAGTGGGAACCAGGCATGTAGAGTCCATCCGTTCACCTTTTCTGCGTCGCACAAAGACACCGTGGTTGGAACCAAAGATTTTGAAATGAAATTTTGACTAATTAGACCAAAGCACAGATTTCCACTGGTCTAATGTCCATTCCTTGTGTTCTTTAGACCAAACAAGTCTCTTCTGCTTGTTGCCTTTCCTTAGCAGTGGTTTCCTAGCAGCTATTTTTCCATGAAGGCCTGCTGCACAAAGTCTCCTCTTAACATTTGTTGTAGAGATGTGTCTGCTGCTTGAACTCTGTGTGGCATTGACCTGGTCTCTAATTTGAGCTGCTGTTAACCTGCAATTTCTGAGGCTGGTGACTCGGATGAACTTATCCTCCGCAGCAGAGGTGACTCTTGGTCTTCCTTTCCTGGGGCGGTCCTCATGTGAGCCAGTTTCTTTGTAGCGCTTGATGATTTTTGCAACTGCACTTGGGGACACTTTCAAAGTTTTCCCAATTTTTCAGACTGACTGACCTTAATTTCTTAAAGTAATGACGGCCACTCGTTTTTCTTTACTTAGCTGCTTTTTTCTTGCCGTAATACAAATTCTAACAGTCTATTCAGTAGGACTATCAGCTGTGTATCCACCAGATTTCTGCACAACACAACTGATGGTCTCAACCCCATTTATAAGGCAAGAAATCCCACTTATTAAACCTGACAGGGCACACCTGTGAAGTGAAAACCATTTCCGGTGACTACCTTTTGAAGCTCATCAAGAGAATGCCAAGAGTGTGCAAAGCAGTAATCAAAGCAAAAGGTGGCTACTTTGAAGAACCTAGAATATAAGACATATTTTCAGTTGTTTCACACTTTTTTCTTGAGTATATAATTCCACATGTGATAATTCATAGTGTTGATGCCTTCAGTGTGAATCTACAATTTTCATAGTCATGAAAATAAAGAAAACTCTTTGAATGAGAAGCTGTGTCCAAACTTTTGGTCTGTACTGTATATGTATATCAACATGTTCAGTCTGTGATCCATTAATATACCCGTCTTTTTTACACGTGCTGTTGCTTACAGAATGGGAGGAAAAGAACTAATCAACTGGATGTGTTAAAAAGATTTGGGTATACTAATAGATCACAGACAAACAGTGTGATGCAGCAGCAAAAATCGCAAACACAATTCTGGGATATATTAACAGAAGCATACAGTCTAGCTCACGTGAAGTGACTATCGCCCTCTACTCCTCTGTGGTCAGACCTCATCTGGATACTGTGTCCAGTTCTGGGCACCACATTTTAAAAAAGACATCAATAAACTAGAGCAAGCTCATGAAAGACCATCCAGAATGTTGACAGGTCTGCAAACTATGAGGAACGGTTAAAGGTTCTGGGAATGTTTAGCTTGTGTGGCACCCCAGGGTTCATGTGCCAAAGTAACACCACAAAGGGTTAACTCCCCACACAACCCACAACACTACACTAGCGCCTCCAGGCCAGAAGGGGGAGCAAAAGCTGCTTCCCTATATATTCTGGTGTGGAGAGGAAGTGGACAGTTCAGTTCCTAGGAGGACTGAGGAAGAAGGACCTGGGTGTAAAAGAGCTGGATTAGGCTCAACACACGGTCCACTGTCTAATTCCAGGCCAAGCCAGGGTCTGAGGAAGGGAGACAGGAACAGAGAGGAACACACCTGAGAGACCGAGTTAATCTGAAACTCACCCCAGAGGAGCGCACAGAACGGATACCGGATCTGGGACTGTGCATGAAACATACAGCACAGTGAACACCGGATTAGTGAAGGTCCAACATCTTCACTGTACCACAGAGAAGCAACACGGCATGGTGAGGAACGCAGGACAATACTCAAGTTGCCTAGCAAGTTGGTACCCGTGAGGGAGACAGGGTCGGCAGATTAGCTAAAGCGGCAGCAGGGCCACACACACTGTGCAGCAATAGGGAGCCGAGGACCCGGCCAGGGTGGGGAGCAACCCGGCCCCTGTACAGACTCCGTGGACAGTATTCAGCTCAATTACCATCTACAGTAAAAGACCTGGAAAACTACAAAACCGTGTGTCTGTGTAATCCTTGCGCTCGAGCCCCATTCTCCCTCACAAACTGTTTCATCACTACTGCCCCGGGGACCAGGCTTTGCCCGTGGAGAGCCGTCACATCACAGGCTGCCATCCATCATCCCCGGAGGTTCTGCAGCAGCAGTGGTCACCCTGACCACATACTACGGGTGGCGTCACAACTCTATCCCCTGTAAATAACCCCCAACCTTTACTTGTGGGCTCAGGACACGGTCCGGACCAAGACAGCCATGATAACCCCCGTGATACCCCGGTCTGGTACCGAGTACCCTGTCCCAGTGGGCTCCACACCTGCAAAAAAGAAGACTGAGAGGACTTAATAGCTGTCTAAAAATATATCAAGGGCTGTCACACTGTAGAGGGATCATCTTTATTCTCATTTGCACAAGGAAAGACTAGAAACAATGGGATGAAACTAAATGAGAGGAGACACAAATTAGATATTGGAAAAAACTTTTTGACAGGGTGATCAAGTGGAACCGGCGGCCGCGAGAGGTGGCGAGTTCTCCTTCAATGAAAGTCTTCACACAGCGGATGGACAGACATCTGTCTGGGATGATTTAGTGAGTTCTGCTTTGAGCAGGGGTTGGACCAGATGAGCCAAGAGGTCCCTCCAACTCTACCATTCTATGATTCTATGAGTCTAAAATTGAACCTCTTCAGTTACCATTTTGTAAATTCATCCTATTTATCTTTTCCTTTGCAGATAAGCACATCTTCACACTATGCGGTTGGTTAACTTTTTGGCATGAAGTTCAATATATGTACCAACTATTTTCTGCTAAAAGTCACATACTATACAAAAGGTCATAACTATTGTAATGATTTGCTCACTGATATTGTAGGGGAGATTCAAATGCAGCAGATATGAGGCAAATAGGCATGTATTTCCGTAAAGCAGGGGTCTCAAACTCGGTTAGGTTGGTGGGCCGCACATAGAAAAACATTTATAGCAGGGGGCCGCATCCCATGTAGGACTAATTGATATATTTAGTAATACCAGAATTTTTTGCTCAATGTAGTAAAGTACAAATCCTGATCCCCTTCTTGTAGTAATGTCCACATCCTGTAGTAATGTCCTTTTCTACTGATGTCCCCCATCCTGATCCCCTTTTGTAGTGATGTTCCCCATCCTGATCCCTTTTTCTAGTGATGTCCCCCATCCTGATCCCTATTTCTAGTGATGACCCCCATCCTGATCCCTTTTTCTACTGATGTTCCCCATCCTGATTCCCTTTTCTACTTATGTTCCTCATCCTGATCCCCTTTTCTACTGATATATCCCATCCTGATCCCTTTTTCTAGTGATGTTCCCCATCCTGATCCCTTTTTCTAGTGATGTCCCCATCCTGATCCCCTTTTCTAGTGATGTCCCCATCCTGATCCCCTTTTCTAGTGATGTCCCCATACTGATCTCCTTTTCTAGTGATGTCCCCATACTGATCTCCTTTTCTAGTGATGTCCCCCATACTGATCTCCTTTTCTAGTGATGTCCCCCATCCTGATCCCCTTTTCTAGTGATGTCCCCTTTCCAGATTCCCTTTAGTAGTGATGTCCCCCATCCCGATCCCCTTTAGTAGTCATGCCCCCCATCTTGGACCCCTTTTGTAGTGAGGTCCCGCATCCTAGTCCCCTTTTCTAGGTATGTCCCCCATCCTGATCTACTTTTATGGTGATGCCACCCATCCTGTTTTACCTTCTTTTTACACACTCGCATACACACTCATTCACACTCACACACACAAACCCACACACACATATTCTCTCACACAAACACTCTCACACATCCACACATCTTCATACACACACTGTCATACACACACTGAAACTCACACACACCTCACGCACACTTTCTTATACACACATCCTCACTCACATACTCACACCCTCACACACACACCCTCTCACACTTTTCCCACTTTAATGGTGCATCGCTCCAGTGCAAGGGGCCGATGCAGTCCCCGCTGCGCTGACTTCCAGCCTCCGCTGTGCTATGACTTCCTCCAGCCGCTCTGACAAGCTCTGTTGCTCAGCAAGAACAATGCAATCTGCCAGCCAGAGGCTCACATGTGACGTTAAATTCCGCCATCAGCTGTGGGCCTATCATTGGCTGGCAGCTTGCATTAATCTTGCTGAGTGGCAGAGCTTGTTAGTGCCACGGACGGAAGTCATCACACAGCGGGGACTGTAGCAGCCCCCTGCACTGGGGCAGTGCATCATTAAGTTGTCCAAGGTGCCGCTGGCCGTATAGTGAAGTCCCAGGGGCCGCATGCGGCCCTCGGGCCGTGTGTTTGAGACCCCTGCCATAAAGCAAAGTCCATTGTTTTATTGCACCATAAGCCGCATAACATAAACAGTCTAGTATACTCAGGGCCGGCTCCAGGTTTTTGTGGACCCCGGGCGAAAGAGTCTTAGTGGGCCCATTTAACACATACTGTGTATATACTGTGTATATACCAATAAAGATCTTTTTTTCAACTGGAAATTTGTAGTGCTGCCCATATTTTGTTATTATTGGTATGTACCTGATAAGTGGAAAGCTGTCAAGGTAGGCCTGCACCCGTGAGTAAATCTCACTGTGCTGCTCTTATTTTCCTATATACATATATATAAAATCCCTCTCTGTGCCTGTCTCTTTGTGTTTACTGTGTCGTCCCTCTCTGTGCCTGTCTCCTCCTGTGTGCTGCAGAACTGCAGATCCTGAATATCCCTGTGGTCTCCTCGCTGTGTACTTTCCAGGACATCGACAGTTTCCATGCTGAACAGTGTTCAACCCAAGCACCAATAGCGAGCCCTCACAGGTTCTTCCAGAGCCATTCCATGCTCTGCATGCGATCTCCAGACTTCATGCTTTCCAGGGCACCTACTGGTGCCAAGCAAGAGCGGTCCCATACCTTCCAAGGACATGTTCTCCAAAGCATGAGATCTGGCCTTCTGGCCATACATCTTCCAGGAAAGCTTTTGCTTTCCCAAAATGCACAAAGACACCTCATCTCATTAACACAGAGATTACATCCCCTGAGACACACCCAGGTGTGTGAGGAATCAGGTTGACCAGACACTCTCGTGTCTTTTAGCTCACCTACAGTTTAGCACTTGTAATTGATTACTTGAACCGGTGGAACTACAAGCCCCTTACTTAAAGAGGACCTGTCACCGCGCCTGCTGCATGGCAAACTAAATGCACCACTGAATGCAGCATGTCTGCTGCATTTATGGAAGGGGACCCTCATGGTTATAGCCCCCCTGTGATGTGAAATATACACTTTATAAATCTTACATTTATTGAGTCAGGAGGGACTTTACTTATCTCAGAGCTCTGCTTGTCACACATCCTCCCCTCCTCCTTCCTCTCTGTTCAGCCTGTGTGTTCTGCCTCCTCTTGTGTGTGTGGCCCCCTCCTCTTCAGAGTCTGCTGAACACACAGGCTGAACAGAAAGGCAGAGGAGGGGGAGGACGTGCGACAAACAGAACTCTGACATAAGTTCACACCTTCCTGACTTAGTAAATGTAAGATTTATAAAGTCTATTTCTCAGAGCACAGTGGGGCTAGAGACATGGGGGACCCTTCCCTAAATGCAGTAGACATGCTGCATTTAGTGCTGCATTTAGTTTACCAGGCAGCAGGGGGGTCACAGCTTCTTTTTAAACTTGCTGAACTACATGTCCCAGCATACTCATTTGCAATGTAGCAAGCCGCTGCATCACACGGTCTTAAAAAAGATGTGCAACAAATACTTTTTTTTGCCATAATTTATGCAAAATTCTATATTTAATGTGTGACACTTTGGCCTTTCCCTTTTATCTAACATAAGGAGGTGAGTTAAACATGCTTTAAAAAGATGCACTGCTGAAATTTGTGCAAAATGTATACCGTATATACTCGTGTATAAGCCAACCCGTGTATAAGCCGACCCCCCTACTTTTGCCCCAAAAATCTGGAAAAACCTATTGACTCGTGTATAAGCCGAGGGTGGACTCCAGCACAAGTATACAACTCCCAGCAGTGTGGTATACAGGCCCCCAGTGGTATACAGGCCTCCCCAGTGGTAGTATACAGCAGCCCCAGTGGTAGTATACAGCAGCTCCAGTGGTAGTATACAGCAGCCCCAGTGGTAGTATACAGCAGCCCCAGTGGTAGTATATAGCAGCCCCAGTGGTAGTATACAGCAGCCCCAGTGGTAGTATACAGCAGCCCCAGTGGTAGTATACAGCAGCTCCAGTGGTAGTATACAGCAGCCCCAGTGGTAGTATATAGCAGCCCCAGTGGTAGTATATAGCAGCCCCAGTGGTAGTATACAGCAGCCCCAGTGGTAGTATACAGCAGCCCCAGTGGTAGTATATAGCAGCCCCAGTGGTAGTATACAGCAGCCCCAGTGGTAGTATATAGCAGCCCCAGCAGCCCCAGTGGTAGTATACAGCAGCCCTAATGGTATACAGCAGGCCCCCAGGGGTACATATAGCAGCCCCCAGGGGGTCCCCAGCAGCCCCCAGGGGGTACCCAGCAGCCCCCAAATGCTGGCACTCGCCCCCCCTTGCAAGGGCCCCCCCCGCTTCTCTTACCATCCCGGTCTTCTGATCAGCGCTGCTCCTCGGCGCTCCGTCCTCGCTGCTCCCATCCTGCTACATCCGGGATCCCCGGCCGTCGCGCGATGACGTCATACGCCTGCGACGGCCGGAGATCCCGGATGTAGCAGGACGGACGGACGGAGCAGCGAGGAGCACCGAGGAGCGGCGCTGATCAGAAGACCGGGATGGTAATATAACCAGCGGGGGCCCTTACAAGGGGGGGCGAGTGCCAGCATTTGGGGGCTATATGCACTGCTTCCCCCTGCCGCTGATTGACAGGGGGAAGCAGTGCATATTTAATGAGCGGCCCCACGTGATGGGGCCGCTCATACAGCAGCCTCCCCCCGCCTCCTCCAGCCTCCACAGCCCCGGGACTCAGCCCCCACCTTATATACCGTATATGACCCGTGTATAAGCCGAGGGGGAGACTTTTCAGCCCAAATTTTGGGCTGAAAAAACTCGGCTTATACACGAGTATATACGGTAATTAACGTATGATGCTAAAGTAAAGATTTGGTGCACATTACACCACTTTTGATTAGGGGTAAGTTTAGAAAGTGTTGTAACAATTTGGTTAGTTTCCTGCAATAGTTAAGATATTATTTGGTGTGAAAAGCATTTGACAAGAAAATGTCATCTGATAGACCCTGTGACTTTAGAGTATTGTTAGGCAGACAGATGATACCGCCAGGAATATTATAAAATCTAATGGGTTTCAGAATGCTTCTCAATAGCAGGCATAATAAAATATACAAAAAATAGTGTATAATGTGAATATTAACATGTTTCTTTTTTCAGCCTTATTCCTTTAAGCTGTTTTCACACTACGGATTTTTTAAATCCGATGCTGTCCGATAAAAATCAGACAGCATCGGACCGATTTTGGGCCCCATGCAGCCCTATGGGAATCGGACCGAATCGGATGTGCACTAAATGCCATCCGATTTGGTCCGATCCGATTCTGTCCGATTTTTTTATTGGTGCAAAAATCGGAGCATGCTCCGATTTTTGCACCGAAAATAAAATTGGACAAAATTGGATCGGACCAAATCGGATGGCATTTAGTGCACATCCGATTTGGTCCGATTAATTTAGCATGGGGCCCAATGGAGCAGGGTCCGAGGAAACATCTGATGTCTCCTCGGACCCGATTTTACTGTACTGAGCATGCTCAGTACAGTAAAACTGCTCCTAAATGGAAGGCAGGGGTTAAAAAAAAAAAAAAAAAGTTTATGCTCACCTCTCCCCGACCCCCGCCGTCTCCCGACATCTTCCTGCAGGCTCCCGGTGGCTCCCGCAGGCTCCCGGTGTCTGCAGAGGTCTTCTACTGCAGTACAGGACCTGCGGTGATGTCACAGTCACGTGACCGCAGATTACCATGGTGTAACCTGCTGTCATGTGACTGTGACATCACCGCAAGTCCTGTACACATGAAGAAGATGTCTGCAGACACCGGGAGCCTGCGTGAGCCACCGGGAGCCTGCAGGAAGACGGCGGGTGACGGCGGGGCTCGGGGAGAGGTGGGCATAAACTTTTATTTTTTTTTATTTTTTTCAGCCCGGAGGCTACGATTTAATGCTGGAATCGGCATCCGATTCCAGGCATCAGAAGGGAGCCGATGCTGTCCGAATTTATCGGACAGCATCGGCTCCCTTCAAAATCGTAATGTGATAGTAGCCTTACAGGTTAAGAAGATCTTAGGCTGGCTTCACAATACGTTTTTGCCCTGTTCGTTTGGATCCTGTTTTTTGACGGATCCAAATGAACAGAAACTGACAGCACTGGACTGGCACCTTCAGATGCTATTTCTGTGTCCGGTCCGGTATCCGGACACAGAAAGAGCAGCGGGGAGCCGAGCCGCTGTCAGCGCTGTGTGACAAGTGCTGTCAGCGCTGTCTAATATCATTTTAGCAGTGTATATCTATATACACTGCTAAAATGATATTAAATAAAGGGATAATTAAAAATAAAAAATCTGAAATACTCACCTTCCGGCGACTTCTGAGTGTCCCACGCTGAATCTCCTGGCATTTGAGGACCTTGCATGATGTCACTGGGAGGGGCGGGGCAACCCGGTCACAAGACTGCATCAGCACCAATTAAAACCTGGGCTCATGTGGTCATGTGATTGGGTTGCCCCGCCCTCCCAGTGACATCATGCCAGATCCTTGAATGGCCGGAAGATTCAGTGTGGGACACTCGTTGTCGCCGGAAGGTGAGTATTTATGATTTTTTAGTTTTAACCATCCTTATATTTAATATCACTTTAACAGTGCATATAGATACACTGCTAATGTGATATTAGACAGATTTACAATGGGTACAGAACAGCGCACCTGTTCTGCGCATGCTCTGTACCCTGGCACCGGATCTGGGAAACGATTCTGTTTCCCGGATCCGGTGCCATAGGCCCCCATGATAAGTGTGCCGGACAGAGCAGGATTAGTTTCTGTCCTGTTTTGTCACCGGAGCCCAAAAACGCTGCAGGCATCGTTTTTGGGACCGGTGAAAAACAGGACAAAAATGAATCCTGTACCGGATTCACAAAACCGGATGGCCAAATAGGGCCAATCTGGTGCCATAGGGATACATGGGGGCCAAAAAACGATCCTGTTCTGTTCGTTTCAAAAACAAACAGAACAGGATAGTAAAAAACGTAGTGTGAAGCCAGCCTAAGCAATGATTGGGACCTCAACACTAAACTAATTTGAATTAAACAACAAAGACTAAGCAACTTGCATGGATTAATATGGATCAAACTAAACTCTAATACAACTATACACATTTGGACTACAGAACAAGCTCCATTTTTCTACTTGGACATTCTAGACTAAAGTACTATACTAGCATCGATTACGAAACTTCAATAAGTAATATTGGTGTTGTCTATATTGTACTGTCATTTTATATTTATCATGTCTATGAACAAATCGTAATGCAACTATGTTTAGCATTATACTTGTCATTCCCTTCCTTTTCTTTAAAAGAGTAAATTCTCCTTTATCTTTTTCCCTTCCCCTAAGAAACTTTTTCTTTCTTCTCCTTCCTCCCTCCTTTTATTTATATGGTTTATTTGGGTGTTCTTGTTTTAACCTCTTTTGTTAAACCCTTTAAGAAACCAAATAAAAATTATTGGAACACAGATTGCTGCTCAGATCCTGAAAAACTATAAGGGTCCCTTTACACGGCGCCACTGCGTGGTAGCAACTGCCTGGCAATGAGGATAATTGTGCCTGTTGCCATGAAATTGCTACGAAATGGTGGCGTGTAAATAGGGAAAATTCCTCCAGTGTCCTGCAGTTGACTCAGATACCTGTTGCTGAGTCGTGCTCAAAAACCGAAGGCAACACAAAGGCACAATTGCCCTGGTAGTGGCGTCTAAACGGGGCACAGGCATGGAATTTGCGTCGCCTAGTGATTTCCCCGGGGCTTGGCAGAGCGTGCTGGATACCGTGCCCCATCAGCGATGATTGGTGGGGGCTACATTGGCTGTCCCTTCACAGGGCGCCATATTTAAAGGCTGTCCATTCAAAATACACATTTGCAATGGCGTCATGTATTAGCCAGCCTTCCTGTGCAGGCTGGCCAATCATGATGCTATTGCGTTGTCCAATCAGCGTATTAGCGTCACGGAATACACAACTCTGTCATGCCTATGTACTTGCGGCGCAAAAGAAGTAACGCCCATATTCCTGTGTGGATAGCAGCGTGTGAAGCAGGAAGTTATCTGCAGGTATTGTCGGAACTTCCGGGCAACAAAGATACGTTCAGTTGACAACGCAATGGCGGCGTGTACATGCGGTATCAGCGATCGGTATCTACCGTCAAAAACGTGCGCGTGCGGTGGATACCTGTTGCTAGGCACAGTGTCGGCGTGTAAAGGTACCTTAAGGCTACATGCACGCATTGAGTATTTAGTAAGTTTATTCTTCAGTATTTGTAAAACAAAACCAGGGGCGTGAAAAAAGAAAGAGTTGAGATGTTGCATGTCTTTCTATTACACTTTTCCTCAGATTTTTCCACCCCTGGTTTTGACTACAAATACTGAGGTACAAAAACTCACCAATGTGTGCTTGTGGCTTTATGAACATTTATTATTCATGCCATCTAGAGTATGTGCACACTGAGTGTTTGGTGAGTTTTTTACCTCAGTATTTGTAGCCAAAACCAGGAGTGGGTGATAAATACAGAAGTGGTGACGTGTTTCTATTATTATTTTCCTCTGATTGTTCCACTCCTGGATTTGGCTCCAAATGCTGAGGTAAAAAATTCACCAAATACTCAGCATGTGAATGTGGCCTTAAGTAACAAAGGGGTTAAAATCTTTAAGGCCTTGTGCTTGACTATTTGGTGACTTTTTCACCTCAGAATTTGTAAGTCAAAACCAGGAGTAGAACATCAAATACTGAGGGAAAAAACTCCCCAAATACTCAGACAAGGCCATAAAGCCAGTCACCCTTTGATTACCCCAAGGCCACGTGCACACGTTGAGTATTTGATGAGTTTTTTAACTTAGTATTAGTAGCCAAAACCAGGAGTGGGTGATAAATACAGAAGTGGTGACTTGTTTCTATTATACTTTTCCTCTGATTGTTCCACTCCTGGTTTTGGCTTAAACTACGGAGGTAAACAACTCACCAATACCGTAAATTGTGTGGCAATATCATGTGGTGTGCGGCAGGGGTTGTGCTCCCGGGGTCTTGTAATCTGCTTCACGGTGGCTGTGCTTACTGCCACGGTGGATCCCCTCCAAATTGCGCACATACACAAAGTCCCCCAATAAAAATGGAATATAATGGTGGGATAGCTGTTTCTGTAGTTAATCTCCAATCATGAAGGAACACATAGGACTTGGAAATGAACAGTCTCTTTAATAGTAATTTAAAGATGGAGGACTATTACACACGGTAGTTAGAAGCTGCTCAGGTTTTGCACATACAGTTAGAAGTCACAGTCAGGTAGACAGTCAGACAGCTGAAGGAGATATATTACTAATTCCAATTTCTTGTCCCTAGATGTTACTGTTGATAATCCTATATCCTTTGCTTCCTAGGACAAAGGCAATCCGTCCACATGGCAGCTTTGAGCTCTTTCTTCTCTTCCTCCCCTCCTCCGACTTACTATTCTATTCTGTAGCCGAAGGTTTTGTACCTCCTCCCAATGCATGTGACCCTTACTGCTGCTGATCCGGTCGACAGGGTAGGGGGTACTCGGTTACGGGACAGGGAGTTACTTCGGTGCGGCCCCCATGTTCCCCCAGCAAAACCGAAACTGACCGAACCCGGTAACGAGTACCCCACAGCCCTGGGGGGGCATGTCAACTGACGCTACCCGGGGCCATGGGGGCTACTCGGGGCCAAGCCGTTGGGTTACTGCTGGGGAGTCTCCCCCTTGGTAAACAGCAGCCGGGCTGCAGCCTTCAGCGATTGGGCCTTTTCCCGCCTCTCATGCAGGGAGTGTCCATGGAGTCCATATTTTGGTAAACGAGTCCATATTATTGTAGACAAAAACTAATGAACCATGCACACAGTGAACATGTCTGTAGGACAGTGTTCACACCACCAAAAGATTGAATCACAAAACACAGTCAAACAAACGTGTAAAAATACTCTGTTGTAAAAAAACACAGTAAAAAGCAAGTGCTGCTGAAAAAGTAAAATACAGGGTATTTAGTTGATGCGTTTTTTGCAAAAAATGTATACTAAGCTGCTCTACCAACTTCAAGGTAACCCGTATCAGAGCAGTCCCTATCTGATGTATTTAAAACCTGACCATGGGTATTGGTACCTAAAATGAGCAGGATCCAGACAGGTCCAATGTCTGACTTGGACTGATTGCAGAAGACAGCTTTTTATGTGCAGGGCTCAAAGGGAGGGGTGGGAGACTCCCCAATCTTGCAGCAACAAGGAATAATTTAGACAAAAACTAATGAACCATGCACATAGTGAACACGTCTGTAGGACAGTGTTCACACCACCAAAAGACTGAACCACAAAAAACAGTCAAACGTGTAAAAATACTCTGTTGTAAAAAAAACACAGTAAACAGCAAGTGCTGCTGAAAAAGCAAAACACAGGGTATTTAGTTGATATGTTTTTTGCAAATAATGTATACTAAGCTGCTCTACAAACTTCAAGGTAACCCGTATCAGAGCAGTCCCTATCTGATGTATTTAAAACCTGACCATGTGTATTGGTACCTAAAATGAGCAGGATCCAGACAGGTCCAATGTCTTACTTGGACTGACTTCAGAAGACAGCTTTTATGTGCATGGCTCAAAGGAAGGGTTGGGAGACTCCCCAATCTTGCAGAAACAAGGAATAATTTAGACAAATTGTGTAATATAGCAGTCATCCGATCCATAACACAAACATCATTTATTCTTGTGTATAGGTCCGAAAGAGTGGGAATTGCTGTCCTCTTCCAAAAGAGAGAGATCAAACATTTAGCGGCAGTTAATAAATGCATCAGTAATCATAATGCCGGTTTGTCTAATCCCATAGGGAACAAATTTAGTAAATAAGCTAATGGATCCACGGGCACACTCTTGCAAAGGACCTTCTCCACCAAGGTCTCCATCTCTCCAGAAAGCCTGTATTCTGGTGCAGGTCCAGAAAATAATATAAAGTGAAGCTCCAGTAGCCCCACAGCGCCTGCATATGCCTGGGATAGCATTGTTAAATCTGTATAATAATTCGGGTGTATGATTCCAGGTCATGAGTAGTTTTAATTGGTGCTCTTTGTAGAGTGCCCATACAGAAGCTTTTTAGGCTCTGAACCATATTACTTGCCATGTTTGGTGGGAAAGTTCCATTACTTCCATTTCTGCATAAAAAGTTGTTTATTTAATGGAATTCTGTCACCCCCAAATCGCCTCCTAAGCTATTAAAACATGTCCCTGCAGCATCCCATCACTAATCCCACACTCTTTTTTGGTCATAAAAGCATTCAGTGAAAGTGAAGAAAAACATTATATCACTTACTCAATAGTGATGATAATGAGTAGTGGCTATATTCTTTAGTCACCCAGGCGAGCCCATGTCGTCATAATAACACGCCTTAAAGGAAACCTGTCACCTGATTTTAAGCTCCTACACTATCTCTAGCTGTCCTTACACCTTCCTAGCAGCTCCCTATCTATCCCTTTCTTATCTAAAGTGTCACTAGTAAGCATGTGTAAAATAAGTATAAACTTACTGCAGTCCCCGTGGTTGGGGGACTGGGTAGGCGTGCCCACGCTTCCATCAGCACACCTTTGTGGTGTAATGCACGCCCCGCTGGGCGGCATTATTCTGTGTCCTCTCTGCCCTCTTATTTGGAATCTCCCGCCCTCTTTGTAGTTCTAAGCACCGGCCGGGCATCACATCCGGCGCGGTGCATTATGGGGCCGGTCACGTGATCGGCCCTAGTGCATTATGGGCTTGATCACGTGATCGGCCGGGCTTCAATAAGTGCATTGCGCATGCGCGGAGCCAGGGTGATCACGTGATCAAGCCCATAATGCACTGGGGCCGATCACGTGATCAGCCCCATAATGCACTAGGGCCGATCACGTGACCGGCCCCATAATGCACCGCGCCGGATGTGACATCCGGCCGGTGTATAGAACTACAAAGAGGGCGGGAGATTCCAAATAAGAGGGCAGAGACGACACAGAATAATGCCGGCCAGTATACCCCATACCCCACAATGCGCAGGATTGGAAATGATGAGACCGCATGTCATACCAAGAAGGAGCTGCCTACAGATTTCAAACTAGGTGAAAGCATGTTTGGAAATCTGGTTATCACACCCACTGGGGCTTGATAACCACAGACCGAGTGGGGACATGAGCCTGAGAGATACCCAGAGTGACTGCACTCTGAAGACACCATCTTAAGTACCATAGGAACATATAAGTTATAAAATAATTTTCCTCAACTATTACAGTACAGTATTAGGCCAGACAGGGATGCTTGGGGATGTACTATGAAGCTGCAGGGACAGGTTGTGATAGGTTTGGGGGCATTAAAGTGTCTGACAGGTTCCATTTAAGTAGGTTTGATTCATTAAGGTTTAAACAATGTGCCTTGTGCTACCATTCACTTTAGTGTTTAGCAGTCTGTTAAAGGTAGCTGAGAACAGCGTTCATTTACCTCCAACATTGCACATCGGAGCCCCATACTTGAGATAGGTAATGGACCCTCAATGATGAGCAAGTTATAACCTATCCATAACTTGTCATGGCATTGTAAACAGGTTACCAATCACCCGATGAATGAGCACAATGCTCATTCATCGTGTCAAATGATCTTTTGTTTAACGCAAAAAAACCTTGTTTTCGGTTGTGCATCATCCTGCCTAAACAAGACTTGTGCTGGCCAGGACTAATGCTGCCTGTGTGTCTATAGGTACCGTCACACGCCGCTATTTGGCTTCCATATCGCTGGCGATTTGATGTGAGCACGCACGTTCAGGGCAATGTTTTCACAGCGCTGTGGAACTGTCACACATAACGATCTCGCGTGCGATCTTTGGCGATCCTGTGTTCTGGAAATCGCCTGCAGAAGACTGGAAGCAATCTTCCCTTCTCACATCGTCGCATCACACGCCATACTGTTTCGATAGGGGTGTGCTAGAGTGTTTTTCACTGCACCCCTATCACTGCGATTGGTGGACGCAACTGCGTTCCTATTGGTCAGCCTTGCGTGAACGCACAGGTCATCAAATAAGGTGCCTCGGACACGGCCAGCCAATCGGAACGCAGTATCGCCCACCACTCACCGCAGATGCGGCGCTAAAAAACACCATCCAAGCACGCCTACGGGATTGATTTCAGGATCGATGTGTACATCGCTATCGCCCTGTCACACGGCACAATCCGCTGAAATCGCCTGGTGGATATCGCCTGATTTCACTGCAGTGCTGGGCAATCAGGCGACCCTCCACCAGCGATTTCTCACCGTAGAATCGCCCAGTCACACGCCACTACACACAGGCGGTGTGGTTTCCACATCGCCGAATTCGGGAATTGACAGCCATTTCGCCAGCGATGTGGCGGCGTGTGACGGTACCTTATGGCTGCCAGATGGTCCATGTAAACAGACTCTTACCGAGATAGATATATACCTGTAATTTCAGAATTTCACAAAATAAATAATCTTGTAAATCAGCTTATATACAGTCATGGCCAAAAGTATTGACACCCCTGCAATTCTGTCAGATAATACTCAGTTTCTTCCTGAAAATGATTGCAATCACAAATTCTTTGGTATTATTATCTTCATTTAATTTGTCTTCAATGAAAAAACACAAAAGAGAATGAAGCTAAAAGCAAAACATTGATAATTTCACACAAAACTCCAAAAATGGGCCGGACAAAATTATTGGCACCCTCAGCCTAATGCTTGGTTGCACAACCTTTAGCCAAAATAACTGCGATCAACCGCTTCCGGTAACCATCGATGAGTTTCTTACAATGCTCTGCTGGAATTTTAGACCATTCTTCTTTGGCAAACTGCTCCAGGTCCCTGATATTTGAAGGGTGCCTTCTCCAAACTGCCATTTTTAGATTTCTCCACAGGTGTTCTATGGGATTAAAGTCTGGATTCATTGCTGGCCACCTTAGAAGTCTCCAGTGCTTTCTCTCAAACCATTTTCTAGTGCTTTTTGAAGTGTGTTTTAGGTCATTGTCCTGCTGGAAGACCCATGACCTCTGAGGGAGACCCAGCTTTCTCACACTGGGCCCTACATTATGCTGCAAAATTTGCTGGTAGTCTTCAGACTTCATAATGCCATGCACACGGTCAAGCAGTCCAGTGCCAGAGGCAGCAAAGCAACCCCAAAACATCAGGGAACCTCCGCCATGTTTGACTGTAGGGACCGCGTTCTTTTCTTTGAATGCCTCTTTTTTTTCTCCTGTAAACTGTATGTTGATGCCTTTGCCCAAAAAGCTCTACTGTTGTCTCATCTGACCAGAGAACATTCTCCAAAACGTTTTAGTCTTTCTCAGGTAAGTTTTGGCAATCTCCAGCCTGGCTTTTTTATGTCTCGTGGTAAGAAGTGGAGTCTTCCTGGGTCTCCTACCATACAGTCCCTTTTCATTCAGACGCCGACGGATGGTACGGGTTGACACTGTTGTACCCTCGGACTGCAGGGCAGCTTGAACTTGTTTGGATCTTAGTCGAGGTTCTTTATCCACCATCCGCACAATCTTGCGTTGAAATCTCTTGGCAATTTTTCTTTTCCGTCTACATCTAGGGAGGTTAGCCACAGTGCCATGGGCTTTAAACTTCTTGATGACACTGCGCACGATAGACACAGGATCATTCAGGTCTTTGGAGATGGACTTGTAGCCTTGAGATTGCTCATGCTTCCTCACAAGTTGTTTTCTCAAGTCCTCAGACAGTTCTTTGGTCTTCTTTCTTTTCTCCATGCTCAATGTGGTACACACAAGGACACAGGACAGAGGTTGAGTCAACTTTAATCCATGTCAACTGGCTGCAAGTGTCATTTAGTTATTGCCAACACCTGTTAGGTGCCACAGGTAAGTTACAGGTGCTGTTAATTACACAAATTAGAGAAGCATCACATGATTTTTCTAACAGTGCCAAGACTTTTGTCCACCCCCTTTTTTATGTTTGGTGTGGAATTATATCCAATTTGGCTTTAGGACAATTATTTTTGTGTTTTTTCATTGAAGATAAATTAAATGAAGATAATAATACCAAAGAATTTGTGATTGCAATCATCTCCAGGAAGAAACTGAGTATTATCTGACAGAATTGCAGGGGTGTCAATACTTTTGGCCATGACTGTCTGGCTATATGCCTCTGGATAGTTGTGAATAGATACAAGATCAGCTATATCAATGTTTAAAAGACAGGACTATTATACTGTTTATTTGCACAACTATGACTAATTATGTGCCATGCAGGAGCTCACATGCTGTAAATCATATGATGTTCAGTAAACCAGACCCACAGTTGTACAAAAGTCATAATCTAAAAGTGGTAAAGAAGCAGATAAAGATATAAGGTCACATGCCATTCATTGGCTAACAGCAAAGAATTACTATTATCTGGGATCCTGTATACTAAGAAGGGCTCCACATAGGATCATTGGTCCTATATGTTGGATTTTGTTATCTCCTTAGGACAGTTTTTTTGATAGGCTAAGATGACAATTATACACAGTACCTGGCGCCTGTAAATAGCTGTACTTTACTTCTACTGACTCACCGGAGCTGCAGTCGTACATTGTGGACTGCATTAGAGCTTCGTGAGAACATTTTTGATAATAAATTGGTGATTGAGGGAGTATGGGGGAGTCTTTAAATAAATTAATTTTTCCTGTGTGTTTTTTTAACTTTACCCTTACTGGGTTAGTAATGAGGGTGTCTGATACACCCCTCTCCATTACTAACCACCTGGGATTGATGTCAGCTGTCATTACACAGCTGAAATTAACCACAAAATATATTATCCCAATTGCCACTGCACCAGGGCACTCAGGATGAGCCAAGCAAAGTGCCAGAATTGGCGCAACTAATGGATGCTCCAATCCGGGGGCAGCTGGAAAATTTAGGCTGGGAAGGGCCAAATAACCATGACCTTTCCAACCTGGTAGTACCATCCCACAGTTGTTTGCTTTACCTTTTACCAGTGTTCAAAAATGGAGAGGACCCCATTTAGTTTTTTAACTTATTTATTTATTACATTAGTCCAGACTAAAAACAACCTTTGAGGCAATCCCCTATGTTTAATGGCTAAAAATCAGCTGTGAAATATGTGGGGTGGTGACTTGAACATAGCGCTGGAGCATGCTTTTGATTGAGTAACAAGTAGTGATGAGAGAGCACTAAAATGCTCGGGTGCTCGGTGCTCTGGCCGAGTATCTCAAGATACTCGTGTACTCGGCCAGAGCACCGAGCCCAATGTAAGTCAATGAGTGATAGGCTCCGCCCACAGACTTCCGGCTATAAAACGAGTATTGCCGTCGGAGGGCGGAAGGGCGGGCTTTTTCAAATCGTCTCCACATATAACACCTTGCTGTGGCCCCCAGAGGGACCCTAATAGTAAATCTGCTCTCTGTGAGGTGCAAGCTCCCTGTGTGCACTGAAGGGAGCTGTGTATATGTGTTAGATCGATATTTATTAGTGACGAGCCCGAGCATCTCGGCGGTACTCGGTGCTCGCCGAGCATCCCGAGTACCGGGATACTCGTGTGAGTAACGAGTAGCGCCGAGCATGCTCGCTCATCACTAGTAACAAGTGTCCCCAAGCACCCCAGTGCTCGATCGAGTGTCGAGTAGTGGTGAGCATGCTCGCACATCACTCAAGCAGTAATAAGGACACATTTTTTGAGGACAGAATAAAATGATTTTGTTTACTTGTGGCTATAGGATCTACAAAAAAGGGCAAACCCATAGTTGAATGCCAGAGGTTGAATAGAACTATGTCAGTCACTGGAGACAGTGGAGAAAGCCATGCGGATTGATCCACTTATAAATATACCAAACTCATAAGTATGAGCATGATATATTACCTGAACACTACTACTCACTAATGGCACAATATTTTTATGCTATTTTGGTTAATAGAATAGTGGATCTAAATAGCTTTGGACCAGCAAGGGCAATTTAATTTACCTTTGTATAGGAATTGAATGAATGAAACAAGAAAGTGAATTTTTAATATAATGCGCTACTGGCACCAGTGAGCTGTGAATCAGTGGCGTACAGTGGGCAAGGCAAGTTTTTTTTCATTCTAAATCCCTATCTATTTAGTGCCATAATCTAAACTATTTGCTAATATTTTTTAATTAAAAAATTCCCAACTACATTTCACTGTTAATCTATTTTTCCCCTACTTTCTTTTTGATGATGCTTCAATTGAGAATCTCAGTGAATGCTGGGATATTCAAACAAAGCATCATCAGGGGGCAGTGACCGCAGCCTCTTCCCCCTTACTGAAAAGAAACGTCATTAGTGATGCTTATTTTAGGGACTAGGGTAATCCATGCGCAATTTGCACTGTGCAAAGTGCACAATGACAGGGTGCTCTCTGTTGCCAGCTCAGACCAGCAGTAAAAATCCAGCAACAGAGCAAAGTGCACTGTCAGTACACGATATCAGAATACTCAGCAAGTAGAGACTAGCAAGTGACGTCACTGGTATTCTGACACTGCTGTGTCGCCAGCTCGTTACTACTCATCTGAGCTGACAATAGAGAGTGCACTACCATTGTGCACATCACACAGTGCACAGAGATTAGCCCAACCCCTGAAATGAGCGTCACTGATGACACTATGTTTTAGGGATTCGGGCAGAGTTGGTTCTTGGAGTTAGTGGTAAAATTATGGTGAGGGTTGTACATCAGGAGGATGGTAACCTCCACTTTTATGTTTTGGCTAATTGCCATAGAATTTGGGACTCTTCAGGTTGGGGTCCCTGGTTTTCCATCAACAGAGGTGCCCCCAAGTCTGAGGTCATGGCTGGGGTACTGCTGCATTACCTACATTTTACTAGATTGCTTTCCACTAGGCTTTGGAGCTCCAATAACCTCCTTACCAGCAAGTTGTATATTATTTTTATGTTTGTATAATAAAGGCCTATTTGGCCAAGTAATGTAAAACTGTGGTATGTGTGTGTTATTGGGAGGTAATCAGTGTGTGAAGGGTGGAGGTGTTAATGGTTGGCGGTGGTAGGGTCAGTTGGAGGGGAACCCTCTACAATTCTGCAGTCAAGAGACTGTCTTCTGGGCAATGCCAAGGGCATAAAAACAGATTTTTGGGCAGTTTATAATGCCTTCCCTGTTTTCATATAAAAACTGATAGCAGTTTTGAAGGGTTAAAGCTAAAGCAGGTGCCAGATTCAGGTGAATAGTTACCTCAACCCACCTTAAGAAAACCACATTCTGTTTAATTTCTTTGTTGTGGCAAACAGAAAAAAAAAGGACAAACATAAAATCAGCCAAACTCATCGCTCTTACAAAGAAGTGAAATTAATCAGCGGATCGTCTTCCAGTAAGTAGTTTTGATGTGAGACATTTCGTCTGTGCAAACACCACAGTTGTTGAAGTACAAGACGTTGCCCAAAGCTTATACATACAGTATGGGTCTAAATGAAAACCAAAAAATGGGGAAGAGTTGAAAATAAACATGAAGAAAAATGCAAAAAAAAAACACAACAAAGTAAATATTCATTGCATCACATTGAAGCTTACAGGAATTGACATACGTTAAGTGAAAAAAAAAAACAACCAGATGAATTCCAGTAACAGAAATGCGATGGTGAAAGAGTGATAAGAGCATAAAAAAGTAAAATCAACAGCCAAGGCGTCAGCTATTTAATTTCACAGCAACTCATGGTTCTCATGCAAAAAAAAATAGCTTTTACACATTTTCCATTGCAGACCATAAACAAACACTCAGTCATAAGGTTTAAGTGCCCCTTTTTTATGGTGCACCCACGTATAACAGATACCAACAACAACTTTTCTTGCCCATCAGGCTGGTAAGTGTAGTATGCAATGAGGAAGTGTTAAAGATGGAGATGGGTGAACCCGCAGATGTTCAGATTCTCCGGATCTGGCCAGACTTAATAAAAAGTCTGGTTTGGGACCAGTAGGACTAACCTGAACTTCTTTGCTATAAAATTGTGACAGAAACTAGAAAGAGGGAAAAAGAGCATAAAATAGGGTCTTATCTGTAAGGGTGCCGTTACACGGGGCGACATCGCCACCCATAACAAAGGCGACGTGGGGGCGTGGCCTATCGCCGGCGTCATCGCCCCTACGTCGCCTCATGTGAAGGGGTGATGTCGCCAGTCGCAGCGCTCTGAAGCCAGGTGACCATCATGGGGCGATGTGTACACATCGCCCCATGCAACCAGGCGCTGGCGACCTGTCAGGCGATGGGAGCCATAGGCTCCCATTGTCCTGCATCACCGCTGGGGTTTCCAGACAGCCTGGCGGCGATGCCGCCTGACAGATCGCCGGCGCGGCGCTGGAGGTGTCGCTCCGTCGACGGCGACACTGGCCGGGGTGGGCAAGAGTGTGCGCGCCCCCGCCATTCGCCGCCGACATCTCCAGCCCCGTCTCTCCATGTGACGGGGTCCTAACAGACACCAACAATTGAATGAAATAAGGCTCACCTATGAGGGTTGTGAAAAGCCACAACCACTATACAAGTTTGCAACAGCTGCAGTGGTCCCCAGAGATGAAGAGTACAACCACCGGTATAGAAAGGGTTAATTGATCGTGCTGTTGGACACACTCGTGTTTTAGGACTCCAGGGCCCCTTCCTCAGGACAAACCAACAAAAATTGTGGCTACTAGTCTGCAAAAGGAAGCAAAATGGGGATTAAGAGCAGTTAAATCATACTTGAAAGTCTCCATACTGCTCTTACACTACTTCCAGGTCAGCTCATTAAACCTCAAGAATATTCACTGCATCCCCCGCCCATCATCTGTGACAGCAACTGTGATTAACTGACTATGCCACCGCCCTCTGTGCCAGCATCTGTGATTGGTTGTGTGGCGCCCCACATGGTCAGACGTCACAGTGGGGTATTGCACCTGTAAAAGAGGTGTAATTTCCCCAGCTGCAAGTGGGCCCTAGGTTGGTGGGTGGGACCCATTCCTGCACTCCCACATTAGCAGAATGGTGGGAGGTTACCATGAGGGAGATATATTCTCCTCTAGGGGGAACGAAGAGTGGCTAGTCTGTGGAGGAAAGGAGTCGGAACAGTTGGAAAAGAGTGTGGAGTGAGGCGGAAGGTTTACCTGGATAGCTCTACGCTGATCAAGAGGGAGGAAGAGAGAGGATCCTGAGGGGGTCCTGAGAGAGGGCGCCTAACGTGTGGAGTCAGGGGGAAAGAAAGAAAGGGAGAACCCCAGCGTGGAGCGACCATACTCCAGGGAAATCCCCAGTCCACCACTGGAACACCGGGCCCGAGGAAACGGCCAGAGTCTACCCCTGCAGTCGTCAACCGGCTGCTGAGGTCTGTTTACCGGCTGCAGCACCCTGCCAGACAGAGCAGTCTGCTTGCTTCCTCACCACAAGGGAGGGGAGCCCCAAGTCTACCTACAAGGAGCCATTGGGTATAGACTCATCTTAGACAGGGAAGAAAGGACACGGGTTCGTCAACTAAGGTTTACCATGGGTTCCACGATACCACCTGGGATCCACTTGCAGCCACCCGTAGGGCTACCTGTTTGCATACCATCTTGCTGAACTGTGGACTCTGTATTTTACTGCTGACGTTTACAGTAAATTACCCGGGAGAAAGTGACTTTGCCTTTGTGTGGTTATATTCATCAACCTGCTTGTTTACAGGAATGCTGCCCCAGAGGACCAACTCCACCTGTAGGGAGCTTTGCCATCTCAGCCACATTACCATCCACCTCCGGAGGACTGTGGCAGTGCTGGTGACCCATCACCAGGTACTAAAGGTCACGTCACATGACAAACTCTAAACCCCCGTACATACACCCCTAAATGAAGTGTCACCCAGGCCACGGGCTCAGGCGCTGCCACCCGTGACATCCCCGCGAAAGCACACACCGAGCCTGATACCCGAGTACCCCAGGGCCTGGGGCTCGACAGTTGCTCAGCCTCACAGTAACTGTGTGTGTCCCTGGAGTGTAAAAATAAATTAATAAATGAAAAAAATGACATTGGGTCACCCATATTTGATACAGAGCACAGATAAAGCATAAAGCTGGAAGCTGCAGCCCCCAGCTGTGTGCATTATGTTGGATGGGTATCAAAATATGGGAGACCCCATGTGGGTTTTCAAATTATTTAAATACATATATATTTTTTTTAATGATGTGGAGTCCCCCCAATTTTGATACTTAGCCAAGATAAAGCACATGGCAAGGGGTTGGTATTCTCAGTCTGTGGAGGCCCATTGTTATTGGGCTCCCAGGCTAAGAATAGCAGCCCGTAGCCGCCCCAGAATCTAGCGCATTAATTAGAAACACCAAATCCTTGCACTTTACTCAGCAAAATTGTGCTCATTTCGATTGTCCTGGTGCTGTGGGAATCGGGATAATTTAAGGGGTTAATGACAGCTGTGAATTGACAGTTGACATGAAGCCCTGGATTGGTGATGTAGAGGTCTCTGAGACCCCCATATTACGTATCATGAAAGTAAATAGTTAAAAAAACACAGACACAGCTGTGACCTCAGGTAAACTCACTGACATCACCACTCTCACAACCAAGGCTCTCAGCGAGGTTAGTGTGTGACATCAGTGAGATGCCATGTTTGAGGTCGCACAGACACTAGGCATCCAGTACAGACCCCAAACTTAACTGTTAAGGCTTGTCCATCACTATTAAAGATTGTCCGAGATAATGATGTTATGCCTTTTTTCCCCAAAAAAACAGCGCCACTCTCTTTTCTGGGCGGTGTCTGGTATTCATGACCGGCTCCAGGTTTTTGTGGGCCCTGTGCGAAAGAGTCTCAGTGGGCCCCCTTTAAACATACTCGCTGTATATATATATACAGTATATATAATATAAAGGCTACAAGCCGCAACATATATATATATTCCCCACAAATATAATCCTTGTGCTGCCACTCCCCCGTGTACGGTGTCTCCCCCCTATGCTGTCTCCTCCCGTGTGCTGTCTCCCCTCTGAGTGCTGTCTCCCCCCTGTGCGCTCTGTCCCCTCTTTGCACGTCTACCCCCTGTGCACTGTGTCAACCCGTGTGGTGTGTCTCCCGCTATGCACTGTGTCTCTCCCCTGAGTCTATCTCTCCCCTGTATGTATGCAGAGCACTGTGCACACGTGATCGTCTGAGCACTGTGTACGCGTGATCTGCCGAGCACTGTGCACACGTGATCTGCCAAGCGCTGTGCACACGTGATCTGCCGAGCACTATGCACACGTGATCTGCCGAGCACTGTGCACACGTGATCTGCCGAGCACTGTGCACATGTGATCTGCCGAGCACTGTGCACTCGTGATCTGCCGAGCACTGTGCACTCGTGATCTGCCGAGCACTGTGCACTCGTGATCTGCAGTGTGCCAAGCACTGTGCACATGTGATCTGCAGAGCACTGTACACAAATGATCTTCAGTCTGCAGAGCACTGCAAGTCTGGTGATGTGCTGACGCGCTGTATGATGGTTGGGGGCTCCGGGGCACTGTGTATTTGCCCCTGACAGGGGACTGCTGCCCTGTGTGCAGCCTCTCCCCCCTTCTCCCTCCTAACCTGATGCTGTGGCCAACTGTACTGAGACTACACTGAGCCAGCGACCGATCTCTATGATCTGCAGGAGGAGCAGGAAGCGAAGGAGATAGATGTGACTCACCGCAGCCAGGTGCTTAAGCCTCTGACACTAGCTACTGTCACGGATCGGTGCTAGAGGCTGGAAGGGCCCGGTGGTCAAAGTAAAGGGGTAGGGTGAAAAATAAAGTTTGTCTCGTGACACCACCTGTGGGTGTCCGGTGATTGCACCGGCGCTGCTTGGATCTCCAGGGGATGTGCGGCAGCTAGATGGAAAACGCTCCCCACAGGACGAGCGAGAGTCCCCAGAGTCAGGATCCGTAAGGTTAGAATACGGCACTTCGATTGTTCTTGGAAGGCAAGATGATTAGTGGTAGTCCCGGAATAAAACTCAGACACGCTGCTCTTCTGCACGGGTCTTTACTGTAGTTCTGCATGGTACACGGTAAAACAGTTCTTAGGTAACGGACTGGGTGGTCTCAGTGGCGAACAGTCTCTGTCCAAAGCTCCACAATGTTCCTTCTTTACTAACTGCCCCTTTGTTGCTCGTCGCAGCCTTTTTGCAGCAGGTCAGGATACTGGGGTTTCTCTAGTGGATTGCCTGAGCCGGGTTCCCAAGTCGGCTACAAAGGGTCCTAAACCCCACTGGTGGGTACCCCTCTGGTACAGCTATGGAAGTGGTGTCTGTAGTGATGCGCTCCTATGAAGATCTTCTATCACTCCGGTTTGTAGTACAGTGATGGACAGCTGTCTACCTCGGAACCGGTCTTCGGTGGGACTGGGCGCGGGTGTCTTTGGACCCGTTGCTTTGCTACTTGGCCCCTTTCACGTCTGGGTCACCGCTTCTCGGTGCCCTCCCTGTTAGCTCTGTAGTTTTCACTTCCTCCTTGTACTTGTTTCTTCCACCGGCTAACTTGCTTTCTGCTCTTTCCCCACACTCAACATCTTACACTCCTCCCATCATGACCCAATTGGTCCCCTACCTCTGAATGTTGCATGTGGTGCATGGAGCTTTGGATTTAACTTGTTCACCATTGAGACGGAGAATATTACATCTTCAGTCAGGGATGCAATACCCTCCTGTGACGCACTAGTTGCGGGGCGCCACAGATGGAGATCAGTAACAGTCTCAGTACAGATGGTCACTTCGATCAGCATCAGGTTAGGAGGGAGAACGAGGGGGGGCTGCACACAGGGCAGCAGGGGGCCCCTGTCAGGGGCAAATACACAGCGCCAAGGGACCCCTAGCCATCAGGGGTAGGAGGCAGTGTAAGACTAAAAGCTTAGACATGTCTGCCTCAGCACACAGCTTTAGCAGCAGGTAGCGCAGTGCGCTGCGATGCTATTGCTCCCTTGAAAACCCGATGTTTACCTTGCCAACCAGCTCCATTAAATGCTCCTGGATGTGTGCTTTAGGACAGTGCACAGGAAATGCTGCAGACCATGTTTCCTGTGCGCTGTCCTAAAGCGCACATCCGGAAACTTTGAATGGAGCGGGTTAGCAAGGTAAACATCTAAACATCGGGTTGTCAGGGGAGCAATAGCATCGCAGCGCACAGCGTCACCTGCTGCTAACGCTGTGCGCTGAGGCAGACATGTCTAAGCTTTGTGTTTATAGTGCAAATGTGACGCTAGCCTAACTGAAGGCAGGAGACACTGTCCTGCTCCAGACAGCATGGGCCCCCAGACACGCAAAGGCCCCGGCACTTGCCCGGGTGCGCCGGGTGCTGACGCTGGCCCTGCTGGTATTACAATGTAGTTTTATTCTTAATGATTGGTATTGAACTGCAATACCAACCAACTTTATACACAAGAGTGGTGCTGCAGCCCAGGGCGCACCTACTATGAGGTGACATGAGCTGTGTGTTTCAGGCGGCATCCCCTGCTGGTAGACAGAGGGGCGGCATCCACGGTGGTGCCCAGTGGTAGCTCGACCCCCCACAGATGCCGCAGCCGCTCCTATAGTCCTGGCCTCCGCTGCGGCCACATTTTCCCTGGTCATGCCTGCTTTCTGAGTCTCTGTATGTATAGAAAGGAAAGAAGTCCGGCTTTCAGGATCGCGCTGTTCCAGTTCACAAGGAGTTAATCCAAGGACCATCAGTGATCATAACTTTCTTTTTATTCTAGAAAACTCTACGCGTTTCGTGTACACGCTGTACACTTCCTCAGGAGCAAAGTGTCCTTGTGAACTGGAACAGCGCGATCCTGAAAGCCCGACTTCTTTCCTTTCTATACATGCAATTCTAGTGACCGGCTGATTGCTGCAGTTCATCGGATCCTACCCATTTGTGCTTATGGTTGTTGTGTTCCACACAACTGAACCAGGTGAGTGGATCCATATCTGTGAAACGATTTTACCATTGGATAAGACCCTATTGTGCGCTTCTGTCTCCCCCTTTTTTCTGAGTCTCTGTAGCTCAGCACGGCGAGAAGTGATGATGTCATCAATGAGCGCCTTGCCGTGCAGAGACTCAGAGTGGCTGAGAGAAAAACACTGAGGAGAGGAGACCTGGAGCAGACAGTGAAGACCAAGGAGAGAGGGAAGTATTTACTTTTTTTTTTTTAAACAGAGATTACAGTGGTGGCATACTATTGAGCACTGTGTAATGTGCATAAATAATATAGGACTTTGGGGGTGTATTATACTATGGCATATGGAGGAGTTTGGAGATGTATGCAGCCCGTCTTATCTAATAGCGTGGGCGTGACCAGTAGGCTGCACACTGACACTATGCATTACACTGCTTTTCTGACTGACAGCCTATGGTAAGCTTGTCTCTATAAATACCACAAATCACCTCCCCCATAGCATGGCTGGTCACAGGTGACACAACCACCCCCAATGCTTGGCTGGTTGCCGGAGATTGTCCACCGGTAAAAGGGTATGTGCCCACAGAACGTTTTTTAAGCAGTCCTGAACGCAGCAAAACCTGAACTGCTTTCAAGAATCCTAGAATCCTTGTCAGGAGATTTTCTGCGTTCATGTCCTGCATTTTTATTGTGTTTTTAACGTGTTTTTTTGTGCATTTTTTGTGCGTTTTTACTGCGATTTTGATGCTGTGTTTTTCCTGCGTTTTTGCCATTGACTGCAGCAAAAACGCAGGAAAAAGAGAACATGTCAATTCTCTCTCATCTGCACCAAAACTGCAGGGGTTTGACAGTTCTTGACACTTGCAAAACCAATATGTGGGTACAGCGTTTCTGTGAAACACATTGGTTTTGCTGGGAATCAAAACCGCAAGAACAAATTAGCATACATTACCATAAAACCAATGGTAAACTGCAGGCAGAAACCGCAGCAAAAACATCCTGTGGGCACATACCCTTAGACACCTGTGTTGCCTCTTAGTAGAGCTAGTAGCTTTCTGCTAAGTGCAATGGATGTTTGTCATGGCTATTTTCCGGTGTGTTTTCCTGAATTTTCTGTCCTTTTGCGTTTTTCTGCTAAAGCAGACATATGGTTAGGACTTGTAAGTGTGAGGGTCCTTGATGGTAGGTTACGAGTAGAGATGAGCGAGTACTAAAATGCTCGGGTGCTTGAAGCTCGGGCCGAGCATCCCAAGATACTCGTGTACTCGGCCCGAGCACCGAGCCCAATGCTATCCTATGAGACATAAAAGAGAAGGAGGGGCGCTCCTAGTGTAAACCTGGTGATGGGAGGGAGGGAAAAGGGTAAGGCCAGGGTTACACATAGAAATCCGTTTTTGGAAGTCCTTTTCATCACCAGTCCTTTTTTTTTGGGGTGCTTTTTGAGCCTCCTGCACTTCTGAACGTTTTTGGGACTTAGTCATTTTTTCATGAAAAACGCATATGCGTTAACGCATGCGTTAACGCAGATGCCTATATGTGCTATGCGTTAACGCATGCGTTTCCCATAGGGCCCCATGTTAAAAAAACGCATGCGTTAACGCATGCGTTTTTTAACTGATGCCAAAAACGCTGTTTACTGCGTTTTTGGCTCAAAAACGGACAGGGCAATGTTTTGAGCTCCAGAGAAAAACGCACAGGGTGTTTATTACACCCAATGCGTTTTTCTGTCAGTTTTTGGACTTAGAAAAAAAAATTAACAAAACTGAAGCCAAAAACGGACTGAGGGCTTATGTGTGACCCCAGCCTGAGTGAGGTGCTCAGCTGGTTGGGTTATGCATGCGAGGGAGGGAAAAGGGTGAGTGAGGTGCTCACCTGGTCGGGTTATGATCACCTCATGGAGGCGGAGCCTGCTGCTGAAACGTGTTGTGAGGACCTTGAGGACTTTGTAATCTGAGCATTGTGACTATCCTATTATCATGTTAATCTGGAGTAAAGGAAAGTATCTTAATTCATAACCCCCTGCGCCTCCTTCTTGAGCACCCCTGTCACCGCTAACTACCTCCTTTTATCCAATGTTATTCTATGGGAGACCTGAGTATTTTTCTGGCATGACCTCCAGCAGCATGGAAAAACCCTAAAAATATCATAAAAGTCTCAGAACAGTGCTGAAATGACATGGAACAGCACGGGGAAGACCCCTGTAAGCATTTCAGATTCCATTTCTGTGAAGAATGTTGTCAGTGTATTACGCCACTTTTACGGACTGTCAAGAAAACGTCACAAAATGAAACCAAAATGGATTTTCCTGGAGAAAATATTAAGGGCTCATACCCACTTGTGAGACAGAGTTGGTGTATGTTAGTTTTTTGGATTACATGAAAGATTTAAAAAAAAAAAAATTGTGTGGCACTCCAATGCCGCTGGGAAGAGGCATACATGAAGGCCTCTTTAAATAATGTGCCCATTTTAAAGGGGTTGTCCGGGCTTATGTTTTATTTCATATTTATATCTAGGCTGCAAAATGTTGACAATCTGCAATATACATGTTGTCAACATTTTGCAGGGTTTCCTAGATATAACACATTTACTGCTGGCAGAGAATGTCCAGGGGGTGTGATTGTGCATGCTGGTCGTTTACTCCTGCTCTAGCACAATCACACCCCCTCCCCTATTCTTAGTATGGCCAGCCACCCCCAGGACATACATGCCCACCCCCTGCCCACTAAATACTATGGAATGCCAACACCCCCAGGGCTCCTACTGGCCGCCCCAGCCCCTAACATCACCACCCACCCTCTGCAAAACAGCGGTCCCCAGTGCACTGATGCAAGGTGCCGAAACCGCTGCTGTGAAAGCGATTCCGGCACACTGTGTCAGTGCAGCAGGGGACCCGCTGCATATGTGTGCTGCTCACCCTCCGTCTTGTGCAGCCGGTGGTCCTCCGCCCTGGTCCCGGTCATGTGCAGCCGGGGTCCACACTCTGCAGCCGTATCTGTGCTGTGTGGAGCGGTGCCCGTCGCCTGCTTTCTCCAGACCTCCAGTACCATAGAGCTGGTGGAGCGGTATAGAGAGGACCGCTCCACCAGCTCTATGGTACTGGAGGTCTGGAGAAAGCAGGCGACGGGCACCGCTCCACACAGCACAGATACGGCTGCAGAGTGTGGACCCCGGCTGCACATGACCGGGACCAGGGCGGAGGACCACCGGCTGCACAAGACGGAGGGTGAGCAGCACACATATGCAGCGGGTCCCCTGCTGCACTGACACAGTGTGCCGGAATCACTTTCACAGCAGCGGTTTCGGCACCTTATATCAGTGCACTGGGGACCGCTGTTTTGCAGAGGGTGGGTGGTGATGTTAAGGGCCGGGGCGGCCAGTAGGAGCCCTGGCGGTGTTGGCATTCCATAGTATTTAGTGGGCAGGGGGCGGGCATGTATGTCCTGGGGGTGGCTGGCCATACTAGCAATAGTCGAGGGGGTGTGATTGTGCTAGAGTAGGTGTAAACGACCAGCATGCACAATCACACCCCCTGGACATTCTCTGCCAGCAGTAAATGTGTTATATCTAGGAAACCCTGCAAAATGTTGACAACATGTATATTGCAGATTGTCAACATTTTGCAGCCTAGATATAAATATTAAATAAAACATAAGCCCGGACAACCCCTTTAAGGAAGTGGGTCTTTTGTAGTATTGCCCTTTGGCAGGGCAGCCAAAAATTGTGTGGCACCCTAATGCCCCTGGAAAGAGATGCATGAGGGCCTCTTTAAATATTGTGCCCATTTTAAGGAAGTTTGTCTTTTGTAGTATTGCCCTTTGGCAGGGCAGCAAAAAATTGGGAGGCACGCCAATGCCCCTGGAAAGAGACGTGCATGAGGGCCTCTTTAAATATTGTGCCCATTTGAAGGAAGTTTGTCTTTTGTAGTATTGCCCTTTGCCAGGGCAGCCAAAAATTGGAAGGCACCCCGATGCCCCTGGAAAGAGACGTGCATGAGGGCCTCTTTAAATATTGTGCCCATTTTAAAGGGATCCTGTCACCTCCAGAACGCCTCCTAAGCTACCAAAACATGTCCTTGCAGCATCCTATCACTAATATCACACTCCTTTTGTCTCCTAAAAGCAACCTGTGAAAGTGCATAAAAACGTTTTAATACTTACTCATTAGGGATTATAATTAGCAGGGGCTATATTCTTTAGCCCTTAGGTATGTTGTTTTGCAGCTCCAGGATCCAGCCCCTCTCTGTCTATGTGCTCTGCTTGTGCAGGTTTTGCCCTCCCCCCTCTCTCTCACTCACAGAATGCAAACCATTAGTCTTGCCTTCAGCTCCACATCACAGCAGCACAGACAGATAGAGGGTGGATCATTCAGGGTGTGAAAATGAGCACCTAGGGAGGGCATAGAATCTCACAGGGGACGCCCTGTGAGACTTATTCAGGGACAAGAAGTCTCAGATTTGTAAGTGTATATTATTGATTATTCCAATGTTACAGAGCACATTTTGTTTATAGAAAAGGAGCACTAATACTGATATGTTAGAGTGCAGGGACAGGTATTAATAGGGTTGAGGGTGATTTGGAGGTGTCAGGTTCCCTTTAAGGAAGTTTGTCTTTTGTAGTATTGCCCTTTGGCAGGGCAGCCAAAAATTGGGAGGCACCCCAATGCTCCTGGAAAGAAACATGGAGGAGAGCCTCTAAATATTGTTCCCATTACAAAGGGGCGGGTCTCCTGTATTTGTAATGCCCATTCTGTAAGCATGGACTAAAACATTTACCCCTGGGGGTATACATGAAACTACTGCCTAACTTTTGAACGGTTAGAGTCATCATCATCATAAGTATCATGAACCACGGTCGCACTGATCATATGATGGTGGCGGATGAGGAGAGGGAGGAGCAGTACAGCAAGTAGCCAAATTCATGAAGTGTGTACCCATGTGTGGATGTGCGGAGCTGCATGGCAATTTACTGGCATAAAATTTAAATTCCGCTATCATTTGGTGGTGGTGTGGTGAAGTCAGGCCCAATCCAACCCTTGTTCATCTTGATCAGAGTCAGCCTGTCAGCATTTTCAGTTTACAGGCGAGTGCGTTTATCAGTAATGATTCCACCTGCGGCACTAAAAACATGCTCTGACAAAACGCTAGCGGCAGGGCAGGCCAGGACTTCCAAGGCATAGAGAGCCAATTCCTGCCACGTGTCCAGCTTGGATACCCAATAATTATAAGGCACAGAGGAATCTAGGAGCACTTTTGTACGATCGGCAAGGTACTCCCTCAGCATCTTCGCAAACTTTGCAGTCCTTGTGACACTACCCCGCTCCTCAGCGCCGGTGCTACGGGAGGTGCTGAGAAAACTGTCCCAGATCTTTGAGAGTGTTCCCCTACCTTTGCTGGATTGTACTTTTGCCTCTCTCGGCTGGACCCCTTGCTTGTCCACCGAATTGTGACCTCTGCCGCTAGCGTTTTCAGAAGGGAATTTTTTGACTAATTCCATGACTGTGGCCTTCTGGTACTGCAGCATTTTTGTAGACCTTTCCACCTTGGGAATAAAAGAAATAAAGTTCTCCTTGTAGTGTGGGTCTAAAAGCGTCACCAACCAGTAATGAGTGTCCGCCAAGATGTTGATAACACGAGGGTCACGAGACAGGCAATGTAACATAAAGTCAGCCATGTGCACCAGACTGTTAACAGGCAAGACATCAGGGTCCTCACCAACAGCATGACTGGCCATGCCGGCCTCATCCTCCTCCTCCTTCTCTCCCCTGTCCTCTGGCCATCCATGCTGAACCGACGATCTGACGGTTGTGCATGTATTACCGTCAATTCCGCATGAATGAAGCTCTATTTCTTCATCATCCTCCTCCTCGTCATTGTCCTCCAATGCACGTTGGGATGAGATGAGGTTGGGCTGTGTGTAATCACCCAGTACGGTTTCTTGCTCCAACTCATCGTGCTCCGCCTGCAATGCCTTTGATTTTGATCAGAGAGCGTTTTAGAAGACAGAGAAGCGGGATGGTGACGCTAATGATGGCGTCATCACCGCTCACCATCTTGGTGGAGTCCTCAAAGTTTTGGAGGACGGTACATATGTCGGACATCCATGTCCACTCTTGAGGTCTTATGTGTGGAGTTTGAACCATATACCAACGGCCTAGTTGATGCTGGTACTCAACAACTGCCCTCTTCTGCTCACAAATCCTGACCAACATGTGCAGTGTGGAATTCCAACACGTGGGGATATCACACACCAGTCTGTGAGCCGGAAGCTGCAAACTCCGCTGAAAGCCGGCAAGGGCGGCAGAAGCAGTAGGTGACTTTCTAAAATGGGCACACAGGCGGCGTACTTTGACGAGCAGATCAGACAGCTCCAGGTAGGATTTAATAAACCGCTGAACCAACGAGGTTGAGCACATGGGCCATGCATGGAACATGTGTCAGCTCGCCTCAGAGCCGCCACAAGGTTCCGGCCATTGTCACACACGACCATGCCTGGCTGTAGGTTCAGCGGTGTGAGCCAGTGATCTGTCTGCTGTTTCAGAGCTGTCCACAACTCTTCAGCATTGTGGGGTTTGTCACCTAAGCATATTAGCTTCAGCACAGCCTGTTGTCGCTTAGCCAAGGCAGTGCTGCAGTGCTTCCAGCTTGGGACTGGTGTGGAGGGTGAAGTGGAGGAGGGGGAGGCTGAGGAGCATGACGTTACGGAGCTGTACACTGTGGGTGAAACCCTGACTGAGTTAGGGCCTGCAATCATTGGTGTCGGAAGGACGTGTTCCGTCCCAAGCTCAGACTGGGTCCCGGCTTCCATAATATTAACCCACTGTGCCGTGAGCGAGATGTACCGGCCCTGCCCACAAGCACTTGTCCACGTGTCCGTGGTTAGGTGGACTTTGCTTGAAACTGCGTTTTTAAGGGCACGTATGATGTTTTGTGACACGTGCTTATGTAATGCGGGGACAGCACACCGGGAAAAATAGTGTCGGCTGGGGACCGAGTAATGTGGAACAGCCGTCGCCATCAGGTTGCGGAATGCTTCCGTCTTAACCAGCCTAAAAGGGAACATTTTCAGCGTAAGCAGTCGCGAAATGTGTGCATTTAGAACTGTGGCATGTGGGGTGTTGGCAGCGTATTTGTGCCTGCGTTCCAAAGATTGGTGTATGGATAACTGAACGCTGCGCTGGGACAAGGACGTGGTTAATGATGGTGCTATTTCTGCTTGTGCATCTACAGGTGAAGGACAGGAGGCATCTTCGCATACAGTATAGACAGGGGATTGTCTTGCACGCACAACAGTGGAAGACACAGCGGTGTCACCCGCAGACACTGCTACTGGACTTTGCTGTACATCCCACAAAGTCGGGTGCTTTGCTGCCATGTGCCTGATCATGCTGGTGGTGGTCAGGCTGCTAGTTTTGCTACCCTTGCTGATGCTGGCATGGCAGGTGTTGCAAATGGCCTTTTTGGAATTATCTGCAGACACCTTAAAAAACAGTCAGACTCGAAGACCTAACAGTTGTATTGGCAACTTCTGTCATGTTGTTGTTCGGGGGAATGGTTGATTGCCTTCTGCCTGCGGACACCACCCTGCTTCTTCCGGCCTGTTGTGATGCTACACTACACCTAACTCCCCCTGTGCACTGCTGTCCTCGCTCTGCATGTCCTCCTGCCAGGTTGGGTCAGTTACTGGATCATCCACCACGTCGTCTTCCACTTCAGCACCCTGGTCCTCCTCCTGACTTTCTGGCAATTGTGTCTCATCATCGTCCACCTCTTGTTGAGACACGTTCCCACCGTTGCCTTCGTGAGACCGTGGCTGCTCAAATATTTGGGCATCGGTACATACGATCTCCTCATGACCCACTTCAACTGGAGCTGGCGAGAGGCCAGAATCTACGAATGGATAAGTCAGCAGCTCTTCAGAGTGTCCAAATGTGGGATCAGTAATGTCCGGGTTGGGCACTCGGCATGGTGGGAGGAAGGAGGATCAGGGTGTGGAATGTGCGGGCCAGTCTCATGGCTACTGACACTTGACCATGTGGAAGACAGGGTATTTGTGGTGGTGCCAAACTGACTGGAAGCATTATCCGCTATCCAACTAACAACCTGTTGACACTGGTCTTGGTTTAATAGTGGTGTACTGCTGCGGTCCCCTAGAAATTGGGACAGGAAGATCGAGCGAGATGATGTGGGTGTTTGTCGTGGCGCAATTCGAGCTTGCACATGGCCTCGGCCTCTGCCTGCACCACCATCACGTCCAGTTCCGTGTCCCTTGCCACCGGTCTTGCACATTTTCAATGTTGTGCTGCCTGTATACAGCTAAATGAAGGCGTCCAAAAGAGGGTTTTTAGCTGCACACTAAAAATACAGATTACAGCGGTTTAATCCCAGCAGCTGGAACGGTCAGACACAAACGCTGACACGTATACCATGTTTTGGCGTATACTACTTGGAGCTACAAGCCACTCCTGCGGCACTAAGATGCTAAATGAATACAGACAAGAGTTGGTTTTAAGCTGGATACTAAGATTAGAGATTAAGGCCCTGCAGGTGGACTGGTCAGACACAAATGCTGACGAGAATACCTACTCTTTTGGCGTATCCTAATTTACTTTACAACCTCCTCTTGCTGCACTAAGATGCTAAATGAATGCAGACAAGAGTTGGTTTTTAGCTGGACACTGAGATTAGAGATTAAGGCCCTGCTGGTGGACTGGTCAGACAGAAACGCTGACGAGAATACAGAGTGTTTTGGCGTATGTTAATTTACGCTACAACCTACTCCTGCCTATAGAGAGCTAAATTAATCCCTAAAGGCACTGTTTTGGGATGGATGAGATTTCCAGCCTGTACACCAGCCCCAGATGTGATGCAGGCTGGTATACTGGCACAGTGAAGTTTGCTATATACCCTGCCTCCCTGTATACAGCTCTATTAGTCCTCAGAAGTACTGTTGTGGTAATTAGATTGGCAGCCCTGCGCCTACACTAGCTAAAAGGCCACAAATCTGTCCCTCAATCAGCAGCAGCTCTCCCTACACTGACTGTCTGTGGAGCAGAGTGACGAGCACAGCGCGGTCAGGTCTTATAAAGACTTGATCACGCTGTGCGGCCAGCTAATCACTGTAAAGCCACAACCAACATGGCTGTGGCATTACAGCGTCTGTCAGCCAATCCCTGCATGTGGGCTGGCTCTGTAAAGAGCGCCAACATGCAGGGAGGTGGACCCTGAGCATAGCAAGAATATCGCTAGATTACTCCGTACTCGCCGAGTACCCCGAGTACCGAGATATTCGTGCGAGTACCGAGTAGTGACAAGCATACTCGCTCATCCCTAGTTGCACATAATGTACTACAAGTTAGATGTGATGACAGGCTGGTATCATTCACACCTGACAGCGCTCCTGAATTTTCACCATTGCCTATAAGCCATTACTCCAGATAGTTGGGTCTCACTAGAAGTCTATTATTCCCCTAATCTAAAAGCATGGGGGTCCTATAAAAATACAATAAATTCACATAGATTTACTGTAAATTTTGTATGTGGCTGAATCCGATCAAGACATATAATATACTCTGGTGTACAATACTTAGAGGGTATTCGTTTGCAGCATGGCAGATGAATGGGAAAGTGTGCCAATAACTGATCCATTGGTTAATTATATATTATCCAAAATGTAAACAAAAGCAAAAAGCAATATTATTCCTTTGGTTGAGAATTGCCCTATAAATCATTCAGTTGCATTGGAATTGTAAAAGGGAATCCATCAACAGGTTTTTGCTATGTATTCTGAAAACAGCATGCGGTAGGGGTTAACACAGATTTCAGCAGTATTTCTTATCACACTGTGTGCTGTTTAACTGCAATGTTTGTTTTCCTTTAACAGATTATCATTGCCAGATAGAGGTCGGCTAGTCAGGCACACCCCCTACGCTGATTAGCAGCTCACTGTCGATAGACATTGTATACAGAGTCTGGTGTTGGTGGGGGAAGCTTTCTCAGCTCTGCTACTTGCTGAATCTAAAAACTATGTGTTACACTGTGTTGTTTACTTAAACTTACTGTTTTATCACTAGGACATAATCATTGCTGTGACTGACTGGCTCATGCCATGTTGTCCAACTCCACCACCAATTCTGATTAGCAGCGCACTGTCTATAGAAATGTACATACAGAGCCTGGTGTGTGTGGGTGCAGCATTTTCAGTACTGCTAAAACTAAAATCTTTGATTGTGTCAGAAACACTGCACCAAGTAATCTAAGTGATAAATCGTTCGATTCAGGGCCTCTATACCTACATCATGCTGTTCTCATTTGAGGTAGCAAAAACCCTGCTGACAGATTCCCTATACAGATAATCTGGGCATTACACCATCCAGGATGATCGCTTGCTGGGTGCCAATTTAGCATTAGAGTCCCCCATTATTTTACAACCGCTGTATGGCCATCTCATTAAAGGGAACCTCTTTTGCCATCCCATCTGAGAAGCATAATATAGAAATAGAGACCCTGATTCCAGCGATGTGTCACTTACTGAGCTGCTTGCTGTCATTTTGATAAAATTAGTGTTTTCTCTGCTGCAGATTTAGCAGTTTGTGACTATACCAGACTACCTGGCAGAAGGCCAAATCAACAAGAGAGAACAAGTAGACTGCTAAGGGCTTTGACACACTCTGCTACTTACATGCGAGTCTCTCGGACGAGACTCGGAAGAGGCTGGAGCAGTGACCCTGAACGGCCTCTCCCTGTCTGGACGGGGAGCAGGGAGCTGCACAAAAACACAATCAGCTGACACTCCTGTCCAGACAGGGTCACTGCTCCAGCCTCTTCCGAGTCTCGTCCAAGAAACAGGGATTTTATCAAAACTACACTGAGCAGCCCTGTAAGTGACACATCGCTGGAATCAGGATCTTGGGTCCTATATAATGCTACTCTCAGACTAGGTCACAAAAACCTGGTGATAGGTTCCCTTTAAAGGAAGATCCTGGTAGAGGACTATTATTTTACAATGGAATCAGCTGAATACACTACGTACCGTCGGTGTAATCCCTACAGCTAAAAGGATCAACAATTCAGAGCAATAAAGAGAGTACACTAATCTGTGGGTTGGAGAAGTCGCCATTGCGAGGATTCATGAAGCAATGTCAGTATAACCAAACAATGCAAACCAAATACTGAACTAACAAAGAAAAATAATATAAAATAGAGTAATCGTACATATATACATGGTGCATGGAGGCAAAGTACAAAACTCCTCCCGCGGTAAACAACAAAATAAAGCATATTTCTCGGGTTTATAGAAGGATACACATAATAATTATAGATCAATGCAGTTAACGCCCTATTGCACATTATTAGACAAAAGGTAAAGCTGAACGGCTAAAGAAGCTTAATGACAGGATTTACCAAAGTATTATTATTATTGATTTATATAGCGCCATTGGTTCCATGGCGCTTTACATGTGTAAGGGCAGAACAAGGACGAGAACATAAAGAACGATGAATAAATCATACAGGTACATTAGGACAGAGATCCTGTCCACAAGGGCTCACAGTCTATAGGGGATGAGTGAGAGACAGTAGGAGGGGGAGAGAGGTGAGATGGTGCAGCGGATTAGGTCTCAGTGTGGGTTATAGGCTTGAAGGAAGAGGTGGGTCTTGAGGTTCTTCTTGAAGGTTCCCAGGGTGGGGAGTGTCTGATGTGGTGTGGAAGATAGTTCCAGAGTATGGCGGATGCACGAGAGAAGTCCTGTATGCGGTTGTGGGAGGTGGAGATGCGAGAGGAGAAGAGAAGGAGTTCTTGAGAGGAGCGCAGATTGCGTGAGGGGTGGTATCGGGAGACCAAGTTGGAGATGTATGGAGGGGACAGGTTGTGGATGGCCTTGTATGTCAGGGTTAGGGTTTTGAACTTAGATCTCTGGGAAGTGGGGAGCCAGTGAAGGGCTTGGCAGAGGGGGGAGATGGGGGAGTAACGGGGCGACAGGTGGATGAGTCGGGCAAGTCTGAAAAACAAGGTAAAAACGAGATAAAATGAGTGAAGTTGGGTAATGAAATACATGGGTCTATAAAAAAAATATACCCTGTGAGCACAATGCATTCGTCATATGTAGCTGCAGATAAAAGGAGCTCTGTGATGCAAACAATGGGTTAATTTGAGACCGACGTCCTTGATCCATCTTCAGTTAAATCATACCTGCAAGAAAAAGAATATTTACTGATTAAAAGAAACACAGTAATTCAGCTAAATATATTCTTAAATTATATATACATTATTTTTTGTTATATATACAAATTAAATTTGATATAATTATTGAATCAGGCAGCCCTGCATCCCCTCTCATACCCTGGAAGAGGGAGGTTTCTTCTCATTCAGACAAAATGGGAGGGCTGCATCTGATCAGTAGTCGCTGATCGCCTGCAGGGGCTGGTTACAACCATAGTATGTATATATAAAAAAAAACACAACTAGAGTACAGGGTGGGTGCGAGGTTACTCATGGATTCCTGCAGTACTTTAATATTTTTATATAATTTATTCATTATATTAATAAATTAATAAATTAAATTAAAATTAATGAATAAATTAATATAATTTAATATATATTTATATTTCATATAAATTAATATAATAATTAATTCTATAGCACTTTACATACATGAGTAATGCTGTCTCTCTTGGAGCTCACACTCTAAACATCCTATCAGTATGTCTTTACAATGTGGGAGGAAACCGGAGTGCCCGGAGGAAACCCAAGCAAACATGGGGAGAACGTACAATCACCTTGCAGATGTTTGTCCTTGGTGGGAAATGAACCCAGGACCTCAGTTTTGCAAAACTGCAGTGCTAAACCATGAGACACCGTGCCACCCACGGTGCTCAACTACCTCCGTGCCTTTAAACTGAACCAACCAGCAGATTTATGCCTTATAAACTAGAGGCAGTGCAGTAATGGCACCTGGATGCTAATTAAACCGATACATTTAGATTACAAATCTGAGCTTTGATTGCAGAAATCCTTGTTCACACTGTCAGAAAAGACGTCACTAGTGCCGTGGCTTGAGCATCAGGGTGATACTATGTGGATCAGGACCTCTGTAATCATTCTACCTCCCGGCTTGCCCCCTTTTCTTTATTCAAATTTCGTGCCACTGCTGCCATTACCGCTCATGGTGGCGCATTGCTATTGTGACGTTGTCGTCAATAAATGTCGCCGGAAGCAGCGCATGACTGTACCATGATCTCCAGAGCCATTTTATTTAAGATACTGCAGAGATAAATACGATTGGTAATGGCCTATGCACAGATTGATGTTTTTTTTTTTCTTTCATCTGTGCATGCGCCCTGCTGCTCATCTTGTTCCTCAGTGTCTTCAATAAAATAGCACCAAGATCACAGTATGCACATGCGCCGGTTGCAGTACCATTTTGTTCAGAACAACGTCATAATAGCAATGCACATGTGCTGCCCACATAAAATAAAGAAAAGGAGCAAGGCAGGAGGAGGAATGATTACACAGGACCTGACCCACAAAGTCCCACCCCGATGCTCAAGTTCCTGCAACAATGACGTCATTTCTGAAGGTCTGAAGAAGGACTAATCAAGCCTTGGCTTTCTAACTAAAGATATCATTTTAATGAGCATCCTAGTGCCATTATTGCGCTGCCTCTAGTTTTTAGGGAAAAAACCTGTTGGGTAGTTCCCTTTAAAGCACGAAGGTAGCGAAGCAGTGCAGCACAGTGCTGAAGGAAACCATGAGTGACTTCTTCCATCATGCCGTGACATTCTGTCAGATGACCCTTGCTGCACCATGATGTCAAGGTATATCCAGGGGTTTCTTGGTATATTCAGGGGATGCAGTATTTTCTTTTCATATACAAAGGGCACAACAAATTAATTTTACATTCTGGCACACATTTTTTCATTGAATATTCAAGGGTGAAGATTATGTTAATTTCTGGCTTTGAACTGCTGATCTTTCTTAGATGAAACTTCTTCAGGAAAGCCCTGGCAGTGGTTTTTCGAAGCTACACCAGAATTTTTGTTACCGCGTCTTTTATTCTATACTGTGCAGTATATAGAGAGAGTGGGCGAGAAGCTGTTCGAAGAATGAACATGTCATTTCTTTTATCTACTGCAGAGTTTTCAAACCCTGAACTGCTAAAAGAAGTGATAGAAGATTGAAAATGTGCACAGCAATGTAAATTTGACATTGCTGTGCATTATGCTTATTTCAGAGTGCTCTTTCTGAGCAGAGCAAAAAATGGGACAAAGCCACAACAGGCCCTAAAAAGGAGTGTACAAAGTATAAAGGAATTTGTAGAAATTATGTATTTGTGGTTTTAGTAGTTTAAAGTCATTTAGAAAAAAAAAATATTTAATAAGGTGTACTTCAAGGCTTTCAATTATCAGGGGTTCACCAAGGCTGAAAATGGTTTTATAAGTCATTCTGTAAAAGGCAAGATGATTACACACTGCAAGAGACGTCTTATATTCTTAGGCTATGTGCCAACACTGTGATGTAGAATTTCTGCATCAAATCTGCATCCGCTATAAGCACGTATTACGCATGCAAAAGTGTTACGCCATTGTTAAGTAATATCTGCCTTTTGATGCAGAACGTTCTGCATTCGTCCCTGAGCACCTGCCCTGTAGTACGCCACTTACCTTACATACCGGCAGGCATTTCCGTGTTTTGGTCCCTTCACACACAACGTGGGTCACACGCCCCTACCCATGTGACATGTGATGCGGCCAAAACCCGGAAGTGCGAGGCAGTACGCAAGGTAAGCTGCGCAAAAGAATTGATATGCTGCAGATTATTATGGATCGAAAGGTCTGTAAAAATCCACACTATCTATTACACTAAACGCGCAGATATCGGCACAGCACAGTCACATTGACTCCGCTGGCTGACCTATATTCCATGTGCATTTGATGCACATTTTTAAAAATACACTGTAAAAATGTGCAGCAAATGTGCTCTCATTGGCTCATAGCCTAACAGTATTGTAGGAGATAATTATTATGGACAGCGCACATTGTCGGAGCTGCAGAACTTCTTTTTAACTGGAAAGGCAGCACTTCACGTGGCCGGCACAGAGAACGTGCTGCAAAATAGATCTGTGGGAGACCCTCCATTTACAAAGAGACCCTGAGTGTAGGTGTATAATCAGGATGTGAGAGAATTGCAGACATTAACACTATGTGCTGTAATAGTATAAGAATTTCCCTCTTACCACTGTGTATATCCTCTGGTAATTTTTCTGAATTTATATCGAGTAATAACTGAAAATTTAAAACAAAAGAACAATGAAAACTTTCTATACATCGTTGTATTCAAACACATTTAATATCAACAAAGGGAAGCAAATTTACTAATCTTAATGTAGCTTTTATATATATATATATATATATACATACAGTACCGTATTTTTTGCTTTATAAGACACACCTGATTATAAGACGCACACTCAAATTTGGTAAAGGAAAAGAGACAATTTTTTTTTATGTTAAAAGGGGTCTGTCTTAAAATGCCAGTGTTCGTCTTACAATCAGTATATGATCCTGGTATATATACATACAACTCCCATCCTGGTACATAGTCCCCCATCCTGGATATGGCCCCCCTGTGCTGGCACACACATACACTGAGAGAGGACCCTGCCATTGCAGGCTTACATTCTACAGGGTAATGGGGAGAGAGACAGTAGGTTGGGTCTGCTCTGGTGGAGGTGGTGGGCCAGGTCCAATGGGTCCATTGGTGGTGGAGCGCCAGGTCCAGTGGTGGGGGAGCGCCGGATCCAGTGGTGGTGAAGTGGCACCGTGGTCATTGCAGGCTGTTCTGAAGAGATGGGTTTTCAGGTACCGCTTGAAGGTTCCGAGTGTAGACGATAGTTGGACGTTTTGAGGTGCAGAATTCCAGAGGATGGGTGATGCTATGGCGAAGTCTTGCAGGCAGTTAGATGAGGAACGTACAAGTGTGGAGGAAAGGAGGCGGTCTTGGGAGGATCGAAGATTAACGAGTTGGATGATATCGGGAGATTGGTTCAGAGATATATGCGGGGGACAGATTGTGGACGGCTTTGTAAGTCAATGTTAGTAGTTTGAATTGGATACACTGGGGAATTGGGAGCCAGTGGAGGGATTTGCAGAGGGGAGAAGTGGAGGAGTAGCAAGGAGAATGGTGGATTAGTATGGCAGCAGAGTTAAGGACATATTGGAGAGGTGCAAGAGTGATAGCAGGGAGGCAACAGAGGAGGAGGTTGCAGTAGTCGAGACGGGAGATTATGAGGGCATGCACTAGTAGTTTAGTAGACTGAGGGTTGAGGAAGGGATGGATTATAGAAACATTTTTGATTTGGAGGTGGCAGGAGGTGGCAAGGGCTTGGATGTGTGGTTTGAAGGACAGGGCAGAGTCAAGGGTTACTCCGAGGCAGCGGACTTCAGGTACAGGGTAAAGTGGGATGTCATTTATTGTGATGGATAGATCTGGTAAGGAAGGTGTGTGAGATGGGGGAAAGATAATGAGTTCAGTTTTGTCTACATAGAGTTTTAGGAAGCGGGAGGAGAAGAAGGAGGATATGGCTGATAGACACTCCGGGAATCTGGATAGCAGAGATGTGATGTCTGAGCCAGAGAGATAGATCTGAGTGTCATCAGTGTACAGGTGATACTGTAAGCCATGGGACTTTATGAGATGTCCCACATCAAGGGAATGGATGGAAAAAGGTGCAGCTCCAGCACAGAGCCTTGAGGGGCAACAACAGAGAAGGGATGGGTGTGAATGTGTATTCTTCCAGCACCACTCAGCAACCCTAGATATTTGCCACAGCTTTTTAGTGGTGTCTGTGTGCCAGAGTTGTCTGTTGATTTGTCGTGTTCTGCCGTGAACGAGAGGGGCAACAGCATCAATAACTGATGAGTGTAGAGTTGTAGAAAGCTGTGGCGTTATCTGTGTCATGGAGCCAGGATATGGAGGATAGTGGTAGAATAGAGTCAGAGAGTATGTGAATGTCAATGCGTGTGAGGTTTCAACAAGGTTGTGCAAGTTGGTGGACATGGGTGGTCAGAGAGTGGGAGAGGGGAGGTTATGGGGGTAGTTAGGGAGCAGATGCGGGTGAAAATAAGGTCAAGTGTATGTCCGTCTGTGTGGGTGGCTGTGGAGGACCATTGAGTAAGGTCAAAGGATGAAGCAAGTGACAGGAGTTTGGAGGCTGTTGGCTGGTTGGCATCAATGGAGATGTTGAAGTCGCCCATGATGATGGTGGGAAAGTCAGCAAAGAGAAAGTATAGACAATGCATGGGGCTTGCCGCAAGCGTGCCGCAAGTTCGGCCGTTAGTAAATCTGCTGGATCTGTCGCAATTTGAAAAAACGGTAGTGTGAAAGGGGCCTTAGCAGGTTAGCAGCATTATCCGATGTGACCTATAGTCCTTTAAGGCCAGTTTCACACATTGCAGATTTACACCACAATCTGCTTAAATTTATAGAACAATATAAGTAAATGTTTATTTTTCAAAATCCCATTACGAGTTGCAGATAAAAATGATTTCATGGTTGCGGATTTCACATTCTCAGCATGTTCATTCTTGGGCAGATTTTTGTATTTCACCTTATTCAATGCTTAATAATGGAGTAGAGTGAAATCTGTAAGTAACTTGGATTCTGTCTGTGAACTTTTTGCAGATTTGTGACAAGGTCAACAGCGAAAAATTTCTGACACATAAACCTGGCCTAATACTGCTCATATGATAGAGGAGAACTCACCTTTCCAAGTAAACCTTTGTCTCTAGATAAGAATCCTCTGCTATGCTTTACCGCAACATCTAGTGTTCTCCTTGGGAGATTGGGGAGTGAAACATTGAACTCCAAGCTGCAAAGAAAACAGAAAACACTTGGGTTATATCATTGGAGATGATTCTGAATGAGGCGCCAGGTCAGGCCACACTGGCACCATTCTTACTGGGCCAATTACCCTTCATAGAAACAGCAGAGCTGTCCCTGAAGTGGTATAAGAGTGACAAAATGACTGACAGCTTCATACTAAGTGTATGTTCACACAAGGCCTTTTTCATGTTAATTTCGTTATACAGTACATTCTGCACCACAGTCTGTGCATGTATGGCGTGCATGTGCATGTGTGGCGTTTTGCACCATCCCTGACCATGTGCATTATAAGAAAAAAGAATCACAGGCTTGGTGAACAGAGAATGCCTAAAATATAAAACTTTTATTTGATGTATCTTAACATACATGGACATCTATCCAAAGTCACCACAACTTTTAGGGAGAGTCTTGGATACTTGGAGTGAGTGCCTCAGTAAATCTAAAAGGGGTAACCAAAAAATAGTAAATCCCCTATAATATCAATAAATCTAGCAGGGTCAGTACATAAATAGAAGAGATGGAACTTTCTCACACCTTATTATTAGTGATAGGCGAGCAGTAAAATGCTCGGGTGCTCGATGCTCGGGTCGAGTATATTGAAATGCTCGGGTGCTCGATGCTCGGGTCGAGTATATTGAAATGCTCGGGTGCTTGACCTGAGCACCGAGCCCAATGTTAACCTAGGTAGAAACCCGAGTATTTTGCCGGCGGCACCCCCGGCGCTCTGCAGAAAGCCTAAAATTTTCACTTTAGCAGCGTATGTGCGGCAGCATCTGCCTGCCTGTACATTCACTGCTAAAGTGAAATCGAAAAGAACAAAAAAAAAACCCAAAAAACTCATACTCACCTCTCTGCAGACTCCCTGGACACATCCGATCACTGCAAAGAACTGCCGGTAATCAGCTGATGATGGAAAGCTGGCCCTAACCATATTATTACCCAGCGAGCCACCCGGCACCAGAGTCGCTGGAACAGTTGGATACAGCGCCAGAAGATGGCGCTTCTATGAATGTGCCATTTTCTGGGGCGGATGCAGACTGCAATTCGAAATAGGGGGGGCCAAGCTTTCTGGGGTTAATGGGGTTAGGTCCAGCTTTGCATTATCAGCTGGCCCTAAGCCCAAACATTATGGGGTCATGCCAATGTTAAACATAACCACCATGAATTTATAGTAAAGAGTTAAAAAAAAACACAACACAGAGAAAAAATGTTTTATTAGAAAAAAAAACACAACACTATTAGTTACTCCGACGTAGTCCTGGGTAGAGGGTCCCGCGACGTCTAATCCGGTTCGAATATCATCTGATTGTTTTTCCGGCCGGCAAACTGATTAGATGATCAATATCAGGTTCAAGGACCTGCACTGCGGATTCCAGCCCCCAGCTGCCTAGTTGTACCTGGATGGACACAAAAATAGGTCCACATCATTTTTTTAAATTATTTCATGAAATTCATGAAATAATTAAACAACTGGGCTTCACTATATTTTTGGTTCCAAACCGGGTACAAATAGGCAGCTGGGGGTTGGGTGCAGCCTGCTGTACCTGGCTAGCATACAAAAATATAAGAAAGCCCACGTAATTAATTTTTTTAAACTTAAAAAAAGGGCTTCCCTGGATTTACCATTGCCAGTGAAGGTAATACCAAGCAGTGGGGGATAGCAGCCAGTAGCTGCTTGGGTTACCCTTAAATGGCAATAGAAAATGCAGAGGGAGTCCATGCATTTTTTTTAACCCGTAACCCTAGGGTTAGGGTTATGTGTTTGGGGCTTTATTTATTTTTTTTGTTTAATGAATTGAAAAAAAAAAATCGACATGGGCTAAACCAGTTTTTGTATGCCAGCCAGGTACAGCAGGCAGGTAGGGCTGCCCCCAACCTCCAGCTGCCTATATATGCCCTGCTGGGTACCAAATATATAGAGAAGCCCGTTTTTTCATTAAATGATTAAAAAAACAACAACGTAGGCTTCGCTCTATTTTTGTGTCCAGTCAGTACAACTAGGCAGCCGAGGCTGGAATCCGCAGTGCAGGGTGGCCCAAGTTTTATGCCCCCACGCTGCAAATTGCAGTCTGTAGCCACCCCAGAAAATGTCGCGTTCATAGAAGCGCCATCTTCTGGCGCCGTATCCAACTCTTCCAGTGGCCCTGGCGTTGGGTGGCTCGCTGGGTAATAATGGGGTTAGGGCCAGCTTTGCATTACTAGCTGGCCCTAAGCCCGAAATTCATGGGGTCATGCCAATATTAGACATGACCACCATGAATTTCTAGTAAAGAGTTAAAAAGAAAAACACAACACAGAGAGAAAAAATGTTATTAGAAAAATAACAAAACACATAAGGAACTCCATCTTTATTCAAGAAAAATGTTCCCCTTTCTGAAGTAGTCCAAAGGAGTCTTCTTCTTTAGCTCAGCTACATCTCTGGTAGAGTTACATCTGGTAGATGTAGAAGCTGGATAAGGCGCCAGAAGAGGGCTTCTATTTTCTGGGGCAGCTGTGGACTGCAATTCGCAGCGGGGGGGCCCAGAAAGCTTGGGTCACCCTGCACTGCAGATTCCAGCCCCGGGCTGCCTAGTTGTACTTTACTGGACACAAAAATAGGGCGAAGGCTACGTCATTTTTTTAAATTACTTTATGAAATAATTAAAAAAAAGGGCATCCCTATATTTTTGGTTCCCAGCCGGGTACAACTAGGCAGCTAGGGTTGGGGGCAGCCTGTACCTGCCTGCTGTACCTGGCTGGTTTACAAAAATATGGCGAAGCCCATGTCGATATTTTTTTTTAAATTCATTAAAAAAAAAAAAAAAATACATAACTCTAACTGAAATAATTAAAGAAAAAAACTGATGTAGGCTTTGCCCTATTTTTATGTCCAGCCAGGTACAACTAGGCAGCTGGGGGCTGTAATACGCAGAGCAGGGTGGCCCAAGCTTTCAGGCCCCCCTGCAGCGAATTGTAGTCCGCAGCCGCTGCATAAAATGGCGCATTCATAGAAATGCCATCTTCTGGCGCTGTATCCAACTCTTCAGCGGCCCTGATGCCGGGTGGCTCAGTGGGTAATAATGGGGTTAGGCCCAGCTTTGCATTATCAGCTGGCCCTAAGCCCAAAATCCATGGGGTCACGCCCAATATTAGACAAGACCACCATGAATTTATGGTGGGCTAGCTCTGTAAGGACCGCCGACATGGAGGGAGGGAGAGCCGAGCATCTGCCTGAGCATCTCACCGGTACTCGGCGAGCTCCGAGCATCACGAGCACTGAGATGCTCGGGCGAGCACCGAGTACCGGCGAGCATGCTCGATCATCACTACTTATTATATATTTATAATAATAGGACTTGTGAAAGTACCTTGTCAGATACACATTATCTATAATTATATATATATTTATTAACACATGAGAAGTGGAGGATTATACTGATATCTATGAGAGTTGACGTTAATATCCTTAAAGGATCAACTAACAATAGGTTCATTCTTTCCTCTCTTATGAGGATGTATGTGCAATAATATTGTAGATAGTTGATTTATATCCAATATATGGGCAATAAGTTTGTATGGAAAGTATAAGAGCCATCCCATGAATGGTGCCATCTCTTCTATTTATACACTGATCCTGTTAGATTTATTGATATTATAGGGGATTTAATATTTTTTGGTTGCCCCTTTATGTGATTTACCGAGGCACTCTCTCCTAGTATCCAAGGCTCTCCCTAAAATTGGGGGTGACTTTGGATAAGGTCTATACTTTATGGTGGAAATGTTCACATTTTTTAAGATACCTCAAATAAAAGTTATATTTTAAGTATTTGCTGTCCATCAAGCCTGTGATTTTTTTTCTTTATACTAATGAACAATATTGATTCTTATAGGTCCTCGACGATGGTTCATGTGCATTTTAGCTCTGTTTGAATGGAGCTAGTTTGCAACAATACCCACAACTCATGGCCACAGGGGGGCGCTCTTTCTGAAAGAAAGGAGCCATATATTTTTTTTAGTCCTGAATATTCCCAACATAAACATGAGAAAATGTAGGCGCCAAGCAGAAAAACCTGCAAGAATCAGTAGCATGCTTTTTATTCCTACAGATTCTGTATGGTAGTGAAGCGCTCTGCAGAAAAGCAAACTGAAGATCTGGAGAAATAAAATAAAAAATAAATAAATAAAAAAAATAAGAGTCAGCCTAGGATTTTGAACGTGGAAAATACTGTGAGGCACCGCCGGCATGATCCTCATGGCCGGGGTACATCACATGTAGGATCAAGGTATGATCCTGTGCACACTGGCCGGTTTGACTGATAATGCTGTGTGAACCAACTGTGAACACAGGGTTTCATGAGCCTAATGAGCGGCAGTGAGAGTGGGATGAGATCCATGAGGAATAGGATGTAAGGAGTGAGTGCTGACAACCCGGAACACAGGGAGTTAACCTGAGCTGTGTGAAAGGCTGATTAACAGCAGCTGAGGGGGTGTGTCCATGTGGGAGTGGCTGGCACGATAAGAGCCAGCCAGCTGTGTGATTGAGAGATTGATCCTGGAAGCTGAGAGCCCATTCTCAGCCAGACATCAGCCTGAGAGGATGTGGGCTGATTACCAGCCAGAGAGCAGAGCAGTCCAGTCTAGAGCTCTGTGTGCATGACATGATGGGAGCATGCTAGCTCCATGCCGGTGCCGAGGTCCGGGGTCGTGACCGCGCCTGGAAGGGGAAGCTATGGCTGAACCTGGTGGATACTGGTCCGGGCGTGGAGGGAAACACGCCCGGGAAAGGAGCCCGTGGGAATGCCTGGTGGAACCTGTGACACAGGTAGCGAGACCCGGATCCGTGCCCGGTAAGAAAGGCAGTTCCCGAATGATGGTGTGAACTGTGCACCTTGTGTGTAAATCATGCTAGGCGAGTATAGACCGCCCTTGGGACCGACTCAGTGGAGTCCTTTAAAGGTCCTGGTGAACCGGAATATATGTAGCCTTTGGAGGCAATCGTATGTAGCGTGCCAGGCGGGCATAGACCGCCTTTGGGTCCGAGTCGGAGTACTCAGTTAAAGGACCTGATGAACTATGTGTATGAGGGCTTAGGTAATGGCCCTGAATGAGAGATGATGGCCTATATGTAAGACCCATGTATAATGATGTGGGGAGAGAGTGACCCAGCGAGTATGGATGATGTTGGAGGTGTTCCGTCCCTGTGGGACGAGAGGGAGGCTTGCCCTGCTGCTTGCAGAGGGTACCCGTCCCTCAACCACGACCTCTAATGGTGTGGGTGTGCCTGTGGTGCCAGACACAGGGGTAATAGGGCTCCTAGTAGGTATCGGATGAGGTTCCCGTGTACTATGGTTTGCCAGTCCTTGTAATGGGCCATGGAGGAGCCACAGTCCATGGATGTTGGGCTGTGAGCGGGTGTGTGATCCATGGATGTTTGTATGATGGATCACATACGGTATGTAAGGACCCGGTCAGGCAGGACTCCTGACTACGGGTGAATGTTGTGTCATCATGCTGGGGGACTAAAGCCAGGCGGCAGGTACCGCCATTGGGACCCACAGGGCCCGTTGAGGCGTATGTAACGAAGGTCAGACGCAGGGGTTAAAAGGGCTCCTAGAGTGGGGACACCATGGTTGAACCATGTGGACTCTGACCGGGACGTAGGCGGAGATACGTCCTGGAAGGAGCCCCTTGGGGATACATGACATACCCGGTACTCAGGTTGCTCAATCCCTGTTATGAACCCGGAGGGGTCATCATCGTACTGTAACGTATGTATAGTGTAAGTAGGCCAGAGGCCGTAGCCACCACGGGAGCTGTTGGTAGAGCTCCAATGGGGACAGAGATGGTTACTGGTCCCGGGTTACTATAAGATGTTATGTGCAATATAAGTGTTATGTGATGTTATATGTAAATGTATGGTGTATTTATGTAAAGTGTTTATAATCAATGTGATATGTGTCAAACATGCTACCCGGGTTATGTTATTATATGTGAAAAATAAACGGGTAGACATTGGTTAAACTTATAAACACGTGTTTGTTGTCGTTTGCAAGCGGGTTCCCCGGGTGCTACCTCACAATACACATAGGGTAGAAATCCTACTTGTGAACACACCCAATAGTGCTGGAAGACAATGTACATGAGGCCTATATTGATGTGATGTTATTTATTTATATCAATTCATAATGTTGCACTAGCAAAAAAAATCTAATAAAACTAAAATAAAGAAAAATTAAAGATTTACTACCAGCAATAAAATCATGAGTGAGAGTAAAGGTAAAAAGAAATGTCATACACTTGAGAAAACACTGGATTGAGCGTCTTCTTATGTACGTGGGTTTTTCTTCTTCCTGATCTGCATTTGTTTGGTAATAAGTACATCCTCACATATGGATCTGAGCCGTCTTCAGAGAATGCTATAAGGTTTCTAGAAGAAGGAGAAAAAAATACTGCTTCATACCAGATCTATATTATACAGCTGGCTCTGGGTGACTGTCATTGCTGCAGTACATCTTATAAGGTCTACAGTACAAGGGACTGATCCCTAGCAGATCAATGTCAGTAGAAAACGTTCAGTGAAATCCACAGATTTCAGGATGGAACCTTAACGCTTTCTATTTCTTAGCTGATTAACTATATATTGGCGACCTAATAAGACAAGACTGTTCTAATAAAGGAATATTCTAGCTAGCACAAATAGCTATACTATATAGCAATACTGTATGGAATAATACAATAACTAATACAGTTATGCAATACACCCACAATTGCTAATTATCATATCCCACGCACATTACTTAAACATACATCCACACTCAAGTAATTACAATGACACTCAACTGTGGAGACCCGGGGGTCAGTGGGTGCTCTCGTCTGCTGGCCCAGCCGCCTTTAGCAAGGCAACGTGGTCCAGGGCTCATCCCCAAACCGAACGCCCAAGCTCCTTAACCGTGGGCGGAACACTACTCAGAAAACAAAGGGTGAGGGAACCACAATATTAAGGCTTTATTGAATCCCCAGTCAACAGCATATAACACAACAAGCAAAACACAAACTGTAACAGGCAACAGAGTCTCACCCTTCCGCTGGCTCACAAGGGATTAGAATATAGCACAGCAAAGTCTGTAGCCAGATGACTGGATTGTCCCAACCTGCGTGGCTTCATTATGCAGTCTTTGTCATCACAGCCGAATCCGATAATTCGAAGCTGAGTCCTTGTGGTTTTATAATCCAGGTTCTGATCCCCTCAGTCGGCTCTGTAATGCCTAGGCCTGGGGTTATGGCCGGCTAATCGGGTCCATAGATCCTAGATTAGCTGCCTGTATCCAATCCAGTGCACCTCTAGCCGGGACTGAAATCCCTAGACTGAGGGCACTAGACAGAATCTCCAAACTCACCCTGGTTAATGAACAGGTCTCCTTATATACCTTCAGCCCTCATTGCAGGATATTGGGGACTTCATGATTGGTGGAATAAGACTGTTCTCTCATTGGCTCGCTGTCAAGCTGCCTGGATAAAGTCAATTTAAATGATGATTGAGAAGGAAGGGTCAAGGAGGGTTTAGTATAGACATGTAAACATTTAGTGTAACACCCTGACCACAAACAATGGGGGCTGAGGACATTTACATAGAGCCAACAATCCACATGGTAATAAAATGGCATTCAAACAGGATTAAGTCCCTCTGACCTTACAGAAGAGATATAATTGCATTACATAAGTCCAAATCACCAAACATCTACAAGACTCTAGGAACACTGGGTAAGCAAAATACAAAATACTGTCTGGCTAGATTTTAAGGACTTAACCCATGAGTGGCATATTACAAGTTTGCAAACCAAAATACAATATGGTCTGGATAAATAAGAAATCCTCATAGGTTATACATTAAAGGAGTCTATTTCGTCACATCAACTAACTATTAACTTTCCCTATAGAAGATAGATAGATTTATAGAAAGAAAAGGTACTAGAAAGTTATAGGGAAGGTTACAGATTAGTGAAAAAGGTTACAGGTAATGTCATGTCCCTGTCAGGCTCGGTGACTGTTCTCCCTGCCCCATCCACTAGGTGGTACCAGATTCCTTCGGCTAGGGGTGCTTTTTTTCTAGTAGTTTTTGTACAATTTTGTTAGGACTGATGAGCATGGGATCCCTTATCGTGGGTCATCAGCTTAAATGTCTTGGGCCAACACATGAACCAAAATCCCATCTATAAAGGTTTTTTATTTATCATATAAAAAACTTTTACACTTTTTTATCCATCCAGGGTGCAGTTGGGCCCATAGAGGCGCCATTCATCTAGTGGTGCAGAAGCATTGTACTGTGCGGCCCAATGCTCAGGCAGCGGAGCGGTTGGGTAGCTTTCAGACACTCTGCATCATATGTATCAGTGTGAATGGTGCTCTATGCAGGCCTAGTGTATGCATGGCAGCTCGCCTCCCACATTTTGCTGGTAGAGGTGATTCATCAGCCAGCAGCTGGGCTTGCTCCACAATTGGGCTCTGACTGCGTCCTGTAAGTGCATTTGGTTTCTGTCTTTGGCATGGATGGTAAGTTTTCTGATGCTGCTTTTTTTCTAGTAGTTTTTGTACACTATTAGGGGGGCCATGTCCTCATCGAGACCTGCTCCATTGGTTTCTGACTCTGCCGCTGGGCATTACTGTGTTCTTCCTGTGGGTGATGATGGTGACAGGAGAGTGGTCCCTGCAGAGCCATCTAGAGGGCGCCGGCTTCGTTCTTCTGTCAGAAGTGGGGTGGTTGGTACCAGTCATACACCACCATCTGGCCTGGTAGTAGGAGCGGTCCGGATGAGGTCATCAGGTTGTGAGCCTATGAGAGAGAACCGCACCCTTCAAATACCTTGGGGCCTGTCCTGCAAGCCGCCAGATATATTCTCGGTTTCCCAGTGATCTAGTTTGTGCTCTATTATATTGACTGACCTTTGCCTGGAATTTGACCCTTCTACCGTTTTTGTACCTTGCTGCCCTCCTGGTTTTTGACGCCTGTTGACTATGATTTTGGATCCTGATTTTGTACTGACCTCCTAGTCTTGTCCTTTCCTGGTGACCTCCCTGCTCCGGTCTGCTGCTCACCTACAGGCGGCTACCCCTCTGGGCACCGCTGTAATTCCAGATCCCTGTACAGGGGTAAAAGGTCTCGGAGTTCTCAGGGCGCTGCCTTACCAACTGCTCAGCCTTGGCAGTGGACGGTCGTCACAGGTAAGATATATGGGATATGGGAGATGATACTCAGGCCAAGTGTTTGTGATCCTGCTCCATGCTCGTCCGAGTTCCAAGATAGAGCGTATGTGTCTCAGAGATCTTTTTAAGCTATCTCAGGGCCTGTGCACGTGGGAGAAACACCCCCTCATACGTGCACTTGCAAGGGAATGGAGAATTAAATGCAAAACCTCACGGTCGCGCCAGTGCACTATTTTGAAATGTCCTCGGCAGTTAATTGAGTAGATCACTGCATGCTTTGGGGCACCTGGAAAATGGCCCCGAAATAATGATTTAATGTCTCTTATTCTGACAGTTTGTGATCTTCTCACATTATAACAGATGTCCTTTCAGAAGATTGGCATACCTGTTGGCAAATAATGGAAAGAATCATCAAAGGGGCACCTGAGTGATAATACTATCACTGCGGACATCTAGGCTCCTACAAGCTACTATAAATATTGGTCAGTGAGATCTCTTTGCACCAGCAACTTGTTTATCTTTGACATGTAAGGGCCGCTTCACACTGCGGCGTGATCCTCCCCGGTTCTGTCCGGGATGACCCAGACAGCCGCGGACCGGATCTGCACACAGGACTGGGGGGCTACTATGCCCTCCGGTCCAGTGTGCAGCGCACGCAGGGGAACTGCTGATAAGTCAGGACCACGGGCGCCGCGGTCCTGACCTGTCAGCGGCTGCAGCTGCGTGCGCTGCACACAGGACCGGAGGCATAGTAGCCCCCCAGTCCTGTGTGCAGATCCGGTCCGCGGCTGTCTGGGTCATCCCGGACAGAAGCGGACCCGTCACGCCACAGTGTGATGCGGCCCTTAATCAACCATGTCACCAGGTTTGTTATCAGATGGAAACTTGTCCATCTTCACACATCTAATGCAAGAATGTGACAGAGACGGCATGTGTGTGAGTGTGTATGTGTGTGTGTGTGTGTGTGTGTGTGTATAGAAACAGGAATTATTTATAGGGGATATCACACCAGTGCTGGCATAAACACGCACACACATAGATTATTTATATATTTTCCGGGACACTTCCCATCTACAGAAACACTTCCTAGCTTCCCAAAGGCTAAAATTCACTGTGAAAATCTGTGACACAAATTGACCCGGGTATCTCCTATGCACTAATTAATTTCTGCTGCATATTTGTCCATGAATTTCTGTAGATTCTGTAAATTGTCATCCACGGTGCTCATACTACCGCCCAGTGTGCACATACCACAACATTGAGGAGCACAGCCTACATTTCTCAGAAAGATGGCGGCCGAGAGCTTCACCCCTAAATATATCACATGGCAGCTTGTCCTCACCAATAAAAGCTCTAAATAGGAACATGCATTTAAGAAAAAATTGTGGTTTGACACCTTGTTCCAAGTTCTCGAAAGCGATGCTTGCATTTTGCCTTTATCAAAGAATAGTGTCCAGTTCTTGCCAAAATAATAGTGTCTCGCCAACAAGGGATTGGGTACTCAGAGCTCGGGCTTACTAGTACGGGGAGTCAGGAGGGTGGTCGGTGCCCAAGTCCGTGCCCATGAGCGGACACCAAAAAGGGGAATAAAAATAATAAAGTTTATGTTCGTGACGCCACCTGTAGGTCCGGTGATGGCACCGGCGCTGCTGGAACCTTCAGGTGATGGGCGGCAGCAAGGTGTTGTAGCCCTCTACAGGTAGGGCGGTTTTCCCCAGGGTGTTGGAAGTAGGAATAGTGGAAAAGAGAAGCATAGTCATGGTGGTGTGGGGCTGGAATAATGGACACACACACAAGTCTCTTTCGGTACCTTTACTGATGGAAACCAGTGCACGTCCAGAGATGAAGGCTGCACTCTGGAACTTCCACGTGGAGTGAGGTGTAGGCCTCCCTTGTCAAGCCTGGCTGGCGTGAAACCAGTCCTGACCTCCTGTGTCTCCACATGCGTGTTGCTGCAGTGATGGCTCTCTCTCTGGGCTACCGCTATCTCTACTGCGGTCCCTGGCTCTCAAATGTGGGTGCTGCGGGTGTCCGGGAAGCTAAACCTCTACGATGTTCTGGATTCTCTGCTAGGATGGTCTCTCTCTCCCTGTGTGCAGACTTGGACTCCAGTGACCGGTGTTCTCCTGGGATGAGCCGGTATAGCTCCTCTACCCTTTCCTGGAGTGTTCCTTGCCTCTGCCTGTCGTCCTCACTCTTTGGACCTCACACTGGCTCTGGCATGCACTGGTGTCGGGCCCAGCACGGCTCCGGTAACCAGTTCTGCTCACTAGGCACTGAGCTGAACTTCACAGTTCTTCTAGTGACTGCACACTCTGGCTAATTCCACCCCCAGCATCTGTATTTATAGGGGATCTGGCTTAACAGAAACCAGTGGGATTCCCCCTACAGGCCTGGGGTGGAAGGTGCTGTGTGTATGTGTGGGTCTCAGCTGTGGAAATCCCATTGTGAACTAGTTGGTTCTGTGGCTTACCTGCACAGGGCACCATAATAGCACCTGCGCCATGTGACTGGTCATGTGACTCAGGCTGTCAAATGGTGTGCAGGCTCTGGAAGGACGATACACACAGTATCTGCCGGTGAATGGAGGAAGGCTCACCGTGGGCTCGCAGGTGAGCGTGATAAAGTGTGTCTATCTTTCCGTGTCCCCTTATTTGTGCTTCATTTGTAATGTGCTCAAAAACAATACATTTGTGCTGCTTTTGTTTTTACACAACTGCATTTGTGCAGCTGACAAACGCAGCATAAACGCAGCCCCCAAAAATACGTCCAGTGGGCACATGGTGTAAAGCTGTGCCTGCAATCAGGTGATTGGGGGGCTGCAGGAATCGGACTCTCACCAATTGGATATTGATTACTTGTCCGAAAGCTGGGTCTCCGATAACACAACCCTGCAAAATTGAATTTTTTGAAAAACACAAGAGAAGTTTTCACTGATATTTATGTAATTTGGTGGCTGATTACGAACATGACCTCCATTTTTTTCCATCACTTAAGGATTTTTTGTAAAACTAGATAGATATTTTCGCTAAAATCCTATTTAAAAAGGAATTCTGTTGAACAATTGTACATGTAATATCTGGCAACAGTGGTTTTTATCCATTTAAATCCATGTATAAATATACAAAGGACCCCCTACTGGCACAAAGCCCCCCATCGGTATACAGAGGCCCCCTGCTGGCACATGGCCCCCCATCGGTATACAGAGGCCCCCCTGCTGGCACACGGCCTCCCCATCGGTATACAGAGGCCCCCCTGCTGGCACACGGCCCCCCCATCAGTATACAGAGGCCCCTTGCTGGCACACGTTTCCCCCTTTGGTATACAGAGGCCCCCTGCTGCCACACGGCACCCCCATCGGTATACAGAGGCCCCCTGCTGGCACACGGCCCCTCCTTCGGTATACAGAGGCCCCCTGCCTCCGCATTGATCTCACCCTCCGATGTCCACAGGCACCCGGGGTCCTCCGTCCTCTCTCCTCGCTGTATGCCGGGTTTGCTGAGAGCGGCGCAGCAGGGATGACATCATCACTGCGCCCGGCGGTCACATGTAGAACCCACCGGCATACAGCGAGGAGAGTGGACGGAGGACCCCGGGTGCCTGCAGACATCGGAGGGTGAGATCAATGCGGAGGCAGGGGCCTCTGTATACCGAAGGGGAGGCCGTGTGCCAGCAGGGGGGGCCTTTGTATACCGATGGGGGGACCGTGTGCCAGCAGGGGGGGCCTTTGTATACCGATGGGGGGACCGTGTGCCAGCAGGGGGGCCTTTGTATATTGATGGGGGGCCGTGTGTCAGCAAGGGGGCCCTCTGTATACCGAAGGGGGGGCCGTGTAGCAGCAGGGGGCCTCTGTATACCGATGGGGGGGCCGTGTGCCAGCAGGGGGGCCTCTGTATACCGAAGGGGGGGCCGTGTGCCAGCAAGGGGCCTCTGTATACCGATGGGGGGGCCGTGTGCCAGCAGGGGGGCCTCTGTATACCGAAGAGGGGGGCTGTGTGCCAGCAAGGGGCCTCTGAATACTGATGGGGGGGCCGTGTGCCAGCAGGGGGGGCCTCTGTATACCGATGGGGTATAAAAACCACTGTTGCCAGATATTACATGTACAATTGTTTGACAGAATTCCTTTTTAAATAGGATTTTAGCAAAAATATCGTTCTTGGTTTTACAAAAAATCCTTATGTGATGGAAAAAAATGGAGGTCATTATCGTAATCAGCCACCAAATTACATAAAAATCAGTGAAAACTTCTCTTGTATTATTTTCATCGCAGGCCTGTGTAATAGAGTATTTCGGATTTCATAGAGAATATTCCAAAGCACAGTGCCTTATGGCTCTTACCTGCAGGAATGTACCGCAACCATCAGCCTATTTCTGTGAGCGCTGTGTAGAAGAGTTAACTCGATTTGTCCTAGAGGGGATTTTCCCAAGGATGTCCCACTGGGGAGAGAAAATTGTATTATAATTAAGTAATTATTAATTGTGCAATGTTTGTTCACAATAGGGTCCAAGGCTTTATTTTCCCTAACTGGCACTTAAAGGGGCTATTAAGTGGATGCAACTATATCACTTACCGTATTTGTTTTATAAGGACAATGTAATAATGTGGTAATAAAGGGAGTCTCATACTGTATGTAACTACAGGACCATATTCTGCGTGGCAAAGAGAAAACAAGTATAACTCCTATAAGAGCAAAAACTATCACAGAAGATGAATAAAGTGTGATAAATATGAGCGCCAAAGTACATTTCTCACTTTTCTGCTTAAATGCATGTATTTTGGGCTTAAAATTATTTGGTTTCAATAAAAATATTGCTGAAATCCAGTGCCATCACCTTAGATTTGACCATCTTGTGTCATAGCGGTCCTTGTAATTCAGTGTTATACTGTGCTGCTACATCTGGCCCGGAGCTGAGCCGAAAATCACAGAGGGGAACGTGTGGAAGACCTGGGAGCCTGAGGCCTGGTGAATGGAGCGTGGAGGCCTCGTGGTCGACGCTGTTAGGCCGGTTTCACATTGGCGTTCTGCTGCGTCGCGTAGGGCTGCGTACTTGCTATTTTGCCTCCGTATGCATTTTGCGTACCTATACCTAACATGGTGTACACAGGGCCATGCATAGGCATCAGTTTTTATGCGGATGTGTTTCTGTGAGTTGTCGCGAGCTGCCCGTCAAACGCAAATTGTTGCATTTTTTTGAGAGCTGAAATATCCGCAGTCATGCGCATGCGGACAAATTCATACAAACCCCGCATGGTTGTCTATGTGAACGCAGTGGTGCGCAATGACCTGCGCATGCCTGCTTTCAATGCTCATGTGTTGGTCAAACTGAGCATGCCCAAAAAGTTTTTTGCAGCCCCTCCCAACTCCCAGTTGTATAAAAAGTGCGTGTAGCAAATGGACATGAAGGCCTGGGGATCTCAAGACTCTGGATGTGATTTTGTCTATCATGCTGCTGCATTGTCTTTCATGCCGATGTAGTATTTGTTCTATGCCACCTGTACTGTCCCTCTCATGTCTCATATGCCACCTGTACTGTCTTGCCACCTTTAGTGTCTCTGTATTGTCTCATATGCCACCTGTACTGTCTCTTTCATGGCGCTGTAGTATGTCTTATATGCCACCTGTATTGTCTCTATCATGTCTCATATGCCACCTGTACTCTCTCTGACTCGCCCCTAGGGCCGTGGGATGCTCGGAACCGGCTGTTTCAGTTTCTTTTTGGTGGTCGCATAGAGGCCAAGACCCGACTTCCGTGGCCCTGCGGAGTCACTAAAAATGCGGGGGAAATGTTTTAGGGATAAAGGTCGTGATGCCACCTGTGGTTTGCGACTATGGGTAGCCATTGCTGCTTCAGAACCTCTGGGGACGATGGACGGGCAGCTGGGATGGAGTGGCTCCCCAATGGGTGGAGCGGGTCCCCAGGGCAGTCTAATACCCGGTGTAATGGTGACCCGTTGGACAGACCTCATGCGCGAGGTAGAGCAACAGGCCCGCATTGCCCATGGGGACCTGGACTCAGTCTCCCTCTTAACCAATGAGGGAGATGCAGAGTTCTGGAGGGACGCCTTCCGGGAGCTGCGGGACAGCCTGGCGGAGGTCATGGAGTGAAAAATGGGGGATTCTAGTTTGCCTCAAGGGACGAAGGAGCACGGGAGCCCTGAAAGAGAAGGGAGCTCCAAGAGAGGGGGCCTGGAGAGAGAGAACAGGCAGCCCAGACTGAAGGAGGGGACCCCCCAGATCGGAGAGCCCATAATCCAGGAGGGAACCCTGGTCCAATTACTGGAGTGCTGATTCTGAAGATGCGGCACAGGGAGTTCAGCCCCTGATTCATCAACACTGGACATCGGGGGTCCGTCTACCTGCCCGACACCCTGTCAGAAGGAAACCAGTCATGCCAAGATAACCCAGCAGGTTGAGTCCCAGTGCAGGAGCGAGGGAGAGCGGGAAGCCAGGATATTCAGAAAGCACCGCAATTGGGCCTGGTACTAAGTGGGCTGTTCCATGACAGGTAGCAGCAGCAGGACACGGGTTAGAGCAAGGAAGGCATACTACGGGAGACTCCGAGAGACTCTGCAGCCTACTGTGACTTCCTGGCCGGCTACCTTTACCTAACGACTGTTGTCCACAGTGAACTGTATCACCACCAGCATTATTCCAGTAAAGTACCCGGGTAGAGTGATAGAGTCTCCATGTGTTGGTTTCACTGCTGCATTGCAACTTGTTTATTTCCATCATCAGCACTTTGATCACTGCGGGTGCACCCCTGCCCCAGAGGGCCAGCTCCACCTGCAGGTAGCTGTACAATCTTGGCTGTACCATTACCCTCCAGAGGTCTGAAGCGGCGCTGGTGCTTAATTACCAGAATCTGCGGGTGGCGTCACGTGAACTTTGATCTTTATCCCCTTTTTGTTGACCACCAGGGCCACGGGTCTGGGCCGGCCACCAGTGATATCCCAACCGCAGCAGAGGGCCCAGATACCCGGGTCCCCATACAACCCTGGGTTAGTCATGTGCTTTGGTTTGCCTGGTGTTAATACCCTCTGTTGCTCTCACGTATGACACTACCACCCGAGGGAGATAATGACATTGTGGCATCCAAAGGGAAAAAAAATGTTAGTACGTGGCTTTTATAGCAATAATGATGAGTTTTTTTTTAAATGTATGTACCTCAGGGTCATCAAAAGACGTTCCTCCGCAGGAATCAATCGTCGTAGTTGTGTATCCTTTATATATAGCTTTCCCATGAGACACGCTCATTGGGCGTGTGATTACAGGTGGAAAATCTCATTGAATTATCAAATGCATACGCATGAAAAACACAAAGGCATGTGTACACGCATGCAAACACAGTGTTTAACTGCATGCGAAGGCACATTGTACGAAAAACACACTGTGCATGTATGCATTTTGTCATGCATTTGCGCATGTGTTACAAACGCTAGTGTGAAGCTAGCCTAAGGCAAGATGGGCAGACACCACCAGCATCCACCGCCAGACCCAGCTCCATTGATTTACTGCCCCCTGACGGTAATCGTTCTCTCCTGAGATTCCTTATCACACTTACCTCTCCTTCAGAGTGTCTCCCTGAGTGCTGACTTCCTTCATAACACTTCCCATCCCAGCAGCAGGGAGCGGATACACGGAGGCCTATTTTCTGTCAGAGTACCGTGGTGACTCAGCTAACCTCCACATTTGATAAGCAAGCACAGAGGTGTCTGGGGAGAGCAGGGTAGGTGGAAGCAGCTTTACCAGCAGCTCTCCCTCCCACATCAATCCTAGAACACAGCAGCACCAGGCCTGTTTTGAGACAGAAGACAGATCCACTAGCGACGCTGATGCTTACACTGAATTAGTGATGAGCGAGCATGCTCGCTGGTACTCGGTGCGCGCCCGAGCATTTCAGTACTCGAGATGCTCAGGTCCAATTCCCTGCATGTTGGCGCTCTTTACAGAGCCAGCCCACATGCAGGGATTGGCTGCCCTCACACTGTAATGCCACAGCCATGTTGGTTGTGGCATTACAGTGATTGCCTGGCCGAACAGCGTCATCAGGTCCATATAAGACCTGACCGCACTGTGCTCGTGCCGGCGGCTGGTAAACAAACAGCTGATCTGACAGCTGTTGAAATTTCCCGCACCGACACCAATAAGTGATGTCGGCACGGGAGGTTTAAACAGCTGTCAGACCAGCTGTGTTCAAATTTCCTGCGCGGACACCACCGGAAGATCAGCGGCTGCCACCGCCAGGAGATTGGCGGCACCCGCAACTGATCTCCCAGCGACGCTCATCTCCCGGCGGCTAGCGCTGCTGATCTCCCAGCAGTGTACGCGCGCGAGATGTAAACACAGCTGATTTGACAGCTGATTCAGGTCCTCGAACCTGATATTGATAATCACATCGGTTTTCCAGCCAGCAAACCGATCAGATGATATTGGATCCGGTTTGGAAGTTGAGGGACCCTCGAGTCTGTACTACGTCGGTGGGGGGAGGGGGAACTACGTTGTGGGGGCGGTTCTTTAATTAAGATGCAGTCACTGATTGTGTTTGTTTTTTATTTCTAATAAAAATATTTTCTCAGTTTTTTTTTTTAATCTGATTACTAGAAATTCATGGTGGTCATGTCTAACATTGGCATGACCCCATGAATTTCAGGCTTAGGGCCAGCTGATAATGCTGAGGTGGCCCTAACCCCATTTTTACCCAGCGAGCCACCCGGCACCAGGGCCACTGGAAGAGCTGGATACAGTGCCAGAAGATGGTGCTTCTACGAACACGCCATTTTCTGAGGCAGCTGCAGACTGCAATTTGCAGCAGGGAGAGGGGGGGGGGCAGAAAGCTGCAGATTCCAGCGCCCAGCTGCCTAGTTGTACCTGGCTGGACATAAAAACAGGGCGAAGCCCACATCAATTTTTTTTTAATTATTTCATGAAATTCATGAAATGATTAAAAAAAAACAGCTGACCTATATTTTTGGTTCCAGCCAGGTATAACTAGGAAGCTGTGGGTTGGGGGCAGCCAGTACCTGCCTGCTGTACCTGGCTGGCATACAAAAATATGACACAGCTCATGTCAATTTTTTTTTTAATAATTTGCTTAAAGAAAAAAATGAAGAACAAATACATTTAGGGACTGCATTTTCATTAACCCCTTGACCCTCATCTCTGTGCTGAACAGTCTAGGCTCTGCTTCATCAGAGACCATGGGGATGAACAAAGCTTCAAGCCCCTTGGTTCTTGAAGGAGAGCCCGGAGCGCTGCGGCATCGTAAGGGGGGTAACTCAGGTCACCTGAGGACAGCTCAGGTCATGTCACCTGAGCTGTGCTTGGGTGACCTGAGTTACCTCCCCCCCACCTTACGATGCCACAGCGCTCTGGGCTCACCTTCAAGGACCAAGTGGATAGAAGCTTTGTTCCTCCCCTTGGTCTCTGATGAAGCAGAGCCGAGAAGTTCAGCACAGAGATGAGGGTTAAGGGGTTAATAAAAATGCAGTCCCTAAATGTACTTTTTTTTTGCCATATTTTTTTATGCCAGCCAAGAACAGCAGGCAGGTACAGGCTGCCCCCAACCCCCAGCTGCCTATGTGAACCTGCCTGGAAACAAAAATATAGGGAAGCTCTTTTTTAATTATTTCATTCATTTCATGAAATAATTAAGAAAAAATACTTGGTGCTTCGCCCTATTTTTGTGTCCAGCCAGGTACAACTAGGCAGCTAGGGGCTGGAATCTGCAGCACAGGGTGGCCCAAGCTTTATGCCCCCCCACCCCCCACTGTGAATTGCAGTCTGCGGCCGGCCCAGAAAATGGCGCGTTCATAGAAGCGCCATCTTCTGGCGCTGTACCCGACTCATCCAGGGCCCTGGTGCGGGTGGCTCAATGAGTAATAATGGGTTTAGGGCCAGCTTTGTATTATCAGCTGACCCTAAGCCCGAAATTCATGGGCTCACGCCAATATTACACATGACCACCATGAATTTCTAGTAGTCAGATAAAAAAAAACACAACAGAGAAAAAATATTTTATTAGAAATAAAACAAAAAAAACATTTAATGACTCCATCTATTAAAAAAAAAAAAAAAAATCTTCAGTCCGACGTAGTCCAAAAGAGAGTGATGTCAGCTCTGCTACATCGCTCTGCATAGACATACGTCTATGCAGAGCGAGTACAGGCTGAGACTGTCAGTGACATTCAGAGTTCACCCAAGTTCATACCTCAGGCTATGACCGCGGGTGAACCCTGACAACACCGTGCGAACACTGCAAATGCCAATGGAAATTGCCAAGTGCCGACAGTGCTGTGAATAACCTGTAAGTTAATGACTCATTAATTTCTGGAGGTATTCACTGCACTAAATCAGATAAAAAAGCACAACACAGAGAAAATATTTTTATCAGAAATAAAAAACAAACACTATCAGTGACTCCATCTTTATTAAAGAACCCTTTTCCCCCCGCCTCGACGTAGTCCAGACTCGAGGGTCCTGCGTCGTCCAATCCGGATCCAATATCATCTGATATGTCTGCTGGCTGGCAAACCGATGAGATGATCAATATCAGGTTCAAGGACCTGAATCAGCTGTCAGATCAGCTGTGTTTACATCTCCCGAGTGGACACCACCGGGAGATCAGTGGCGCTAGTCGCCGGAAGATCAGCTGCGCCGCTCATTACCCGGCGCCGGTAGCTGCTGATCTCGCAGCGACGAGTGCCATTGATTTCCCAGTGGTGTCCGCGCGGGAAATTTAAACACAGCTGGTCTGACAGCTGTTTAAATCTCCCGCGCCGACATCACTTATTGGTGTCGGTGCGGGAGATTTAAATAGCTGTCACATGGACGGGTGCTTACATGTACTGAGGCTTACACACCTCAGTACAGCGCTTGCATAAATGCCTGTAACTTGCGATCCTGCTGCCGCCGGCTCCTGCAGCACCCTGGTGCCATTTGATTACCCCTTGCCCCCTGCTGCAAAGGCGGCGGGCATAGGGGACAAGGGTTGATCGGATGACACCAGTGGGCTGCAGGAGTCGACTGCAGCGGGATCGCAACTTATGCTGCTAAAGCAGTGGTCCCCAACCTTTTTTGCATCCGGGACCGGCTTCAAGCAAGACCATTTGTTTGCGGCCCGGCGAGGGGCGGAGCTTTGGTCATATGGGGGCTTGGCCATAGATAAGGGGTGGCGTTTAGCACCCTGCTTCCCCCAAAAGATGTGTTACGTATTATTTTCAGGGGATGTTTTATTTTTCCATCCCCTTGCAGCCCCAATGTGGTATCCACATAATTCCCTTGCAGCCCTCATCATCCCCTTGCAGCGCACAATATCCCCATCATCCCCTTTCAGCCCCCAATACCACATCCCCCATCATAATCCCCTTGCAGCCCCATCATCCTCCTCTTGCAACCCCCATCCTCCTTTTACAGCCCCCACCATCCTCCTCTTCCAGCTCCCAGTATCCTTTTCTTCCAGCCCCCAGTATCCTCTTCTTCCAGCCCCCAGTATCCTCTTCTTCCAAACCCCAGTATCCTCTTCTTCCAGATCCCAGTATTCTCTTCTTCAAGACCCCAGTATCCTATTCTTCCAGCCCCAGTTTCCTCTTCTTCCAGCCCCTAGTATCCTCTTCTTCCAGCCCCCAGTATCCTCTTCTTCCAGCCCCAGTATTCTCTTATTCCAGCCCCACTATCCTCTTCTTCCAGCTCCCTATATCCTCTTCTTCCAGCCTCCAGTATCCTCTTCTTCCAGCCCACAGTATCCTCTTCTTCCAGCCCCAGTATCCTCTTCTTCCAGCCCACAGTATCCTCTTCTTCCAGCTCCCAGTATCCTCTTCTTCCAGCCTCCAGTATCCTCTTCTTCAAGCCCACAGTATCCTCTTCTTCCAGCCCACAGCATCCTCTTCTTCCAGCCCACAGTATCCTCTTCTTCCAGCCCCAGTATCCTCTTCTTCCAGCCCCCAGTATCCTCTTCTTCCAGCCCCAGTATCCTCTTCTTCCAGCCCCAGTATCCTCTTCTTCCAGCTCACAATAACCTCTTCTTCCAGCCCACAGTATGCTCTTCTTCCAGCCCCAATATCCTCTTCTTCCAGCCCCAGTATCCTCTTCTTCCAGCCCCAGTATCCTCTTCTTCCAGCCCCAGTATCCTCTTCTTCCAGCCCACAATAACCTCTTCTTTCAGCCCACAGTATGCTCTTCTTCCAGCCCCAATATCCTCTTCTTCCAGCCCCAGTATCCTCTTCTTCCAGCCCCCAGTATCCTCTTCTTCCAGCCTCCAGTATCCTCTTCTTCCAGCCCACAGTATCCTCTTCTTGCAGCCCACAGTATCCTCTTCTTCCAGCCCCAGTATCCTCTTCTTCCAGCCCCCAGTATCCTCTTCTTCCAGCCCCAGTATCCTCTTCTTCCAGCCCCAGTATCCTCTTCTTCCAGCCCACAATAACCTCTTCTTCCAGCCCACAGTATGCTCTTCTTCCAGCCCCAATATCCTCTTCTTCCAGCCCCAGTATCCTCTTCTTCCAGCCCCCAGTATCCTCTTCTTCCAGCCCCAGTATCCTCTTCTTCCAGCCCCAGTATCCTCTTCTTCCAGCCCACAGTATCCTCTTCTTCCAGCCCCCAGTATCCTCTTCTTCCAGCCCCAGTATCCTCTTCTTCCAGCCCCCAGTATCCTCTTCTTCCAGCCCCCAGTATCCTCTTCTTCCAGCCCCCAGTATCCTCCTCTTCTAGTCCCCACCATGCTTTTAAAGCCCCTATTATCCCATTCCAGCCCCTAGTATCCTCCTTTTCTAGTCCCCATCATTCTCTTACAACCCCTATTCTCCTCTTCCAGCCCCTATTATCCTCTTCCAGCCCCTATTATCCTCTTCCATCCCCTATTCTCTTCTTCCAGCTCCTAGTATCCTCCTTTTCTAGTCCCCATCATTCTCTTCCAGCCCCTATTATCTCTTCCAGCCCCCACACATATCAGCAGTCACCGTCCCCCCCCTGCACCTGCAGCATTACGTTGTCTCGGCTGTATGCATAGATGTATGGGAGAAGCTCTCCGCCCATCACAGTGCAGAAGCCGGGCCAATCACAGTGCAACAGCCAGTAGCCAATCAGGGCCTGGCTGCTGCACCGTGATTGGCCCGGCTTTTGCATGTGATGGGCGGAGAGCTTCTCCCACACATCTATGCATACAGCCGAGACAACGTAATGCTGCAGCGGCGGGGGGTTGTGACATCACCCCGGGAGGCGGGCCGCGTCCACCGCTCAGAGCCGCCCCAGAGCTCAGCACACTGTGTAGTGCTGGTCTGCGGCGGCGCAGACCGGCACACGGACCCCCGCGGCCCGGTCCCGGTCCACGGACTGGTGGTTGGGGACCCATGTGCTAAAGCATTTTTAAGCTTTGCGCAGTGCAACGGGGGTGCCGCCAGCAAAATGCTCAGGCTTTTCCATAGGGTAACATTGGGCTCGGTGCTCGGGTCGAGCACCCGAGCATCTCGATTTGCTTGACCAAAGCATTTTTCTGCTCACTCATCACTACACTGAATCTCTGCAGTAAGATTTAACCCTCAAAGGGCCAAAGCCCGGTCACTCTGCAAACTCTGACTCGCTATACAGCTGTAAACCACCTAAGGCGGCCGTCACATGCACAGATATCGCGCAAGATATCGCTTGAACGCGGCAGATTAAACATCTCGTGAGCGATGTCTGAGCGTGTGACGGCAAGATACGACGAGCGAGATCTGATCAAATCGCAAAATCGAGATCTGAGGTCCGGACCTCAGATCTAGCGATTTACGATTTAGCGATCTGCTTCATCGTGGTGTATGACACCACGATGAACGATCTCCCAGCGGCACAGCCTATGCTGGGAGATGGTAACTATGGTACACGTCGGGTAACTAAGCGACGCGCGGCGCCTAGTTACCCGATGTGTACCATAGTTACCAGCGATCTCGCTGGCCCACATCGCTGGTGAGTCTGTCTGTGTGACATCTCACCAGAGATGTGAGCGATATTGTAAGCGATCGCGCGTGCACGTGATCGCTTACAATATCGTTCTAGATATCTGTGCGTGTGACGGCCGCCTAACATAAATCTACTGAACACTCTAATGGTACCTTTACACGCCGCCACAACAGGATGGATACCAACGGCAACTTCACGTGCACGAGCACGGCCGAACGGTTACCAACGGGAACCGCACCCTCTATACACGCCGCCACAAGGTGCGCTACGCGACGCTACATCTACAGCTACATACATCGCCGGGTGTCGCAAGTAGCCGTCTGTAGCTCAGCGTACCAGCTTTACACACCGCCACCACAGAGTGATCTGGGAGCAACAAAGGCCGGACGTAAAACAAATAGGCGTGCCACAAACCTGTACGCCGCGCCCAAACCACAACCATTGGCCAACACTACGGAGTTGTGATTGGGCACGACGGAGAGGGCGGATGGCCGAGACGTGCCGTACTAGTGAGCAGAGTGTGGCACGAAATTAGCGCTTGTGACATGGCGGAGCCTGCCGAATGCATCCAAATCGATGGATCACGCTAGAGCGGGGGCCAATCACATATCCCGTGTGTATTAAAGTAGCGGTCCGGGGCTATGTGTGCGTAGTACAAGTGTTTGCCTTGTCACGCACGATCAGCGCTTGTGACAGCCGCGTGTGCCGATTGAACTGAGGTGCGTTTGTGTGACACACATTAGCGGCTTACAAAAGACAGTATGTGCGTTTTCTGTCAACAATCTGTGACAACTGTGGCGAAGTATGTGTATGTATACAGGCTGAATGGGGTTTAATATATGTGCTGACAGATGTGAATGTAGTGGAACAGCTTCCAAGACACCAAGTCAAAGATCTGTGTGACAGTGTATTAGCAAACACCTGGCAAGAGTCTGTCCTGCATCAATGTGCTGTGTGCAGGGGACCCTCTGCCTGCAACAAAATAAAGGATCATGTAGGCACAATGGCCACAAACACTGTTGGGCAAAAGACTTTCCGAAAAACATGGCTACCCACACATATTGTGTGCACAATCCCAGGCAATAGGTGGCTATGACATCCCAGGCCCCCACCCAACCCTGCATCACATTGCCCTCCTCCACCAAGTAATCAGGCTCACACAGATTATGTTGGATCCAACAGAAAAAGGTTTAATATATTGCATGAATGTTGTTGACCTTGTCTTGTGCAAACAAAATATACATAAAGTACAAACATTGTTGAATTCCAGAGCAGGTGACATTAATCAGCCACATTAAACGGATAACGAAATCACCACACATTGCAAACTGTGCATAGAAAAAATACAAAAATAACCTAAACTAACTAACTAACTAACTCCATAATGAAAACTCATGCACATAATGAAAAAAAAGAGAATGGAAAAGGTCAACCAAACATTAAAGGGGTGCAGCTAACCTGCTGTCACCTTCCTTGAAAACACAAAAGCAACTCCCAGAGCCAGCCACATCATATGGCCTGGTCCTGCCAGCTCACTGCACCAGACCCATTGAAGTAGGAGCAGTAAGCGTCTCTACTGTCCCTGGCCTCCCGCCGAGTGCGGCCATGGCTCTGCGGCTGGAGTGGCAGAATCACATGGGCCTCATCACGCCAAGACCCTGGACGGAGCTCCCCTGTTGTAGCGTCTGCATAATCTCCATAACCTCCTGGCGTGTATGATGCCCTATCCCTACGACGCAGGAAGTTATGCAGCACACAGCAGGCCACCACTACCGCGTCAATAGACTCCGGTTTCATATGTATAGGTGTATGAAAAATCCGGAATCTATTGGCCATTATCCCAAACGCATTTTCAACTACACGGCGGGCCCGGGATAGCCGGTAGTTGAAAATGCGTCTCTCAGAAGTAAGGGCCCTCTGGGGATATGGCCGCAGTAGGTGCTCCTGAAGTGGGAATGCTTCATCCGCCACAAACGCAAAGTTGAGATGTTCGGTCGTGTGCTCATTTGAGGGTAAGTTTAGCCCACCATTCCCTAGTAGTGTTGCCAAGGAGCTTAGGGCAAACACCCCCCCATCTGAGTTGCGACCGGGCATTCCAACATCCACGTAGAGGAACTCATAGTTGGCATCGACTACAGCCATGAGGATTATACTACAATACCCTTTGTAATTGAAATACAAAGAGCCAGAGTGGCCAGGTTTGGTAATCCTCACGTGCTTACCATCCAATGCCCCGCCACAGTTGGGGAAGTTCCACCGGCTTTCAAACCCTCGGCCCACTTCCAGCCATTCTGCGGCGGTTAAAGGCATTTTCATGTAGGCTGGCTGCAGAGCTCTCCAGATGGCCCAACACGTTTCAGGGATCAGGCGGCTCAGCAGGGGCAGGGAGACACGTGACACGTATGTGAGTGATGTCATGGACTGCCCTGTAGCCAGGAACCGCAAAGTGATCGCCAACCGCTCAGCAGCTGATACTGCTGGTCGCATAATAGTGTCCTGACGCGCTATCATTGGCCCTACACGCTCCAATAGGAAGGTGAAACAGTCCTCGGGCATACGGAGATAGTTTCGGTAATCATCAGGACAGTTAATCTCCAGCTCCCGCAACAGCTGCATGTGGCCCCGGGTTTCCCGCCTCAGAAGCCAATCACGGGTCCACATCCGCCGCTGTCTGCGCCTCATCAACCTTTCATACCGATCCTGATACCACATTTGCTCTTCCGCCAACGCAAGAGCCACGATAACATGGCGGTCATGGATATTCTGCATCCTCAATATCAGCACCTGTAGATGAGAAAGCACAACATGAGTACATAGACCAAAATGTGGCAAAGTCAGCAGGGTCAGCAAGCCACACCTCTTTTCCATTACACACTATAGCCAAGAGGATGGGATCTCTCCTGTGGGCCCAAAACACAACCCTGAAGCAAGGAGGCCAAACACCCAGTAGTCACCCCAAACAACATGGCACACGGCGATTGAGAGTGGCCTCCTCTACATCAACGTCAATGGGAGCTCCCAAAATTCACACATCTGCACCTAGGTGAGTTAGAAAGGGACATGTGTCAACAATAATGTTGGTCAAACAGGTCCCATAATCCATTACACAGGCCATTATGTCAATTGATTACAGTAAAAATGAGAAGAATAACGAATGTGACGTACCCCGATATGGAAGGGTGAGGAAGGCTACATGAACCAAACAACATTGCACATGACTGCGGATGGTTACCCATGGTGTAATTGGTTTTTGAAGCTGTCCTTTTAAATACACATCTATGCCATGTCTGGAGCGCCACACCTCAAAGCCCTGTGTCATCCCATTCCCGTTGAACACAGTCTCCATTGGCCACAACCAGTATGCAGAAATCGATCCAGTCGACATGAGTGACACAGTTCTGTCTACAGTCATGCATCCATTCTCCTGTATGTTGTCTGGAAACAAACACAGCAATGTATCTCAACAAAAGTGTCAAGGCCCACACAAAATGCCGTATCCTAACCCACACACTAGACTATATCTCGTCCCCACCAATACCAACCCCTATATCGGCCGCTACAGCAGTCTCTGGCGCTCTCCAAGAACATCAACATATGCACCCCACCCTGCGCAAATTCCATGTGTGTCCACAATAACTTACCTAATGGGTCTGGCCAGCAAGCGTAATGTTTGGCGGGATGGCCAGCTTTTAAAGGGCCGCCAACCTATCACGAATCAGCGATCTCCACCAATTAGCGGCAGCCAAATCCGCACCCAGGTGCCCCATGAGGATGTGCATAATTGTGTCCGCTGTGATTGGTGTCCCGGACTATAAAGGCAGGTCAATGGCCACTGCTCCGTGTCCAGACGTCGATGTGCATTGAGCTACTAGTGTCCTGTTTGACTTCTGTTGCTCTGACGGTAAGCCTCTTTAGCGGTTTGTAAGAAAATGTAATGAACGCAGCAGGCTCAAGCACAGGCAGCTTAGGCGATGTGTGTATGGGCATGTTTGAAGCGGCATGCAAATATTGAACACGTAATATTAAATATGTGTACCTTATTCTGTGTCGCCCAGTAGCCAGGTAGTGCCTCTACTTATGTAGTGTAAGTATGTATTGCACCTTCTGCTTTTTGGCAATGGTCAAAGAGCACGGTGTTATGTATTTGGCTGGTCCTTCACATCAACATTTCAGGGGTGGTAGAATTGTGCCGTACATTCCAGGGATGTTGGGTACATGTGTTAAAATGTGAGTTTCACGTCTTGAGGAACACCTACATGATCATCTGGGTGCACATTACATGTAGTATGTGCAGTGTTGCCACACAGCCAGCCCGCCTTTCTCATATAGTGACCCCTTACCATTGTGGACACTGGCCAGGTACTAGTTAGCACACAACGTGTTAGGTCACATGTTGCCCTCTACAGGTATGTACGCACACACCGTGTCAAGGTGTGTTGCAATAGTTACATTGGGGACTGAAATAATGTTTGAAACATCTGTAGGTGGACACCGATATCCGGGGCTTGATATTGCCAGCATACATGTGTTGGAGTTAGTAGCGGTCTGAGATAGAGAAAATGGCACACTCATGACCAGTTTCTACCCACAAAATTGCTGCATAGATGATCACTGTAGAAAGTTAATGATTATGTGTATGATTCTGGCAAGTTTAGAAATGTCGGTATGGCTTGTGTTGTGACTACTTTTTTGGTTGATTTTGTCATCGGCAGATGCCGACGGGTACTGTGGAATTGGAATCCCAGCTTCTCACGGAGTATCAGCGGCACGAATGTTTGTGGCGCAGCTCGCTGCCCGAATATAAAAATCGGGCAGCGAGGGCCGAGGCCTACCGGAGTCTTGTGGCTCTGGCAAATCGCTTGGAGCCAAGGGTAGGCAAGACGTGGGACCAGCCTATGGTGGCACTTAAGATAAAAAACATGAGGTCGGCGTTCATGCGGGCTCACATTCAGTACCAGCGTCGTCGCTCAGGGGCTGGAGCAGAGGAGGTACCATCACCTACCCTATGGTACTATCCCCTGTTCACCTTCATCCTGGGCGAGGTGCGCCCGCATCGAACAACCACCAACTGCCCCGTGGCTGCGTCCCATGTAGGCCCGGCTGCATCACCATCTGCGCCACAGGAGGTGGGTAATTGTGTGACAGTGGTGGGCCACAATGTTTCCTTCACATGTGTGCTTCCATAAATCCTTCACACCAAATGTGTTGCCATATTTTCCTCCTTGCTGCCGCACACCTTGGCCTGTCAATCTATCTGCCCTCCTTCCATGACTTGCCAGGCTTTTCTATTCTATGCTTCCAGCCGTAATGCAATGTTGCTTCTTCCACAACACCTTGGTATGTTTAGGTTAGTTATGTAATGCTTTCAAGATAGCTGGTGGTTTGTTCTCTATCAGCCACATAGTACCATGCAGTAAATGGTGCTGGCTCACATGTGTGTTGGCTTTTTTGCCATTGGGTTAAAGGTAATTGACTGAGGGGTGGATTCTCACCATAAAGGAGTCCGAATGGGAAGGTGCCCAATATGTGTCATTGGGCAGCACAGCCCCCAGTATCAAGGTGTTGTGGTGACATGTCCTAAGATTGGATTACGGCTACGTGACAAACAAATAATTATGTATTTAGCTGAGCTCCTGGAATGGTCGAGGTGAGTGTACAGGAGAACCACTGGTGTTGGGGTATTGCACCTTATTAGCATTTCTGTCTTATTCCTCATTTTCCATTCTGGTAGTTGGCCTTGGTGTGTGTGGGAGTGGTATATAGAGTGCTGTTGTGAATGTATACAGTTGATATTGCCTCCACTAATGGTTTTTTTTTTTTATCCCCACCCACAGGCCCCAGAAGAGGACGGCTCCATTGCCGAGGATTCTGTTGCTGATGATGCTCAGCCCATGACATCTGGGGCTGAGCAGGAGGGCGCGGCGAGTGATGTGGGTCCAGGCCCAGGTCCCAGCTCCGGGATCCGTCGCCGCCGACGTCCTGCACCACCTGACACGGAGCTGGGCGCCTGGGCCCGACGCGTGCTGTTGGATGAACAGCGGACCCACATGGACCCCGACGCCCTCTACATGAGCAACAGAATGCGAGGGATGGAGCCGCTCCAGAAAAAGATCCTTCTGAGGGTCTTCCACAATGCCGCTGATGCTGCCGATGATGGGGCCCTTCAATGGGGCTGCCACGTCCCCTCCCCCATGCAACACACCTTGTGGCCCCTTTCACCAGCTGCCCCATCTCGGCCCGTGAGAAGACCGGCCCCGCCACAGTCACCCCATCCCCCCTCAACACATCGTCGTTCAACCAGACGTTCTGGGGCAGGTCGGGGCTGCCCTCAGAGGAGGGGGGATCCGGCATTGTCAGAGCCGACAGAAGAGGAGTAATTTGGACACTAGTGGCCAATGCACAGAATTGGCAGTCTGGACCTTATAATTTCATGGATCGCCTTTTATTTGTATATTTTGTGGCTGGAGTATTGGCCCAAAAATGTGGTTGTATTTTTTGGTGTATTCCACAAAAAAATCTATTATTTGTCATTTATGTTAAAGTCCAGCCTGGATTAAACTTATTTCAGTAACCCAATTGTGTATTATTTTCCGAATAAGGATTGTGGGGGGTTTTGGGGGTGAATGTAATTGTGGCCAATAATAGGTTTCCCCAAGCCACACAATTTGGGCCAGTGGTCGCTCAGCAGGATCACCATCTGTTCATTAGGATTGTCTTAGCACATTCACAAAGGGATGTTGTGATGTGCCTCACATAGTTAGCTTATGGTGAGGTTTGGTCAACAAAGATTAGTAAGGTCACATGAAGGAGCGTATAACAAAGTTAGAACAGCATTGTATTGTAAACATACATGTGTCACAGACATTTTCCATAATACAAGGAAGGCTTAGGCCAGATGGGGCTAGCCAGTCCACACTTGTGATGGTCCCAATGTGGGACAGTATAGGGATTGTAGGCCAGATGGGGCTAGCCAGTCCACACTTGTGATGGTCCCAATGTGGGACACTATAAGAAAAGAGCCCAACGGGGGCAAAACAAACAAAAAATAACAAGATTTTCAATTTAGCAAGGCAACAAGCCAACGTGTGAAAATGTAAGTGTCCAACAAGGACAACTGTTTGGGGGGCCATGTTTGGCCAGGATACAATGCATCCCTCAAATTCATGGGTGTGAACCATGGTGTGGGTGTAGGGCCGCCAGCATTTCAGCCAGCCGGCCAAGGTCCTGCAGGCCACGCTGTAGTGCCGTGGTCAAACGGGCCACAAAGGCCTGATGGGCCTGGATGAATTCCTCCATGGTAGGGGCACCTGTATTGGGAGTAAACACACACTTTACTACACAGTCGTCACTGCTGATGGTTAGTCATGACTGGCCGCAAGCATCCACTTACCCTGTTCCTCCAAATCCAGTTCAACATCAGACGGGGAGGGAGATGGGGTCAAGCTCCATCCATATGAGCCCGCACGTTCACCTTCTGGAAAAAGGGAGAACCAACATGTTTTAGTTTGTTTATATAAAATGTTTGGGCACAGATGAAATTTAAGCAACAGTGTGCAGGGTGTCTGTGGCAACATAACCCACTTACCACCATAGTCACTGTGTGGGGACATGGTCACCCCAGGACTCGCCACTGAGCTGGAGACAGTGGGAGGTGGTGTTACTCCCGGGCTGGGGCTCCGTGGCCACATTAAGTGGATCAGGGGTAATAGTGGTCCTGGGCTACGGGGCAAACACTCCTCTGGTCCGCCAGGTTCTTGCAGCTCCTCGCCCTCCTGTGGGGAGCTGATGTGTTCCTCCAGCAGCCAGGCAGATGGGGACAGCTGGTCACACTCCAGCGGGCTGCCAGGTGCGGACTGGTCCTCCACATCCTCTGTCCCGGTGGGTGACGGGACGTCTGGCTCCTGAGGCCCGGGGGCAGGTGTTGACCCTGGGGACAAGGGTGCCACTTGAGCCGGATGTGGCGGGGTTCTGGATGGGCCACCTGGGGGTGGGGCCTGGGGCCCTTCTTCTGATGAGGAATCAGCATCTAGTTTGAAAATTTAACATAAAATACCTAATAAGATCATGGCTACACATTGTTGGCCTACAAAGAGCTTGTGTGGGTATGTATTTGACGGCTAAGCCTGGGGTCACACACACACAGATATGTGGCCAGATATTGTTGACAGATCTGTGGTTGCAGTGAAAGCATGGACACATTGTTCCATTTAGAGGCTGTCTCCAAATGTCAACATGTGACCATGATTTGACTGCAAACAGAGATCTGCAAACAATATGTGGGCAGATATCTGTGTGTGTGACCCCAGCCTTACTTAGCATCAACCAGGTGATGCTGGATGCATACACTCATGTTGTATGCATGGACTGTGCGTGTGAGACACTTTTAGGCCTGACTGGATGAGCACAACACTGTGAAGATGTGTTTGATTGTGTAGGCCACACTGTCCCTTGTCATATTTTTCCATCATTTTTTGTGTATTGTGGGACATGCACATGTGGCGGTGTGTGTTTGGGGGCAACAATTACTCACCACGCAGCCTGGCAATCCTGGCACGGATGTCCAGTATGCGACCTGGGCACTTATGCTTCAGGTCAGCGATCTTTTTTTGGATCGCTTTGACTGTCCTCTGTACCCCCAGTTGGCAGAGCAGGGCCCGCTGTATCCGCCGCACGGTGCACCGATTGCGCAGCCTGGGGTGGCGGTGGGGATGGTGGCCCCAATAGTCCCGACGGTCGCAGTGATCAATGAGGATGATCAGCTCCGCCATCCCCCATGTTGCGGCGCGGTGCACGGCTGCCATGACTGCTATGGTGTGTGCAGAGGCGGGGCTGGCACCTTGCAGGCAGAGTGAAAATGAAACCAACGTCATGACGTCATTACGGCCGCTGTCGGGGTGACGCACCTTTATAAGTAGCCCAACACGCAGACTCGCCCGACACACTTATGCGGCCCCTACTGCAGAAGACCCACAGTGCAGCCCGTATAACACGGCTTTCATCTGTCGACTGGGTAATCTCCTCCGATGTGCTATGGGATTGTGTGCATCTGTGTGCGCCCTGCGCGCACTGCCAGACCCGGAACACTTCTACGGCAGCTGCTGTGCAATAAGCCAGAGCGGTACGTAACACACACTTGTGCGCTGTGTACAGCATTATTCGTTATCATGTTGATAGGATGTGCACACTGTATGTAGATCATGGGCCATTTATGATTTTACGTTCAAGTGTGTGTCCGCGTAATTGTACTACTATCTGATCGTGCATACGGCGCGTATGTGTAGTGCTGAAGGGACAGCTCATCCAAGATGGAGGGCTGTGAGGCAAGGGCCAATCGTAACGCAGCATCTTCCACCAATGATCGCTGAAGGGGCGCGGTATCACGGAGCATGGGTGACGCCTTAGCCACATTGCAGCTACATCGCCGGGTGTCCCGAGTTGCCTTCTGTGGGTTCTTTACACGCCGATACAGCTCGCTACAATCGGCGATGTTGCCATCTGTTTATGGGCAGTGCACGGATGCAGAGGTATCTGTAGCCGGCTGTGTCGTCCCGTCTTCAGACGCCGCTACTACGGGCGATATTGGCGCGACAAGCCACATTTGTAGCCTGTAGCGGGTTGTATGCATCCTGTTGTGGCGGCGTGTAAAGGTACCATTATTGTTCTTAAGGCCGGGTTACATATATGGATGTTCCAGCGACCAGATCAACGATCCAACCAGACCGGGATCGTTAGAACATCAGTATGTGATCGCTGGTGAGATGCTACACAGGCAGACTCACCAGCGATTCCCCAGCGATGCACCGACACCCGATGGTCTCAGGAATCTGTCGGGTGTATCGGGCGCAGCATGGGGATCACTGGTCGTTGCCCCTGTCACACATGCTGATGCATACGGGGCAGCGGGAGACCAGCGATCAAACAATGGTCCCAGCCATTCCGCAGCGACCAGCGATCTCCTCACTGATAATTGCAGCATGTCACACGCAGCGACATCGGAAGCGATGTCGCTGTGTGTAACCTGGCCTTTAAAGAGACAGTGAAAGGGAAAGGAAGAGGAACCGGAGAAATAGGAAGAGTGAATAAAAACTGAGGATAACTTGGCTGCTCAGACCCTACGTAGGAGAGTGGGGGAAGTAGTAGTGAAAACTGACAGAAGAGATATAAAATCCTGCTGACACAGGATCTGGAAGACATTTGTAACAAAATATAAGGATGCGGCTCTTCCCTGACAGGAGCCCTTGGGGAAGCAGGGCTGAGCTGCAGCAGCGGCTGCCTGTGTAAGTTAATTAACATTAACGCTTGCAGCCCAGCCAGCAATAAGGGCTGCAAGGGGCAAGGGTAAAAGCCACATTAACCCCTGCTGTGTAACCTGTGGGCACAGGAGTGGGCTGATCTGCAGTAGCAGCTGCCTGTTAAAGTTAACCCTTGCAGCTCAGCAATAAAAGCTGCAGGGAGCAGAACCTAAACTGCTATGAATTGACCCAGCTTAAAAATAACCTAACAATAGAGCTGCTGTTTTTGATGTAACCTTTCTATCTACAATTCCCGGGTACCACCGCTGAGTAGCCTATAGTGCTCTTTTTCATGTGACGGCACCTGCCTGAGTGGATTAGCATATACTCCGGATATTAAGGCCCTTTTTCATTGAGGCCCCCTCCCTTGCTGCAGTGGATCCCAGCCCAAATTGGGACACTCTCCTTCTTGTTTGTCTCCCAGACCTTACTTCCTGCTCATATTCTCTGAATATATTGGATCTCCTATTGACTGGTGCTCTCTGATGTCATACTCATCTTACCCAGACGTGAGCCTTTCCATCTGAATCTCGACTGAGACGTCTCCCCGTCTGTAAGGCACTGAAGCTTGGTGCCGCTGCCCCCTGACTGCTGAGCCGTCTCTGCTCCAACCCCTGTCCATCGATCCTCCCCGCCGGTGATGGGCAGGGATCCCCCCTCCTCACTCCTCAGGCCCTCCCCTGGACCTTATAGGCTGGTCCCCTGGCCCATCTTCTACCTCTCTACCATCCTGCTCTAGTGGTTGGCAGTCCGTCTCTTTTAGATGACCGACTCTTTCTGCTCAAAAAACGGCTCTTTTTTAAAATAATCCTCTGCTCCACCCTGTGATGAATACAGAACCTCCCCTGTACAGTGAGAACCTCATTATACACCCTGTGATGAATATGTGGCGCCCTGCTCACGCAGGTAGCCACAGACTTCTCTAATGCACAGCTGGGTTTCCACCGCAGGTACCTACTTCATACAACATCTTCCAAGCCCGGGACAGTAGGGGGAGCTCAACTTGTTGCCCTTAGACAAGATACCCTATAAATACTGCTGCTGGGGGAGGAGTTAGTCAGAGTGTGCAGACGCTAGGAGAGCTGCGAAGACGTCCTGGTGATCGGTGCCACGGTTAGGCCCGAACCAGTGACCCAGAGTGGCCCTTCTACGTCCCGCCAGCCTAAGTAGGGACAGAAGGCGAGGAGCAGATAGCCAAGAGGGAGTGAAGAACTTGAGGGAGTTCACCCAAAAAGAACCACCGGATATTGGGGATCCGCACCTGTGGGATACTACAGGACCACAGAAAACCCTGTCATACCGTGGAGGCTTTGGCTACCCAGTTTCCTCTGTGGGTTAAGAGAGGGAGCCAGACACAGCAGCGTAGCATCGCAGTGATCAGAGAAGGTAACCCGGAGACCGCACACGAGGAGAGACAGACACCAGAATCAGGAGGAGAGAGGAGGCAAGTCTGGCTGCAAGCAGGCTGTGCTTCATTCAGTACACAGGAAGAGAGGAGGCCTTATACCCACTTGCTGTGGGGACCCACTGTGCAACCTGGTCACTCGTCAGTGCTCTGGACCACTTTACCTGCTGAACATCAGTAAAAGGTAAAAGAGACTATGCAGTGTGTGTGTATCATTCCCTCCGTCCCCGGTGCCCCTCATAGACTGCTCCAACACTCCCTGTCCCAGCCACAGCTCCAATCCAAGCTGCCCTTCTCACAACGCTACCCCGGAGGTCCAGTCCTACCTGTGGAGGACTTCACCATCTTAGCCGCGATACCATCCACCTCCGGCGGACTGTGGCGGTGCTGGTGGCATCTCACCAGATACTACAGGTGGCGTCACGACAAACTTAGTAAATAGTCCCCTGTAAACATCACCCCTTTTTTGAAAGATAGGCCCGGGACACAGGGTCAGGCGCGGCCACCATTCCCTGTGACACAGTTGACCCCTTTTGCCGCCTGACACCCGAGTACCCCAAAGCCTGGGCTTAACATTATCTTTTTCTGGCATCATGAACAGGATCCCGTGCCCGGTATTACCAGGTACTGTGTGCCGTGTTATTGACTGTATTGAGTGACTGTTTAATCTACGCCGCCATAACTGCGCCGAAGAGCGGGAAGGAAGGGGGCGTGCCAGCCTGTAGAGCGTGAAACTGAAGCCCGCCCCTCGTTCAGCCGAGCAATCCCGAGCGCCGCGGCCTAGTCCAGAAACTCCTGAACTGTTTAGCTCTTCGAGGACTGGCTGTAATTCACTAGGGGGGCCTCCAACATGTCAGCCTCCTGCAGCGATGTCGACGGTGCGTACGCTGATCCTAGGAATTACACCGATGGACCTATGGCTGCCTCCGGTAGCACTGCCAGCGCCGCCAGCGCACCGGGTGCCCTCGCCCCAATAATGCCCATGTCATTCCCATACATCCCGGGGACCAGGTGGTTGCCCCAGTATGACGGACGCCCGGATACATTAGATTAGTTTAAAGGAAAGATCAGTAGCGTCCTAGACATGTATGCGATGACCGGCCAACAGCGTGCTGCTGTGGTACTCGGACAGTTAACTGATGCAGCCGAGAAGGAAAGTGCGTCCTGGCCTGCCACTGAACGCAGATCAGCCTGTGCTATATTGAATAAACTGAGAGCTACTTTCGAGGAGTGTAATGAGGCTGATATACGCATGCGCTTCCATCACTGCTACCAGAGGCCGGGGGATGACCTAATGCCTGGCGTCTGGAACAAGCATTGCGTGCCCTTATACATGTCAGCCCCACCAGTGTACCCGACGAAAACAAGCTCCTCATTGAACAATTCACTCGGGGTCTGCTATCCCCCAGGGACAGTATGGGCCCCTTTACATGCCACCACTGGAAGGTAGCAACTGCCGGGCACTGGGGATAATTGTGCTTGTTGCTATGAAATTGCTACGAAATGGCGGCGTGTAAATAGGGCAGTTCCTCCCGGTGTCCCGCAGTTGCTTCAAATACCTGTTGCTGAGCCGTGCTCAAAAACCGAAGGCAACAGAAAGGCACAATTGCCATGGTAGTGGCGTCTAAACGGGGCACAGGGATGGTGAACTCCCAGGGTCGTGCCACGGCGTCATGGATACCACGCCCCATCAGCGATCATTGGTGGGGGCTACTGTGTAACTATTGGCTGTCCCTTCACAGGGCGCCATATTTAAAGAGCTATCCATTCACAGTCCACAATTGCAATGGTGTCATGTATTAGCCAGCCTTCCTGCGCAGGCTGGCTAATCATGACGTTATTGCGTTGTCCAATCAACGCTTTTTCATCACGGAATACACAACTCTGTTACGCCTATGTACTTATGGCGTGAAATATGTATGCCCATATACCTTTGTGGTAGCGGCGTGTGAAGTAGCGAAGGTATTCAACAGGAAGTAAGCCACAGGATCTGTCGAAACTTCCGGGGAACAAAGATACCTTCAGTTGACAATGCAATGGCGGCGTCTATATGGGGCATCAGCGATCGGTATCCACTGTTAAAAACGTGCGCGTGCGGTGGATACCTGTTGCTAGGCACAGTGGCGGAGTGTAAAGGTACCTTAATATTGGTTCGAGTCACATGTGCTTTTATACTTGTATGACTACTGTTGAACAGTCGGAGAACATTCTAGAAAGTTCTAGAAGTTTATAGAAACTTCTAGATAGTTCTGGAAAATTGTAGAAACGTGTGCACAATTCTAGCAGTTCAAGAATATTCTAGAATGCTACTCAATATTGTATACGAATCGAGAATTTATCCGAAAACAGACACATTTCAAAATTTTATTGTCCTGATCACAGAAGCAAAGTTTTTGAGGAACAACAACTATTTTCTATTTGTTTTAGGCATAATGGGTTAGGAAAACAGACTTTATACCCAAGAACGAAAAATAAATAAAAATTTGTTACATAGTGTAATCAATGGATACCGACGGATAAGAATCCCCTCTGGCTGGTGAACTATGGCGCAGATGGCAATGACTCAACTATCTCAGAGTGTCTAACATGGCTCTCGCTAGTCTCTGGTCTTTACCCATCTTTCAGCAGTGTCCCTGGCAGCAAACTTCTCCCGGATCTGATCTCAGACACGATCATGTTCACTCAGCCACAGATTTGGTCCGATATGTTGCGTTTAGGGTGCGGACAAGAATGTGTGATTTGTATGCAAGCATCTGCATGCGTACAAATCACACACGGAAGTGAATGGGAGCACACGCCCATCCGCAAATGAGCGCATTACCGTGCATCCCCATGATAAACATAGGGACGCGTGGTGTCTGCGCTCAGCCTTCGCTTCTACGCTGCAATACGCAGCGACAGGGAGCACAAGTGTGAAGCTGGCCTAACATCACTATTTCTGTTGTGCCCTGAGGCAGCTGCCCCTGGTGGCCAAATAACAACATTACTGCATGCCAATTACTACAGGCAATGAAACTGACATATCACTAGTACAGTGTTGTCTTTATTTGGCACAGCACATCTATATCATGCTGGGGAGCCAGTACATATCTTCAACCACAGAAGATGTGGTTTGCTTCATCACCTCAGAGCGGCCAAGCAAAAATCTATAGCATGGATGCTGTGGGGTATCTTGCTGGCTCCTCCTGCTGGTTTAGAATTAGTTTGGGGGTGGTCACTACACAGCGCTACACCTTTAAGGTTAGGGACCCACTAAGGGTACCTTTAGACGCTGCAACCGTGGGTGGCGATATGAGGCGATACAATGTGCGCGGTCACGTTTTTCATGTCCGCCTCTGGTCGCCAACGGCGGCATCACACGCCGCAATTGCGCCCAGAACCTAAGGCGATGTGTCACTCCGGAAGTTGCCTCACCTACAGCGGAACCAATCTTGCCTCATTCCCTCACCACTTCACACGCCGCAATTCCAACGGCAATGTGGGCGTACGTGTTCAGCACGGCAAGGAGATATCCGTGCCACAGTGGTTTACACCGTGCCCCATACTCACTCATTGGACAACACTACAGTGTTTTTTTTTTTGAACCATCATTTTTATTGTTTCAAAAAATTTAACCATATCCATATACATTAAAGACTTTTACAATAATCAATATTATAACAGTAGTATTCGCTTACAGAAAAAGGTTCACTTTGAACAAAACATTTGAGAAGAAAGTGACATCCCCTTGTCCCACCCACCCCATTTCCTAGACAACATCCTCAAGTTGCTCATAATACTTCACCATCTCAGTAAATACAAAAACTAAGTGCTACCCCTAGATTGAGCATTTCAGTTTACCCAGAGTACCCTTCAGGTCTTCCATGGCATACCAAGCTGAGGACCTATAAGGTAACATAAAGGCTATAATTTCAGCATCAGTAAATTCTTTTTCGATATATACTCTCCATTTAAGGAAAAATTTTTGTGATAATTTGCTGGGGTTGCTAAGTGTCTCCAATGATTCAATAGTAAGAACAGTCCTCATGGAATTCTTGACCTGAAGTAAATCAGGAGGGTTATCATTAAGCCAAAATTGAAGAAGAAGTCTTTTTGCTATAATTGCTATATAGTGAAATAATACATGTGGCTGACTATCTTCCACTAAATCTCCCCCGTAGTGGAACAGCCAGAGCATAGGATTCAGTCTGTTCAAACCCCCACATATCCCTCTCGCCCAGGTGTTGACTGCCTCCCAGTATCTCTGAGAAGCGGGGCATGACCAAAGACCATGTTCAATATCCGTCATAGGAGCCTTGCATTTAGGGCAGTTCACCCATCTACCCAGGTTGGCCTGTGTCGGTGGTATGTTAAACCCTTGTATGGTTCCATGGATGATCCTAAATTGGGAATCTCTCCATCTTTCATTATGGATGTTACGTCTAACTGTTCCCCAACCCTCTAAGATCTTTTGAGTGAGGTCAGGGTCAGCCCAATGTTTCTTCCATTTAGTGAAAAGAGCCCTCTTTCTAGCTGGTCTAAGAATATTTTGCAACCTAGCATAGATAGAGGTAATGGACACGTCATCTACACTAATAGCTAGTAGGTCGGACCAAAGGTTGTCTACGACCTCCCCAGAGATATCTAACAGTTGAGAGAGAAGATGGTGATGCAGCTGTCTGTATTGTATGGCATGGAATCTCGATAGAGCATAAGTGGATAGTACCTCACTTTCTGTCATCCACCTCCTCTCTTCTATATTCATAAGGTCTCCCAGGGACCTGACACCCCTCTCTCTCCAAGCCTTGAATAAAGAGTTTTCACGGCCTAGTGGAAAGGCCGGGCACTTCCAAGGATTGAGTAGTTTTGAGACTTTCCAAGATAAGTGTAGTTTTTTCCTTATTCCTTTCCAAGTCATAATCGTGTCTCTGTATATAACTGTATTCTTGAGTGTTGAAGGTAGGTAAGACAACGGTGAATGTAGCAGAGCTGATAAGTCCCAGGGCTTAGCAAATTCTCCCTCCAGGGCTACATCTGAGAACCTATTAGTGCCCTTGATCCAGTCAAGAACATTGCGTAGAATACACGCTAAGTTGTATCCTCGAACATCCGGGAGTTGAAGACCTCCCTCCTGTTTTGACTGCATCAAGACGCCAAAGGCCAGTCTGGGTTTCTTCCCCCTCCACAAAAATTTTGAGAAGGCTTTGTTCAGTTTAGCTATATCTGTATGTTTTAACAGCATGGGGATATTCTGGAGCGGGTATAGCAATCTCGCAAAACTAATCATTTTAAGTAGATGGCATCTTCCAGTCAGAGAGAGAGGTAGTCCATTCCATCCTGCCAATTCTTTTTCTATTTTTAAAAGGATCGGGGCAAAGTTAAGTCTACAGGTCAGGCCAGGATATCTAGCCAGTTGAATCCCCAAATATTTTATGCTTTCCTTGGCGACTGAGAGATCGTAGAGGTGAGTATATCGCGAGAGTTTACTCCTCGGATTGATGAACAGTATCTCACATTTATCTTTGTTTAGGCAAAAACCTGAATGTTTACCCAATCTCTCAATGTCGTCAAGGATGCTAGGGAGGTCCCTTACTGGATTGCGGACATAGAGAATTATGTCATCAGCGAAGAGGGACAGTTTAACCTCCCTCGTTCCTACTCTGAATCCTTCATAGGTATTATTATTTTCAAGGTATAAGGCCAGAGGTTCTATTGCTAAATTAAAGAGGAGGGGGGATAACGGACATCCCTGCCTCGTTCCCTTCTGCAAGAAGAAGGAATCTGATAAGTATCCGGGAGTGCTAATACAGGCTTTTGGTTTGTGGTATAAGGCCTGTAGGTACTGCCGAAATGGCCCCACAATTCCAACAGAGTCCAGGACCCGACCCAGCCATGACCAACGTACATTATCAAACGCTTTTTCTGCGTCTAACGTGATCATGGCTGGGTCCCCCCCCTCCAGTTCCACTTTTTTCCCCATGACATCAAGCAAGAGCATCGCTCTTCTAATATTAGTGGTAGTTGATCTTCCCTTAATAAATCCCGCCTGGTGAGGGGGTATCAAGCTAGGCATTACCGTCGCCAGTCTATCGGCCATTATCTTTGAGAGGAGTTTTAGATCCTGGTTTATTAGCGAAATTGGTCGAAAACTCGCCGGATCCGTAGGTATCTTCCCAGGTTTAGGAATAAGTTTAATATAGGCCAAATTCATTCGATCCGGTATAGGGGTCCCCTGTAATATTGCATTAAAAAGGTCACATAAGACAGGAGAGATTTGTTCTTTTAAGGCTTTGAAGAATGCACCATTATATCCATCAGGGCCCGGCGCTTTGCCTGGATTTATATTTTTTATAGCGTTTTCTATTTCCTCCACAGTGACAGGGCTGTTTAAAAATTGTTTGTCCTCTTCTGAGATACCTGGTAAACGAATCAGGTGCAGCCAGTCGGTTCCCTCAGGTATATCAGTGTCACTGTCCGAGTAAAGAGACGCATAGTATTTTCCCAGTGCCTGAGTTATATCTTTAGGGGTAGTCCAGGTGTTGCCATGTTTGTCAATTATAGTTTGGATGGAGGAGGGAGGGTGTCTGCCCCGTGATAAGCGGGCCAATAATCGACCGGCTTTATCTCCAAATTTATGTAAATTAAGTTCTAATCTATTTTTATATATCCCTTCTCTCTTTTCTGCCCACATGTCAAAGTTTTTCTTGGCCTGTATCCAGGTCTCTCTGTCAGGGTCTGCCATCGTGCTTGTATAGCGAGAGTACGCGTTCCTCACCTCAAGACTAGCCGCAACAAATTGTTCTTTTATTTTTTTCTTTATCCCCATGCTGTAAGCCATCACATGCCCTCTCATGACCGATTTCGCTGTTTCCCAAAACAGACCTGGGTCAGAGCGATGGGCTTCATTGTCATTTGAGTAAAGTATCCACCACTCTTTGAGGTGGGCTACAAAATTTTCCTCTCTGGTAAATGTGTCAGGGAAACGCCACAGATAATCGGTGCCTTTCTCATAGGTATTTTTAGTTTCTAACACCAGTGGGCTGTGATCGGATATAACCATGTCCTCTATTTTAATTTCGATCACCCTTTGTAATATATTGGGCGAGGTGAAGAACATGTCTATCCTCGACCAGGACCCATGGGGGTGAGAAAAGTGGGTGAACTCCCTTTCCAAGGGGTGAACTATCCTCCATGCGTCGCCCATATCTACATCAGCAAAGAGGGGTTCTAGAAAACTCGCTGATCCTATTTCCCCAGGGGCTCGAGTCATTTTCAGTGGGGGTACGGAGTATCTCCTATCCTCTTCTGCCCGTAAGACCATGTTAAAGTCACCCCCCACTATTCTGTTGTGACCCGTGTCGGTTAATAGTTTGGCTTGTATTTTTTGAAAGAAGGGTTTTTGATTCTCGTTCGGAGCATACACATTGTAAATGGAAAAGACATCTTTTTGGATTTGTATGGTCATTTGAACCATTCTACCCTCGTCATCCACTTGTGTGGATAGGACCGTATGCGCCAGGGACTTATGGATTAGGATCATAACTCCCGCTTTTCTCTTCACCGCCCCTGAACCATAGACGTCTCCCACCCATAACTTCTTGAGGCGGAAGAAGTCTTCAGAGGCCAGGTGGGTCTCCTGGAGCAAGGCAATATCTGTATGTAATCGGTTAAGATGGCGTAAGACCATCATACGCTTTGATGGGGAGCGCAGACCCTTTACATTCCAGGAGACCCACCTAACCATCCGAACCCCCCCAGATCAGTATCAATGAAGAGTAATGCAATCTCAACCATCGGGGTATTGCCCCCCATAGCTTGTACCAAAATAAAGTGATTAGTAGGCATAGCACATAGCGGAGCATATATATTTTGCTAAGGATGTCTCTAGGTTTTTCCCTTCTTTCCCATAACCCCCCCTTTATCCCAATTCCACCACTACTTTTCTCCTGTCCTTGTTGCTGACTTCTCGTCTTCCCTCCAATACAGCCCATGTACATACATCTCGTGCCCCGCCACAGCATCCTTGTAATGAGTAATTATAAAACATTTTTCTTTTTTTTTATTTTCCTTCCCTCCGTTTCGTTACCCCTGTACCTCCCTTTCACCGGCAATATTAGCTGAGCATAAAAAAGAGTTGTCCTTCACCCCCAGACCAAGAAATACCTTTCCTAGAAAAAGATAGTTACTAGTCCTTTGTATCAAGGTTTGCAGCTTATTTAAAACAAAATAAAAATACATTAATGGATGATAAATAGAGGCAATAGAAGCATTAAGCAAGTAGACGTCACCAGTACATTATAATGTTACATGCAACCTTGATAGGTGACGTCTCATCGGGATCTCTCACTACTCCTGCCTTTGGGTTTTATGGTACGGCAGCTCAATTGCTCCGTCAGGCCACATCTAAAAGAAAGTATAATAGAGGAGAGAGAGAGAGGGAAAAAAAAAGAATAATAAAAAAAAAAAAAGAAAAAAAAAAAAAAAAGGGGGGGGGGGGGGAGGGGGGAAGGAGGGTAAAATAACGTTAAAAGGAAGGAGGGGTTCGGAGCCTCCAAAACATTAGCTCAGGTATATCGAAAGTTCACTTTTCTTTTCACCAAGTTCAGAAGGTACCAAGACAGCTATCTCATTTCTTCTTTTGTTGCCAGCGTGGTCCTGTCTGTCTCTGTTGCCTGGGTGTCACGCCGCCAGAGATGCCTCCATTATTCATGGTGTCCGATCGTAGCCTGTATGACCTCACCGAGTCACGATCTTCTTCAGCTACCGGGTCTGGATCAGACGATACGTGTTGTGGAACAGCGGTTACGGTTGGAGGCGTTGTAGCTCTTGGGGAGCGGGAATTGTCCAAAATTGCGGATAATGCTTTTGCTGGATTTGTGAAGGCCATCGGTGTGCCCTCTCTGGAGTTAAACCTTAAAGTAGCCGGGAAATTTAGTTGGAACCGAATATTTCTCTTATGAAGCAGTGTACACGCTTCACTGAAAGCTCTTCTTCGGCGAGAGACCTCTATTGAATAGTCAGCAAAGATCAAAACTCTATGTCCGTGTATCATTAAAGGCTGTTTCCTGGCCTTATATGCCCTAAGGATCTCCTCTTTATCCCTGTGGTTTAGGAATTTGGCAATGGCATGTCTTGGTTTAGTAGAGGATCCAGAGCGGGAGGGGCTAGCTCTAGACGTGGAGGTTGTTTCAGGAGGATCTTTCGGAGGTCCAATTCTGTGGGTACGCTCCGTCTTACATCTATGCATTAGCCCCAAAGCCTTAGGGAGGTCAACCTCGAAAATTTCCTCCAGCTGATGTGATGGAATGGACTCTGGTAGACCTACAATTTTGAGGTTACTTCTCCTTGCCCTGTTTTCAATATCTTCCAGCTTTGTAAAGGCATAGTCAGAGCGTTTTTGTAATACTAACATTTGGTCCTCCAATTCCTGTATTCTATCCTCAGCAGCCCCAACCCTTGCTTCTGCTTCTTTAAGTTTCTGGTCTTGGGTCTCTACTTTTATTCTGAGTTCTTTTGTAGTGGCAGCCACCATGTCTGCTATAGCAGTTTTAAAGTCCTCAGCCATATGTGTGGCTAATTCTTTGGCCAGGGCTTTATAATCCATGAGCTGTGGGACTATTCTGCCTCCTGGCTGTACATCCAGATCCTCTCCCCTCATCTCATCTCCTGCATGATCATGCATTATGTGGCCCTGGGTCCGGATCTGTGCTTGCTGTGTCTGCACGAGGGCCTCAGGCTGCAGCAGCAGGGGGGGGGCTCCCGTTGTCCCCATAACAGTGGCCATAATCTCCCCTGCAGACGAGTGCCCCTGTGGTACTATACCTCTCATCACGGAGGCATCTTCCGGCTCCCCCTCCGACTCAGTATCGCGGGCGCCATTATCAGTAGCCGCGTGTGCGGGGGCAGGTCGGCCGCTTTCCCCCCTCCGGGTGACGTACCGGTCCATCTTCGTGCCCAGAGGACGGTCCGGAGTTGGGGGTGAGTGTCCTGGCGTGCCGAAGGTCCGGGGGCCCAAGGGGGGACAGGATGGGTCTGGATCGCCGCGGCGGGGCCGGAGCGCTGCTAAACGCAGCTTCTCATGGAGGCGCCGGAACCGGAAGTTCTCAACACTACAGTGTTACGATTGGTCAGCCTGCTCTCGACGGCTGGATAATACATGACGCCATTGTGTGTCAGAGTTTCGTACCAATACACGCTCAAATATGGTGCGCTATCAACTGACCAATGGGACCACAGTAGCCACCACCAATCATCGCACACAGTGTGTGGACTCCAGCACGCTGTGGCACTCCTACGTGAAATCAATAGGTGACATAGATTCCATCACTATCGCCCTATCACACGCCAAAAGCCGGGAATCTCGCCTTCATGATTGCCTCTGATTTTGGAGCAGTGCTCTGAAATCAGAACCAGGCGACAGGCGATTTATCACCGCCAAGTTCCCCAAATACACGCCGCAACTGGGAGGCAATTTGAAGGCGATAGTTTCAGGGCGACATATCACCCTCAGGATTCCCACAAAATATTGCGGCGTGTAAAGGTACCCTGAGGGTACCTTTACACACTGCAACCGCGGCGATAAATTTTGACGGCGATATGCCGCCCCGGAATTATCGCCGCCAGATTGCCTCCAAATGTCGTGTAATGTGGGAATTTGGCAGCGATATATCGCCTCGCCCCGGTCGCCTGATTTCAGAGCAGTGCTCTGAAATCGGAACCAGGCGACATTTGGCTTATCACCGCCAATTTCGCACATTACACGCCGCAATTTGGAGGCAATATTTCGGCGATAATTCCGGGGCGACATATCGCCGTCAAAATTTATCGCTGCGGTTGCGGCGTGTAAAAGTACCCTAAGAGGTTTGCCGTAACATGCTAGTGGGCTTTATGTATTCTGATCATAGCGTTAACTAAGACCCTCAAGTTCAGATTTGCATATTTTTGCCAAGGTACAATAGCTGAATGTATAAGTTTTGGATGTATATCCATATATTTTTTCTACAGTTATGTCAGATTGGTCACCTCAAGGTGTGCTGGACCCCGGAACTACCCAACAGGTCATGTGCTTTACTCCAAAATTCATGCATCTAGGCAAAATACAGGTGAAAATAACTAGACAGGTCAGTTCTAGAGCTCTGTGCAATCAATTCTACAGGCTGTAAATAGCTTAGAGTTAACATTTACATCATAAACATACAGCTGGTCAGTTAAAAAATGTGCTATTACATGCACAATAAAAAAATGTTACGCACAATTAAAGTTACAAGTATTTTTATCCTCAAAACCCAAGTAAGACTTGACTTCAACATATGTTTCCTATATAATTTAATGTTCTCTTTAATCTTAGATCTTACGGTACGTAGTTATGAAAGGATCCCAAAAGAAATGTAAATCTAAATGCAGCAAGTAAGCCAACATCTGAACTCTCCATAATCTTCTGCAAAAGTTATCATTGGATAGAGAATAAAATTTTAACATTCAATATAACCCGTAGATGCCCCCTTATCACCAGTATTACCAGAAACATAAATGGTGCTTGCCGGCATCCCCATATTGTTTCAATTAAACTATAAAACATTCAGCTTTTCCCAATAGTGTTTCCTTATTAGATTGTGTTTTTAATCATTGGCAGATTTCTGAGATAGTCAACCATTTACTGCAATCTGAATCATGCAATTTTATCTTTTTTAATCTAATTTAAACAAAGTTACTTTATCAAAGAGAAATGAACAAAATGGAAGTACTGTTTTCTTAAACAATGAACCAGACGTTTCGCAATATTATATTAACCAAGGAATGATCCCACCTGTTGTATCTAACATTGTGCACAAAACAGGAGAGAGGAACAAAATGTTCACTTGGAAATTTATAGTTTAGACCTGAATTACCCAAATTTAGACCTAAATTACCCAAACTGAATTAAAACATTTTCCACTTTCTTCCTTACTGATTGATTTTTTCCAAGTGAAATCCCAAGATCAAGCTCTCCACCCTAGTGCATTAAAAAGGTGACTAGTGTCAATTAGGGATGGGTGAATCCTGAAATACTCGGAATCGCTGGACTCTAACGAGTCCGGGTCCGAGACTCGGTACTCGTTGCGAGTCCAGCGAGTCCGAATAGTAACCTGTTCTTTTGCAGTGTATCTATACAGATACACTACAAAAGTACCCAAAAGTTAATCTAAGGGGTTAAAAACAATAAACATTCATACTCGCCTTCTGTGGGGCCTGTACCTTATGTACTGGGACCGGTACCGAAGACCTCCGGACGTCACAAGACCTCAGATCACTGGGAGAAGATGGGCTGAAGGACCTGTGAGATTTCAGCCAATCAGCATGCGGCTAGCGGTCACATGGGTTTGTCACGTGGCTGCACTGCCAGCCAATGAGCGATCTGGCCAATCTGATTGGCTGGCAGTGCGGCCACGTGACAAACCCATGTGACCGCTCTGCCGCATGCTGATTGGCTGAAATCTCACAGGTCCTTCAGCCCATCTTCTCCCGGTGATCTGAGGTCTTGTGACGTCCGGAGGTCTTCGGTACCGGTCCCGGTACATAAGGTACAGGCCCCACAGAAGGTGAGTATGAATGTTTATTGTTTTTAACCCCTTGGATTAACTTTTAGGGTACTTTTGTAGTGTATCTGTATAGATACACTGCAAAAGTACAGGGACTCGCTACCCCCGAGTAATTCCTAAGGAAACTCGGCGAGTAGCGAGTCCCCCGAGTCCGCTACTATTCGGGCGAGTCCCGAATAGTAGCGAGTAGATTCGCCCATCCCTAGTGTCAATGAAAAGAAATTACAGCCCATTTGGAAATGTGAAGGGCTGCAATCACCATTGCCTAAGGTCCTCCTCACACCATAATTTTCAGGATCCGGGACTGGACAGTCCCGGATCCGGATTTGGCCCCATAGTAATCCTATGGGGACAGAAAGGACCAGATGGCTGTGATTTGCCATCTGGTTTTGTGCTTTCCGGGAGGATCCGGCAGCTTTCGTTTTTTGGCCCCGGACACAAAATCAGAGCAAGCAGCATTTTTTGGTCCGGGGCCAAAACCGCTCAAAATCGGATGCTCCCGGATCCATCCCGGATCCGGCGTTCCCTAACATGGGAGTCTATGGCGCCGGATCAAACCAGATACAAGGTAAAATCGGATCCAGGAGCCGCATGCCGGGTGCTGGAGTTTAGCAGTGAGCACTGTCCCCTCCAAACATTTCAAGACCGCGGCTAGCTCCACGCGATCTTGAAAGTTCAGCAGCTGCAGCTGCTATCGGCTGCATCCGGCTGCAAACCGGACCGGAGGGCATATATTTGCCCTCTGGTTCTGTTTGAAAATCGGGTCCGGACCTGATCCAGCCGTGGTGTTTGGGGGCCTAACCCTCACGACTAGAAGGCTACAGAAAAGAACAAAGATCAGTGGTTTTCTTTTGCTGATGCTTAGGAAATGCAGTCATATTCCCTGTGTCAACCTGGGCTACCACCCCAATTGAACCAGGAACTAAGTCTAGATTGGCCAGAGGAGGAGAGTCAGTGTATCTTTCATCTGTCCTGCTTTCTGCTCTCTCATATGGTTGCCTTCTGTTGCATTAGTCAATGCTAGGTTTCTCAAGAAATTGGACAACCTCCTTAAATATCACACTTGGCCTTTCAAGCTCTAGTGCTTGGGAATTAAGTAGCAATGTATTCAGTTGCTTCCAGTTTTTTAGGAGCTTGCTTCTGCTTGGAGAAAATAATCCTTGGCTACTCCTGACTTCATTGCTAGAAACCAGAGTTGTTTTCAAGATCAGTCCTGTTTATTGGGTGAAATCCACATCAATCTCTCAGCACGAAAGTTACCAACTACTTGCAACTATTCCCAGTCCTGTTTGCACCTATTTCTGTAATCGAGGTAACATATCTCTTCAAGCTTGACCCCAGTTTGCCAATAATTCATTGCATTACTTCAGTTAACCATTTCCACAATACAATTTCTATTTTGTATATATTGCTGCCATTACCTTTTGCCTTGCTGGAAGAAGCCGGAATGCATTTACTTCTCTTACATTGCTGCTATCAACTATTTTCCTACTAGACATCAGCTTTTTACGCTGCTACTCTTCCTGTGAACGTCACATCTAGCTCTGCTTCATCTCTAACATCTGCTCTGCTTATGGTCAACCCTGCTGCATACCATACCACCCTGGTCATAGGTAGAGATGAACGGACCTATGGAAGTTTGGGTTCTGGTGGTGCAGGCATATTTTTTTAAAGGTATGTTTGGTCCTAAACTTGACCAAAACCTCATTTGAAGACACGGAATGGACAGTTCAGCTCTTCGCCCACATACAGCCAGCCATAAGTAAACCTCGTCCTGGGGAACAGAGGGCAGGGATTTGTCATATGTTTTAATTTTACAACCCCGCTATGGCCGATAACTCTGCTTTTAACCCCAGTTCAAGCCAATAAAACACTGCAAGCGGCTCGCACTCGAGCTAGCACCATGTGTACACCAGCAAAGCAATGCTCGCTAAAGTGCCTTGGGTACTTAATCTACCCGAACTCCTACCCCAATTAGATTTGCTCATCTCTAGCCATAGGCACTGTCATTTATGTTCCAAGCTGCTACCAAGACCTATGGCTTAGTGAATCCTCCTCATCAGGTGAACCTATAGCAATGGGGTCTATGGGAGGGAATGGAACCTGACCCCTAGACCAATCTAGAGTCAACCCATATGTAAACATTATCTTAACCCCTTCCCAACCTTTGACGTTGTACAACGTCATGGCAGGATAGTGGCACCATTGCTTTGGTAACCGCCATCAGGCCCTGGTGCTCTTTGATTCTTATCACAGAACACCAGAGATTGATATCAGGGGGAGGTGGATTCCCCACTCCACCCCCACGATTGCTGTTATTGGCTATTTAATCTTTGAACAGTCAATCATAGCAATCGTCTCTATCCAGACATGTTCCCTGAGGAAGGAGCTCGGTACGTGGCTCCGAAACGCGTTGGAAATAAACCTCTACTACCAGTACTCAGACGTCCCAGTGTCGTTGGTGTATTTTCCTCTCTTGCAGCAGCGCGGACATTAAGGTACTTCGTCCAAAATACCTGATCACAGCTATGTAAGGGGCTGTCATAACCCCTTCCTTAGGATGGAGCACTGTAATTATTTCTACAACTAAAAAGAAACAACTTGGAGCTTCGCCATATTCTTGGTTGCCAGCCAGGTACAATTTGGCAGCTGGGTGCTGGGATCCTCAGCATGGACAGGCCCAAATATTCTGGGCTCCCAAACTGCGAATTGCAGCCCACAGCCACCCCAGAAAATGGTGCATTCATTAGAGGTGCCATTTTCTGGTGCTTTACTAAGACTCTTCCACTTGCCCTGGTGCCGGAGGTAAACTGGGTAATAAAGGGGTTAACTCCAGCTTTTTTATTGGCAGCAGGCACTAAGCCCGAGATTCATAATGTTGGGCTAATGTCAGACCACACCATTAGGAATCTATAGTAAATAGTACACAATACTCAGAGAAAAATAATTTTATTAGAACTAAAACCAAACATATCTAAACTCCATCTTTATTACTCCCACATAACACTCCACGATCCTTCATCCAGAGTCATCAGGGAGAGAACAAGCGTCCTCTTCCTGCAGAGTCTGCAATCATACTGACCGCAGGGACTCAGTGAGTGACGTCACCCGCAGCAGTCAGAGACTACCACATGGGAGTGGTGACGTCACTCGCTAAGTCAGCAGGCCTCCCCGTGGCAGTGAAATCAAAGTGTTGTCACTTGTGGGGAGTTTCCACTGTTTAGGCACATCGGGCTATCCAAGCAGGACATGACACCCACAGACCATGCCATCAAAATCTGTGTTCTAAAATGTCACTCCCTCCCTTCAGAGCCCTGCCGTGCACCCAAACAGTGATTTTCCACCACATATGAGGTATCGGTGTATTAAGGAGAAATTGCCCAATAATCTTTAGGATCCATATTATCCTGTTACCCATGTAAAAATGAAAAACTTAGGCTAAAAGAACATTTTTGTGGAAAAAAAAAGTATTTTTCATTTTTACAAATCAATGTATGAAGCACCTGGGGGTTCAAAGTGCTCACTATGCATCTAAATAAGTTCCTTGGGGGTCTAATTTCCAAAATGGAGTCACTAGTGAGAGGTTTCCACTGTTTAGGCACATCAGTGGCTCTCCAAATACGACATGTTGTCCGCTAATGCTTGTAGTTAATTTTTCATTCAAAAAAATCAAATGGTGCTCCTTCCCTTCCAAGCCCTGCTGTGTGCCCAAACAATGGTTTTTGACCACATATGGGGTATTTGCGTATTCAGCAGAAATTGCACAACAAATTTTAGGGACCTTTGTAAAAATGCAATAATTGAGGTTAAATAACATTTTTGTTGAAAAAATTAAAATGTCCATTTTTTCCTTCCACGTTGCTTTAGTTCATGTGAAGCACCTGAAGGGTTAATAATCTTCTTGAATGTGGTTTTGCGTAGGGTAAGGGGTGCAGTTTTTGGAATGGTGTCACTTCGGGGTGTTTTCTGTCACACCGGCCCCTCAAAGTCACTGGTTTTGTAAATTTTGCAGGACAAATGAGAAATTGCTGATGAACTGTGAACCCTTCTAATTTTCCTAACTAAAAAAAAATTGTTTCCAAAATTGTACTGATGTAAAGTAGACATGTGGGAAATGTTATTTTTTAACTATTTTGTGTCACATAACTCTCTGGTTAAACAGAATATAAATTAAAAAATGTGAAAATTGCTAAATTTTCTAAGTTTTGCCAAATTTCCGTTTTTTTCACAACTAAACACAAAAATGATCGACCTAAATTTTCCACTAACATGAAACCCAATATGTCATGAAAAAACAATCGCTAGGGTACTTTGAAGCGTTACAGAGTTATTACCTCATAGGCTAGGGTCACACTTGGGAGCCTGCATCTAGTAACTGGATGCATTACTGGATCCAGTTTTTTTGTTTGGAGGAATTTTTACCTGATCAGGTACCTGATGGTACCTAAATGTACTACCAGGTACTGGATCAGGTTCCCATAGGGTCCCATGTTAAAAAACTGATCAGGTTTTGCTAAAAGGCCAAAAAATGTTGCAGACCCTACTTCTCAAAAACTGGATCCAGTAGGCAGATTGCACTTTGGCAAACAATTGTTAACAATGGAGTCTATGGGTCAGGTACCTGATCAGGTTTTCCGGATGAAAAACTGGATCCAGTAACTGGATTGCAAACGCAAGTGTGACCCCAGCAATAAAGGGACACTGGTCAGAATTGCAAAAAATGACCAGTCAGTAAGTCAAATCAAGTTGGGTGGTGAAGGGGTTAAAGGAGTCCTTGTGATGAACACAAAATGACAAAGGTAACACAAATGTGAAAAACAAAATAAATTGTGACTATGTTCTCAGTGTAATACTGACCTTTCACTGGGAAATTTCAAAATTCTCCCTCAAAGCCAAAAGGTGCAAAAACATTTCATGTTTAAAAATTAAAAAGTAAATGAAGTGCAGTGTAATTGTGCCAGAAATGAGTTACAAGACCTCAATCTTGGGGCACTTCGGGCTTTCAAACTTAACTTAACCCCATGGCAGTAATCCTGGGAGTTGGGCCATTTCAGGTCTCAACCAACCACTAATCAAAGAACAATAAAACTATCTGTTCCTCTTATCTCAGAACTTTGATTTTACCTCCCCAGCTCCTCTTCCCCTCCCAAGACTGACTACTATTTTCTGCTTTACGTCACCTGTCGTATTTACTGCATCATTCTATCCCAAATGTATATATGTGTGTCTTCAGAATTTGTGTCATTATTAGCCTGATGAAGAGGCCATAGAGTCTCGAAAGCTTGCTTTGCTTTTTCTTACCATCTTTTCAGTTAGCAATTAAAAGGTATCAACCACTGAGGACTCTCAGATTCTAAGATTTTTCTTTCTACAGGCTGACAGGGTACAAACATTTTTTACATTAAATAAGCCCAAAGTTTCTGCCCAGTGTGTATCAGCAGCTGCTAAGTTATAAGATGCAACGCTTAATTTTCAAAAATGCCAAGAAGCATTGGACAGACATTCGGCATCTGATATTTAGTATCACAAAAATTTCCATCACCCTATCACCTGAAGTACCTCTGCTGCTAATAGGTTTCAATGATATACCTTACATGTATAAGTATGTTGTTATGCATATTCTCCTCACTGCTAAACTACTAATTGCAGCTAACTGGAAAGATACACAACCTCCAATACTTGATGATGTCATGGAAAAAATTAGCACACATAATACATATGAACATAGTTTTGCGGTGACATTTAACCAAAGGGAGAAATATAATGAGAGATGGGGTGTATGGAATAATAAATTCTCACCAAACTTATGGCTATAGATGCATTGCGTTTAAATAAATTGACTACTAAATGTATTAATTAATTTCTTTTAAAGACTCCATTACACGCTGCGATGTCAAACGATCCCACCAACAATTGGGATCGCTGGGACATCGCTATCTGATTGCTGGTGAGCTGTCACACAGGCAGAGTCACCAGTGATCAGTGAGAATGCTGCTAACCAGGGTAAACATTGGGTAACTAAGCTTAGCGCTGCGCTTAGTTACCCGATGTTTACCCTGTTTACCATCTCCCATGTCTGTGCGGCGCTGGGCATCGGCCGAGAGATCATTGATCGTTGGTCTCCCACTGTCACACACGCCGATGCTGGCCACCCAGTGGGAGACCAATGATCAAAAAACGGCCCTTACCAACGACCAGCGATCAGCGAGATGATCGCTGGTTGTTGGTACATGTCACACGCAGCGGTCTCGCTACGAGGTTGCTGCAACGTCACAAAACCGATGACGTTGCAACGATATCGTTAGTGTCAGGTGTACATACACAATAGATAAATAAAGTAGAGACGGCACTCACCCGTTTAGAGATCGGTGGCTTATTTAGGGAACAAAAACATTCCGTGCAGGGAGGGAGAGAGGAGCAGCTGACGACGGCACCGTTTCGCGCTTATGCGCTTCCACGGGACCCGTGGAAGCGCATAAGCGCGAAACTGTGCCGTCGTCAGCTGCTCCTCTCTCCCTCCCTGCACGGAATGTTTTTGTTCCCTAAATAAACCATCGATCTCTAAACGGGTGAGTGCCGTCTCTACTTTATTTATCTGCTGGACTGTTGTGCTTGAAGACAGGCACCTCCCGTTATCACCTGTTTGCTCCACGTCTTATCCACCCGGCAGGCTGCTGGCTCTGGTGCCCCGGTTTCCTTCTGTTTATTCATGTACATACACAATATCTTTACTTTACATTAGGACCTCAGCGGACAGAATTAAGTTTACTATGTCCCACCTTTTATTACTTCCCCTTCCTTGCTCTACCTTTTTTCCTTCCCTCCCCCTTTTCCCATCATTCCTTTTAACTCCAATCCCTTTCATGTTCTTTTTTAGGAAGTAAGCGGTGTTTCATTGTATTAGAAAATAGTAAAATAATAATACTTACCGTATATACTCGTGTATAAGCCGACCCGTGTATAAGCCGACCCCCCTACTTTTGCCCCCAAAACCTGGGAAAATTTATTGACTCGTGTATAAGCCGAGGGTGGACCCCAGCACAGGTATACAGCCCCCATCAGTGTGGTATACAGCAGCCTCCCCAGTGGTATATACAGGCCCCAGCAGTGTTACAGCAGCAGCCCCAGTGGTATATACAGCAGCAGCCCCAGTGGTAGTATACACGCAGCCCCAGTAGTATATACAGCCCCAGTGGTAGTATACACGCAGCCCCAGTAGTATATACAGCCCCAGTGGTAGTATACAGCCCCAGTGGTAGTATACAGCCCCAGTGGTAGTATACAGTCCCAGTGGTAGTATACAGCAGCCCCAGTGGTATATTCAGCCCCAGTGGTAGTATACAGCAGCCCCAGTGGTATATACAGCCCCAGTGGTAGTATACAGCCCCAGTGGTAGTATACAGCAGCCCCAGTAGTAGTATACAGCCCCAGTGGTAGTATACAGCAGCCCCAGTGGTATATTCAGCCCCAGTGGTAGTATACAGCAGCCCCAGTGGTATATACAGCCCCAGTGGTAGTATACACGCAGCCCCAGTAGTATATACAGCCCCAGTGGTAGTATACAGCCCCAGTGGTAGTATACAGCAGCCCCAGTAGTAGTATACAGCCCCAGTGGTAGTATACAGCCCCAGTGGTAGTATACAGCAGCCCCAGTGGTATATTCAGCCCCAGTGGTAGTATACAGCCCCAGTGGTAGTATATAGCCCCAGTGGTAGTATACATACAGCCCCAGTGGTAGTATACAGCCCCAGTGGTAGTATACAGCCCCAGTGGTAGTATACAGCAGCCCCAGTGGTATATTCTGCCCCAGTGGTAGTATACAGCCCCAGTGGTAGTATATAGCCCCAGTGGTAGTATACACACAGCCCCAGTGGTAGTATACAGCAGCCCCAGTGGTATATTCTGCCCCAGTGGTAGTATACAGCCCCAGTGGTAGTATATAGCCCCAGTGGTAGTATACACACAGCCCCAGTGGTAGTATACAGCCCCAGTGGTAGTATACAGCCCCAGTGGTAGTATATAGCCCCAGTGGTAGTATACAGGGCCCCAGCAGGGCCCCCCTCATAATTTGGCGCCCCCACCTCCCTTTCTGGGCCCCCCCGCATGCAGCGCTGCGCATATACATTACCTGTCTAGCAGCTGTCACCCTCCGATGGCTGATCGCGGCTCCCGGCTCCGGGCTCCATCTTCCTCGCTGTCTTCCTGCTGTGTGACCGGGGCGCAGCGCGATGACGTCATCGCGACGCCAGCCGGTCACCTGACAATCAGGAAGACAGAGAGGAAGATGGAGCCCGGAGCCGGGAGCCGCGATCAGCCATCGGAGGGTGACAGCTGCTAGACAGGTAATGTATATGCGCAGCGCTGCATGCGGGGGGGCCCAGAAAGGGAGGTGGGGGCGCAAAACTTTTTAGGGGGCCGTATTGACTCGCGTATAAGCCGAGGGGGGCACTTTTCAGCCCAATTTTTGGGCTGAAAAACTCGGCTTATACGCGAGTATATACGGTAAATATATTCCAAAACAAAAAAGATATGACAAACTTGTTTTTGTTATCCAAACTCACAAAAGTTGTGATTGGCATTGAATCAATGTGGTCGGTACTTTGACTCTTTTTGCTGTTCATTAGCCAGATCTTCCACAACCATCAGTCTTTTACGGCCTATAACAACAAAAGAAAGACAGATGGAAAATGAGATTTCCACCAAAATGATACCCCTCCCCCTTTGTTAGTAAGTGAAGCTCTATTATTCTTCTACTTATCCGAACTTTGGTTGGGATTCAGCTTGTACTGGCACTTTTACTGGAAGGACTCAACCGCAACACAAACAAAGCACTTCTGTTTCATGGTAGGACTTCTTCTTTTCAGCATTTCTGTCATCATTCATTTTCCATATTGATTCAGACTTTTTTTTTTGAAAAACAAAAATTTCTGGGATAACACAAAGAAAGGATCCAAAGTATATTGAACATAGTAACTGGCAAAACAACCCGTCTGAATGTGGTCAGCACTCAAAATAGTGACCCTCTTCCCTTCTGTGCCCAAAGATTCAATGGTTCATGTGAAATTTTGCAATGATGGAAATGTCTCTCCAGCAAAAACATTTTCCGAAGACTAGAAACAGATGAGTAAGAGTTTTTGCTCATCAGATTGCTGACCACCACTTCATTTTGAGCATATTCTGTACTTTGATTCTTTTTAGTACTTTTCAGATAATAAAAAAGTAAATCAAGAAATGTCCTAAATTAGCCAAAGTGAACAATTTGTTAAATAGTCAAAACTAAGTCTACTGAACTCCACGTAACTCTACTAAATACCGGAGCGCCACGGTACGGAGGGATTTTCCTGGCAATTGGGAAATGAGAAATGGGTTAAAATCTTTGGATAAAATATGAGATCAAAAGGTTTTCTTTTATATTGTTTTATATATTTTTTTTAAATATCTTTTCTACAAGACCTAAAAATAGATGTCAATCAATCTAAAACATCTTGAAAAATCATATATATTTTTTAAATACGTCTGATTATATTTTACAGCCATTTTCCATCATAGTGTGTCATTAATTAAAACAGGTTGAACCAAAAAAGATAATAATTTGTTGTCCCTTGGGTGTTACCGGCTTTGACCCTAAAGTCATAGAAAGAACACTTGTGACAAACAAACTGCTATTCTGAAACATGACATGAAGCGGTTAAAAAAGAACATTCAGTAAACTTTAACACATTTCTATTATTTCTGTGCTTCTCGAAAGACTTCTGAAGATTCTAATAACAGGAAGAACATAAGGTTTTGCTAATTAAATATGCAGTCGAGGCTAGTAATTTAAAGTGTAAATGTCGTTTCATTTTATGGCTGTGTGTGCGTGGCCAACATCTGTCAGCACTGTCTGTGTATTTCCACTGCATCTGAGAGCAGGCTGCCAGTGAGATGTGTGGGGAGCCAGCGGCCAAGGGTTAACAGATTGTGACTTATCTGTGTGAAGCCAGATGACAGGTCTTTCCTTGGCACAAGCTTCTAAGGACCTTCTGACATTGCTTAGCAGCTGTGCTGTATGTTGAGCTAATACATTGCTCCCTCACCAGCTGCAGTCAGGAGTGTAGACCACCCCCCCCCCTTTCCCTTATATGGTTACATGCCTGTATTCACTGTGAAGATGGCTCTGACTGATAATAAACATATGTCTGCTTCACACACAGTGCAGTGGGGACACCTTGTAAATAAAAAGGTTTATGAATGGCTTTCAGCCAGAATTTTCTAATGAAGTATATTTGAAAGTTTATTAAAATCACTTGCTCTTCATTATTCTTAAATGAAAATCTAAATGGTGGTTACGCTTTAAGTAAATTCTATCTGCCACATCTACAGCTGATATATCATTGACATAAGACCTATTATACAAAAATAGCTACAAATTCATTAAAACTAAACTAAACAAGACTATGAAAGGTGTGAACCTATCTTGTACATTTATAGCCATAATTGTATGGTGGGAGGGTAGTTGTGCAAATAAGGACATAAAGCAGACGAAGTCAAAAGAAGGGGACTGGGATGTGCAAGAAAAGCAGGAGGCAAGGAATAATACATGTTCTCATAGTATTAAAGGTAACCTGTCAGCTAGTTTATGCCCCTCCAGCTATCACTGTCTGTCCCTGCAGCTTCATGGTACTATTCTAATCATCCCTATCTAAGCTCATAGTGTAATGTGAAAAGTGAAAAAAATCATTCATATACTTACATTTTCTTATGTAAATGAGGCAGTCAGACCTCACCTTCTAGGATGTAGACTGTCTGGCAGATTAATAGTTAACTCACTGTTAACTTGCCTGTCTAAAGGACCTGTGTGATGTGACGATCATGTGACCACAGTGGGCGGAGCTATGGGAGCAAACTCATTATGTGCTTGATGACAGACATAACTGAGTGACAAATGTAGGGGGTTATTCTATATTGAGAAAGGACAGGAAAGACAAATAATGTGTTGGGGTGTGCATTTGTATTAAATCCAAGTTAAGACTTGTACTCAATGATGCCATTGGGGGCAGCTGTGACAATGTAGAGTCCTTATATATTAATAGAATATCCAACAATGGAATGCTGTTAAGGCTAGTTTCACATTGCCGTTTTTTGGCGTCCATGTGTTTCCAGCTTAAACTGGATGCACCCATAACCATTTTCAGCCCCATTGACTGACAATGGGGTGGCAGGCACTTAAGGGTGCATCCAGTTTTTTACTTTTCCCCCTGATACAGGTATCCACATTTTTTGCACTGAGACCAAAAATGCAATTTGTTGCCAATTTGGTCTCAAAACCAGGATTACTCGGATCAGGGGCACCAGGGGTTAAAGTAAAATGGTGGACTATTGAATCCGGTTCCCGCTGGATCTGGTTCCAGATCTGTGTTTTTGGTCTGGACATGCCCAGAACCAAGTTTGAAATGACACGCCCCCTAGGGGCATGTCATTATCCACCGAATCCGTGTGCAAAAGGTACACATCTGGAAGCAACAGGATGCACTCGCACCAGTATTATCCCTGATCTGTCAGAAGGATCAGTGATAATACCGGTGTGGGTGCATCCAGTTTGTCAATTGTGGGGGATTCAGGGGGATCCAGAGGGATGCATGCTTTACCTGCAACCCCTTGTATTAAATAAAACATTAGTGTGAAACCAGCCTAATTGCAGATTGGTATAAGCCTCCTAATATACAGTAGCTGAACAGGTAGAGGATAAAAATGCTTGAAAAAATGCAAAAGGCAGTAAATTTTAAGAACTGTGTCCTTATCATGGGGGATTTCAATTATTCAGACATTCAATGGGACACAGAATCTTTGGTTGTGCTAAAAGCTACAAGTTCTTATCTACAATTCAATACAATTACCTCTGTTAGTTTATAAGCCAACCAGAGGGGGTCATTTGCTGGATCTGGTCATTTCTAATAAACCAGATAGAATCTCAGATCTACAGGTCTGAGGGCATTTGGGCAACAAAGACCATAATACAGGGTGGGCCATTTATATGGATGCACCTAAATAAAATGGGAATGGTTGGTGAAATCAACTTCCTGTTTGTGGCACATTGGTATATGGGAGGGGGAAAACTTTTCCAGATGAGTGGTGACCATGGTGGCCATTTTGAAGTCAGCCATTTTGGATCCAACTTTATTATTTTCAATGGGAAAAGGGTCATGTGACACATCAAACATATTGAGAATTTCATAAGAAAAACAATGGTGTGCTTGGTTTTAATGTAACGTTATTCTTTAATTAGTTATTTACAAGTTTTCTTTGTGTACAGCCATAGTGCAGTAACAGACTTCTCTGGGGTCTGCTGTTTTTCTGTATGCCTATGATTTCATATATTTTTTTCTACCAGGTTATGTATGAAGGGAAGAATATCTCTGTTAAAGAGCTACTAAGTGGTGTCTGTCACTCTTTAAATCCATCAACATAAGGCTGTAGAGACTCTGGGCACCTCCACACCGGCTCTGAAACACAGCAAGTGTTAATCAGATTTGTGCTACCCAATTTGAGAGAAGCAAAACATAGCAAAACATAGACATAGAGACCCTGATTCCAGAGATGTCACTTATTAGACTGCTTCTAGTATTGATAATCACCTATTTAGAAAACAGTGATATTATCGGTCACAAGTATCTCCCATCAATTGGAGACTTGTGACAGCTCTGAGACCTGAGTTTCATATGACCTGGTGAGACTCTGGTTTTTAAATGTGATTGCTACATTTTGGACCAACAAGGGTTAATGACATTTTTTTTTTTGCTGGTCGCTCCCGTTTAGTTTATCTCAGCCGCATTCAGCTTGTGACCACTCCCCTTCCCTTAAAATACATTATCAATCACCTAAGGCAGGTAATAGATTCATTCAATTCTGACCATCTTGGAAGAAGGAAGCTTAGTGTCAGTGGCGGACTTTGAGCCCGGAGGGCCCTGGAGCAGCCATGTTGAGGAGTGGGGGGGTGGGGTGAGGCGTGTGCTGGCGCCCGTCATTGAGGAGCGGGGGGGGTGCTGGCGCCCGTCATTGAGGAGTGGGGGGGTGGTGCTGGCGGCCGTCGGAGAGGTGCGGGGAGGGCGGTTATTGGTGATGCGGCTCTCCTAACTGCTGAGCCGCGCCGCCGCGTGCATGCAGTGTGCGGCAGAGGGGCAGAGGAGAGGAGGGGCGGGATCAGGCAAGGGAAGCGGGAAGCTTCCTGCTTCCCTTGCCTGACCCTCCTCTCCTCTGACATCGTGTTACGGGGGTCGGCTGGGGGCCCCCCTGCAGGCTTGAGGGGCCCCCTAGCCGGTCGGGGCCCTGGTGCAGCTGAACCAGCTGTACCACGGTAGGTCTGCCCCTGCTTAGTGTAGTGCTGGAGTTCTGATGCCTGCAGTCCTGGTATCTTGCTGTAGCCTTGAAGTAGCATATCCTTTATTGTTTATGCTTCCCTGCCTGTCTACCTTCCCCTGTGTTTATTTAGATAGCGGCGTCATCTAATGTACTCACCACGTGTCAGAATTTTGGAGGGGAGGACCTACTTAGGGAACTTAGGGGATCTCAGGGGCCAGGCACAGGTTAGTGTCTGGAGGTGTCTTTCTCTCCCTGTACATCCTGTTGTACCTCTGTGTTGCGTGACACTATTACTACAGGACTACTAAGCCTGCTGTCAGGTAGTCCAACCACGCCCCTTTCATTGATTGGCAGCTTTCTTTCTATGTACAGTGTACACGGGATGTGGGCGGGATTATACAGTGCTCAGCATTCAGAGAACTGCTAAGATCTGCAGCAGATAAAACAGGGATTTTATCAAAACTGCAGCAAGCAGCCAATAATTGATACATCACTGGAATCACATTCTTATATTATGCTGCTCTCAGGTAGGGTAATAAAAACCTGGTGATAGACTCCCTTTAAAAAGTTTTGGAATCATTTTTTTTTTATTCAAATATATTGAAATACAGTAGATTCTGTGTAAATATATTCCTATGAGATTATATCTACAGCTCTTATTCTGCACATAGCAAAAACACCAAGAAGCAGGACATTTACTGAAAATAAAAAATACTCTAAAAATCAGGTTTATAAGATCAGGATTATTCTAAAAAGGTTCAATCATGAATCTTCATGTAGAAGACACACAATTCTGTATCACTGATTTTACATATAAAGTCAAAATGAAGTTAAAATAAAAATGATTTTTGGTGATATGAAATTGTTAAAAATGAAATGTTTATGTTTCGTCTTTAGTTCTGGGAAATGCTTTAGAAATTTCCTGCAAATATTTAGGTACAGGATATTCTTTTATAAATACCTGTCCTAATTCACTGCATGTGCTGAGATTTATCATTCTGGAAATGTGAATTCTTCGCTTTTCCTTGTAGCCAATGTATAGGGTTTGTAGTTTTTGGCCACGTATTATTCATTCTAGTTGGTTTGGATTGGACTATAAATGATGTATGTGGTTTAAGTTATTCATGACCATGCCAATTCTAAGCGAGGTACAACAGTCACTACAGATTACCAAACTATTCTACTATTCTCTATGTTTTAGTCTTTCTATATGATTCCATGCTTCCTGCAAGTTATAAAAGATTCTTTTTATAACTATACAGTGCTGTGCAAATTAATTGGGACAAAGCATTTTTGTATGTAAAATCGTAAGTTGGTTACCAGTCAGTGATTCAGACCAGTTTTAACTGCTTTGAACAGGTGAGAGTGTACAACCTTGAGTAACAAAATGTGGTTTGACTGGTTGTAGTCAGAAAATAACAGCTAGCTGCCCCCTCAGCTCCAGGTGAGAGCTAGTTTCTGTGAGGAGTGGTTTAGTGTAATTTTTCTCTGTGATTTGTGCCTGTAAAAATGGATGTTACTCCATGGAAGAGGTCTAAAATTATTACTCTTAATGAACATACAAGTCTGACTGTTAAGGTACCTTTACACGCCGCGACGGCAGGCTGGATACATCCCGCTACTTCACGTGCACGAGCACGCTCAAACGGTTACAAACGGTCAACGCATCACCTTTACACGCCGCGACAAGATGCGCTACGCCACGCTACATCTATAGCTAGCTACATCGCCAGGTGTCTCAAGTAACCAGCTGTAGCTCATTTACACACCGCTATAACCAGCTACTATGGGCGTACCTGGTGCAGCAGGGACAGCACATAGGCGTGCCACAATTGTGGATTACGAGCTGTCCGTACGCTGATAGGACGAAGCAATAACATCCTGATTGGGCAGGCATCGCAGGAGGCTGAGTAATACAGCACGCTCGAGCGATTGTGTAGTGTGACTCGTCAGCTCCTTAAATATGCCTCCCTATGCAGCGACTACCAATCGTCATGCAGCAGCTTCCACCAATGATCGCACATGGGGCGCGGTAACACGGAGCCAGGGTCACGCCTTAGCTACATTGCAGCTACATCACAGGATGTCCCGAGTTCCCTTCCGTTGTTTCTTTACACTCTGATACAGCTCGCTACCATCGGCGTTGTAGCCATCAGTTTTCGAGCAGAGCTAGGAAACAGATGTATCTGTTGCTGGCTGTAGCGTCACGTCTTCAGACGCCGCTACGACGGGCTACATTGGCGCTACAAGCTACATTTGTAGCCTGTAGCGGGATGTATCCAGCCTGCCGTCGCGGCGTGTAAAGGGCCCTTAAGAGATATCGCTTCCACCGTTGGTATTGGAAAATCTACCATTTCAAGAATAATTCGCACACACAATGAAACTGGATCGTTTTCTCCAAAATAAAAAGGAAAATGTGGAAGAAAAAGAACTGATCAAACACTTATCAGAAATAGTAAAACTGATGCAAGAAAAACAAGAAAAGACTTGCTTTGTCCCAATTAATTTGCACAGCACTGTACATATGATATGACAAAACTCATTATTTTCTCTCTCTCTCTCCCTTTCTATATATATATATCCTATAATATAATCACCTTATCGTGTCTGTCTGTCTCTCTGTAACAGAAATCCCGCGTCGCTGATTGGTCGCGCCAGCTGCCCGCAACCAATCAGCGACTCGGGATTTACGTTAGATAAACAGCGACAGGTGCAGTTCGTGGCTGTCCTTCCCCTGCCTGTGCATCTCCGTTCTCCCCCACCCCACTGCTTCATCTTCCGTCCTCCTCCTCCCTGCCACTCCGTCCTCCTCCCCCCTGCCGCTCCATCCTCCTCCCCCTCGCCTCTCCATCCTGCGTCCTCCCCCTGCAGCTCTGTCCTCCTCCCCCCCGCTCCATCCTCCTCCCCCTCGCCTCTCCATCCTGCATCCTGCCCCTGCAGCTCTGTCCTCCTCCCCCCCGCTCCAGCCTCCCCCCCTTCCCGCTCTGTCCTTCCCCCTCCTCGCTGCTCTGTTCTCACCGGCACCTGGTGGTCCCATTGCCGGTGAATAGCTGCAGGAAGAGAGTCAGCAGGTCATTCGACAGGCTCTGTGTGACATCACATCAGCCTGCCCTGTCACATGACCCGCTGATTCTCTTCCTCCAGCTATTCACCGGCAATGGAACGACCGGGAGTGTGTGTGTGTGTGTGTATATATGTTTGTGTGTGTATATGTATGAGTGTATGTGTGTATACATGTGTGTGCCTGTATACATCTGCGCATATACATGTGTGTCTCTGTGTGTATACATGTGTGTGTATACATGTGTGTCTGTGTGTGTATACATTTGTGTCTGTTTGTATACATGTGTGTATGTCTACATGTGCGCTTATACCTGTGTGAACATGTGTGTCTGTCTAATGTGTGCATCTGTATATGTGTTTGTGTACATGTGTGTGTCTGTATATGTGTGTGTATGTGTGTGTACATGTGTGTCTGTATACATGTGTATGTGTGTTTACGTGTGTATATCTGCATCTGTGTATGTTTGTACATATGTGTGTCTTTATATATGTGTCCGTATACCTGTGTGTGTACATGTGTGTGTGTCTGTGTACATATTTGTATACATGTGTGTATCTGTATACGTGTGTGCGTGTACATGTGTGTCTGTATACATATGTGTGACTGTATACATGTGTGTCTGTATACATGTCTGTGTGTGTGTTTGTATACATATGTGTGTTTGTTTGTCATGTGTGTGTCTGTATACATGTGTTCATGTGTGTGTACATGTGTGTGTCTGTATACGTGTGTTTATACATGTGTGTATACCTGTGTGTACGTGTGTGTATACGTGTATGTCTATTACGTGATCTGCAATGTCACGTCATACACATATACACTGTGTTCCAAATTATTTTGCAAATTAGTTTTAAGTGTTATAGGGTTTTATTTTTATTTTTTTTCAATGAAACCCATTGATGGTATTAAGTTTTGCAGACATATACTGGGCACTGCTGTGTTGCAGGGACCAGTGCTACTTGCATATGTAAGGGTGCGAGTAAAGCAGGTTCATGTGCCCGGGTGCACGCTTATTAGACAGCAATAGCAATGGATAAGAAAAAAATGCGGCACTCACCGAGCAGAGCTTTTTACTTTTTTATTTCAGAGTCCTCTTTACATGGTTTCTCTGCGATGGGGGAGGGAGTGAGGAGACACACAGGTGACGGATTCCGTTTCGGAGCACCTGCCCCTTCTACGGACCTTGTCGGCCACCCCTAAACAGTGCTCACAAGCAGAAACAGTTGCAGTGGGTCCAGATATACATGAAGACTAATTATCAAACAGTCTTGTTTACTGATGAGTGCTGAGCAAACCTGGATGGTCAAGATGAATGGAGTAGTGGATGGTTGGTGGATGCCACCATGTCCTAACAAGGCTGCGATGTCAGCAAGGAGGTGGAGGAGTCATGTTTTGGGCTGGAATCATTGGGAAACAGCTGGTAGGCCCCTTAAAGGTTCCTGAAGGTGTGAAAATGACCTCTGCAAAGTATATAGAGTTTCTGACTGAGAACATTCTTCCATGGTACAAAAAGCAAGAACGTGCCTTTAGGAGCAAAATCATCCTCATGCATGTCAATGCACCATCTCATGCTGCAAACAATACCTCTGTGTTATTGGCTGCTATGGGCATAAAAGAAGATAACCTCATGGTGTGGCCACCATCTTCCCCTGACCCCACCCCTATAGAGAACCTTAGGAATATAATTAAGCAAAAGATCTATGAGGGTGGGAGGCAGTTCACATCAAAACAGCAGCTCTGGGGGCTATTCTGACATCATCCAAAGAAATACAAGCAGAAACTCTCCAGAAACTCACAAGTTCAATGGATGCTAGAATTGTGAAGGTGATATCAAAGTAGGGTTCCTATGTTAACATGTAACTTGGCCTGTTAGGATGTTTTGGAGTTAAATAGCTTTTTATTTCAGTGAATGTGACCTCCTAAGGCTGCAAATTCAACAAATGAGCATTTTCAGTTCTTTCAAACATATCAAATGTTTACAAACTCTACTATGCCTAATAATGTGGAACAGTGCATTTAGAGTTTTTTTAATTTTGAAAATTATACTGTTATCATAGGGAGATTTCTTCAATAAAATTTGATGTATACTCTAACGGGTGATTACTTTTATTACACTGACTGTCATTTGCACCAACTATTTAGAAAAATCAGAGAAAAAGAATATTTGCATAATAATTTGGAACACAGTGTACACACATGTACATACACAAACAAATACATATATACACACACGTGGCGAGTCACGTTGTACACATATACATAGACACGCAGCGGCTCATGTCATCTACTCTATAATCATCTAATTCTGTCTGTCTCTATGTAACGGAAATCCCACGTCACTGATTGGTCGCGCCCGGCCGGCCGTGACCAATCAGCGACAGGCGCAGTCCAGTCGCGAATTGGCACGGGATTTGAACCACTCATGCCACCGCTATCTTCGGGAGATCAGCGGCACTAGCCGCTGATCTCCCGATGGTAGCCGCGCGTCATCTCCTGCCGTACGGAGGTCAACGGTGACGCAGCCGAGAGATGACTGGCATTAACCGGTCATCTCCAGGCTGCTCGCAACAGAAGTACCCCGACCAGCGCTGGCGATCTCGCGCAGTGTGACACGCAACAGCGACCAGGCCTCTGTTGTGAGATCGCTGATCCTGTCATGGAGGTCAGCGGCAATGCAGCCAGGAGATGACCGGCGCTAGCCGCTCATCACCCGGCTGCTCGCAGCGGAAGTACCCCGACTGGTGCTAGCAATCTCGCTCAGTGTGACACGCAGCAGCGACCAGGCCCCCGCTGTAAGATCAATACTATGCCTGGAAGTGACAGGGTCCCAACAACCACCATACCATTGCTGCATCGCTGGTGAGATCTGACTGTTTGACATCTCACCAGCGACCATTTAGTGACGTTCCAGTGATCCCTACCAGGTCGTATCGGTTGTCGGGATCGCTGGAACTTTGCCAAGTGTGACGGTACCTTACTGATCGCTGGTGAGGTGTCACACGTGCAGATATATTGAACGAAGCCGCGTCGCTGACTGGGGAAAATCCTATGTATTCATTGCATTATTTTTAAATCTTCATAAATAAACTACATACATATTCTCGAATACCCGAATTGGGCCACCATCTAGTATATATATATATATAATAATAGTAACCTTTATTTATATTGCGGCAACATATTCCACAGCGCTTCACAATTCAAAGTTCATGTTTAAACAATCATAAGAAACAGTTATCAGAAAATACAATACACTACAAAATACAATACAATACAATACAATACAATACAATACAATACAAAGCATAATACAATACAATAATTAGAGCAAAATAATGACAGCCCTGCTCATAAGAGCTTACAATCTAACAATGAGGTGGCGGTGACACAAAGTACAGGGGCTTATTTACAATGATGGTATAGTCAACTTGAGGAAATAGGGAACATTTAGGAGCAGTATAAGTGGCCACCAACCATTATTAGTGGTCCACTCAAGACAGGTGGAGCGGATAGGCTATGTCTAAAGGTACCGTCACACGCGGCAATATTGCTTGCAATTTCACTGGCAATTTGCTGGTTGCAGTGAGATCATGGACACATTGTTCTATTTTGTTGTCATGTACAAATGTAACAATGTGTCCATGATTTCACTGCAACCAGCAAATTGCCAGTGTAATTGCAAGCAATATTGCCACGTGTGACGGTACCTTTATTGACTTTGACTGCCCTAAAAAGATGTGTTTTTAGGGATCGCCTGAAACTGTAAATTGTGGATACACCTAATTTCTAGGGGTGTATATATATACAGGGTGGGCCATTTATATGCATGCACTTAAATAAAATGGGAATGGTTGGTGATATCAACTTCCTGTTTGTGGCACATTAGTATATGGGAGGCGGAATACTTTTCCAGATGGGTGGTGACCATGGCGGCCATTTTGAAGTCGGTCATTTTGGATCCAACTTTATTTTTTTCAATGGGAAGAGGGTCATGTGACACATCAGGCTTTCAGTATCCGTTGTTTCAGATACTGCACATCTCGCATCTTCACAGCATAGACAATTGCCTTCAGATGAGGGATGAGGTAAACTTTTTTGTGAATGGTGAAGTTACCAAACAAAACCTCCGCTATTGGTCTCACACTAACCCACTGTGGATAGATCCCTCCAAGACTGTGGGAACACAAAACATGATGGTATGGTGTGGTAAATGGGGTACAAAGATAGTTTCTTCATCAATAGAAACCTCAATGCAACTGGATATCTGAAATTGCTACATGATTCAGATATACAGTGGCATTGAGGTTTTGAGTTTTCCTTTCAAGCTTGAGAAAGGATTGCCATATCCGAAACGTCGCCACGCCACTAGGCAATAAAAAGGTTCACACCACTATTATTTTGGTGCTGCTTTTTCTTTTTTTGCTATAATATATAGGAAATAATATATATTTAAGGCTGCTTTCACATCAGCATTTTTGCTGAATTGCGGCAGATAAAACGTCAATCATGGTTTTTTCTTCACTTCTGGGTTCCATCATTTGTTCGCCAACTTTTGTTACTGTACCTAATTACCTTCCTGTACATATGTATACTGTACATATCATAGAACAAAAATTAATTGCAAAACTATGATAATTTTGTGGCGCCCCACCGGTCTGGTCGCCACAAGGGGTACTGCACCCACTCCATGGGTGTGGTGTCTCAGTCCTTGAGGAAACGGGATGGTGAGTCCAGACTCCCACCAAAAGCACCCAACACATCCTAGGACCCAGGGGACCATGGACGGACCCAGGGGGAGGGCCCAGTCAAGGGGACAGGAGAAAGAAAGGTGGAGGGTGGCAGTGAGCAGTGAGTAATGAGTAAGGAGGACAGAGAAGACCCTAGGGGCACAGGTGGAGTGAAACCAACCTGTGCACCAGAATCGGGGACGGACCATAGTCAGGCAGAGATGTTGGTTGAAAACTAGGGACCGGCCCTGAATGTGGCGCGGAAGCTGTATGCCAGAACCACTGAACCAGAGGCCATGAGGTCTAGAGGAGCTGTGGCCGCAACCTGACGCACCTGCTGAGAAGGTAGCCAGACTAGGGTCAGGGGACAGGTACAAGTCACCTGACAGGATTCGTGGCTGTTGGATCGGGGCTCTGCGTATGGAGGTGCAGACAGGAGAAAGAAAAACGTAGCATTGAGAGAGAGACCAGAGAAAGGAAAGGCAAACAAAGGGGTCTTGGACTAATCATCCCGGTTACTTGGGGAGTGACTGGACTGGAGCTTGGCAGAGAGAAGAACAGGTGACCAGTTGCAGCTTCAGTGAGTAAACTGGGTACAGAATTCCAATGCTGTGTGAGACTGTTTGTTGTCCCACCTGCAGAGCCGCCGATTGCAAAAGCAGACGAGGTACAGAGACCCAGCTTGAACACGGCCTTCCATATCCAAGGCAATTGAGCACATCTGCCCCGGGGTAATGCTCCACCTATGGGGAGCAACAACATCAGTCCGCAATACCAACAACCCTGGAGGTCTGACCCGCAGCGTCGGTCCCTCTTGACCGAGAACCGTAGGTGGCATCACAAACTTTTAATTCCGTAATCTTTACCCCCATTCAAAAAACCCTTTTCCAAAGAACTGACTTCCACAGGGTTACGGACGCCGGGCCTTGACCCCCTTGACTCCGCCTGCAGTGCCGGAGACCGGTTCCAAGTGCCCCACGGCCCTGAGGTGGGCGAGTTAATTTTATGACTACAGTAGATATTTCTGGGTTGTGAAACGATTCATCGGCATTTCAATTAATTCTTATGGGAATATTTGCATTGATATACAAGAGATTTGGATTACAAAAACATTCCCGGAACCAATTATACTTGTAAACCAAGGTTACACATAAACACATACGTTTGTACAGTTCTATTTCTTTGTAGCATTTTGTTATTAGTGTGACCATATTGTTACAATCATTTATCATTTTTAAATGTAGTATTTCTGAATTTTTATTACAAATGATTTCAATGTGAATATTTATTTATCAAAATTAACTAATTGAGAAGTAATGTTTTAAGTTTTTATTTATTATCATAAATATATCCACACTCATTTGTGCATACCGTCTATACTCGTGTATAAGCCGACCCGTGTATAAGCTGACCCCCCTACTTTTGCCCCCAAAACCTGGGAAAACCTATCAACTTGTGTATAAGCCGAGGGTGGACCCCAGCACAGGTATACAGCCCCCAGCAGTGTGGTATACAGGCCCCCCAGTGGTAGTATACAGCAGCCTCCCCAGTGGCATATACAGGCCCCAGCAGTATATACAGCAACCCCAGTGGTATACAGCAGCCTCCCCAGTGGTATATACAGACCCCACCAGTATATACAGTAGCCCCAGTGGTATATACAGACTCCACCAGTATATGCAGCAGCCCCAGTGGTATATACAGACCCCACCAGTATATACAGCAGCCCCAGTGGTATACAGGCCCCAGCAGTATATACAGCAGCCTCTGGGGGTATACGGCAGCCCCAGGGGTATACAGCAGCCCCCAGGGGTAATACAGCAGCCCCCAGGGGTAATACAGCAGCCCCCAGGGGTATACAGCAGCCCCCAGGGGTAATACAGTAGCCACCAGGGGTATAACAGCAGCCCCCAGGGGTTATACAGCAGCCCCAGGGGTTATACAGCAGCCCCCAGGGGTAATACAGCAGCCCCCAGGGGTAATACAGCAGCCCCCAGGGGTTATACAGCAGCCCCCAAGGGGTATACAGCAGCCCCCAGGGGGTATACAGCAGCCCCCAGGTGGGGTACACAGCAGCCCCCAGAGGGGGTATACAGCAGCCCCCAGAGGGGGTATACAGCAGCCCCCAGGGGGTATACAGCAGCCCCAGGGGGTTATACAGCAGCCCCAGGGGGGTTATACAGCAGCCCCCAGGGGGGGTATTCAGCAGCCCCCAGGGGGGTATACAGCAGTCCCCAGGGGGTATACAGCAGCCCCCAGGGGGTATACAGCAGCCCCCAGAGGGTTATACAGCAGCCCCCAGGGGTAATACAGCAGCCCCAGGGGGTATACAGCAGCCCCCAGGGGAACACAGCAGCCCCCAGGGGGTATACAGCAGCCCCAAATGCTGGCACTCGCCCCCCTTGCAAGGCCCCCCCTGCTGCTTAACTTACCATCCCGGTCTTCTGCACAGCGCCGGTCCTCGGTGCTCCGCTCTCCATGCTCCGTCCTCGCTGCATCCGGGATCCCCGGCCGTCGCGCGATGACGTCATATGCCTGCGACGGCCCGGGATCCCGGATGTAGCCGGACGTGAGCATGAAGAACGGGAGCACCGAGGACCGGCGCTGTGCAGAAGACCGGGATGGTAAGATAAGCAGCGGGAGGGGCCCTTACAAGGGGGGCGAGTGCCAGCATTTGGGGGCATATATGCACTGCTTCCCCCTGCCGCTGATTGACAGGGGGAAGAAGTGCATATATAATGAGCGGCCCCACGTGACGGGGCTGCTCATACAGCAGCCTCCCCCGCCTCCTCCAGCCTCCCCAGCCCCGGACACAGCCCCCACCACGCAGCCTACCGTATTGACCCTTGTATAAGCCGAGGGGGAGACTTTTCAGCCCAATTTTTGGGCTGAAAAGCTCGGCTTATACACGAGTATATACGGTATATATATATTTACGTCTTGTGCTGGGGAGGAAACTGGGCACTATCTGTGTGTAACAATCAGTGTAAGTCCATTCATTTGTCTGACTGAAGGAATGCAGCGTCAATGGGGTGCTCACTACACGTCAGTATTTTTAATCCAACAAAGTAGAAAAGAAAGCCAGCGGCACTCACCAAGATGATCTTCAAGTTTTTAATTCCACATTACATGCGCGGAATACAGATGATGGGGGAGGCACAGAGCTCTGTGTCTGAATTAAATCAATGAGAAGAACGATAAAGCACGATGATTATAACATTTAGAAATTAATTAATCATGAATTCATAAAAAAGCTGCTAGATCGTTCTTCTCATTCATTCCCAGCAAACCACATGCCTTAGACCTGATTAACCATTTACATTCTTTTTGTAGGAGGATTTTATGTATATCTCCTCCTCTCCCTGTTGGGAATACTCTCTCTAGTCCTGCAAAGGTCAGGACTTCAGCTTTTCTTTCATGACACTCTCTCACGTGTTTTATGAGCCTCGGGCTACCGGTACCTGTGGTGACAGATTTAACATGTTCTTTGAACCGTGTGCACATTTCTCTTATAGTTTTGCCAATGTAGAATCTTCTACACGGACAAAATACTATGTAAACAAGCCATTTAGTTTTGCAACTAATGTAGGTGGAAACTTTATGAGTAATGCCTCCAAAAAGTACAGGATTATCTGTTTCATGGTGGTTGCACCATTTACAGTTTCTGCACTTGTAATTACCGATGGGGCGTTTCATGTCTAGCCAATTTGGTTCTTTAGGAATAGCCATTCTATTATTTATCAACATGTCTTTCAGGTTTTGGCATCTTTTGTACGTTATTAATGGGGGTCCTATTTCTAGTGCCCCTAATTCTCTGTCTTTAAGTAGTACATGCCAATGTTTATAAATAACACTTTTAATTTTATCAAACATGGGGCCAAAGGTGAAGGAAAAAACAAACCGTTTTTTATCAACTTCTGATCCCTGTTTCTTACTTCTTGGTGGGTCACTCAAGATCCGTTCTTTGGCCTTATCCAAAACCTTTTTTGGATATCCCCTCTGGGAAAACTGTTTTTCCAACTCATTACATTGTAAGTTGAAGCTATCTGCATCGCTATTCATTCTTTTCACCCGTAGCATTTGACTATAGGGTAAGGCATGTTTAGTGTGAGTGGGGTGCGCACTGTCAAAGTGTAAAAGGGTATTACACGCGGTAGGTTTTCTGTACAGGGATCTAGATAGATTATTATCCTTTATTTTAATCATGATGTCTAAAAAAGCTAGTTCGTGATCCCCATAGACGGCAGTGAAATACATGTTATATTTATTTGTTGTATTCAAATATGAAACAAAAAGTTGGAATTCTCCCTCTGTTCCATCCCATATTATAAAGACATCATCTACATAACGCAGATATGTCTTGATATTTTTAAGGAAGGGGTTATTATGAGAGTAGACCAGCTTATCTTCCAAGTGTGCCAAAAACAAATTAGCAAGGGTACACGATATGGGTGTACCCATTGCTGTCCCCACCATCTGTCTGTACCACACGTCTTCAAAAGTGAAGGCGTTGTGGGACAAGACAAACATCAAAGCTTCGCATATGAACTCTATTAATTTGGGATTTTGGTTATTTGTTGTTAATATATCTTTGATAATTTCAATAGCTAGATCTTGAGGAATTCGCGTATACAGACTTTTCACATCTATGGAAACAAGTCTATATCTGTGTTGCCAGTTGACCTGGTCCAGATGTTTGGCAAAGTCATTAGAATCTTTTACATAGGACGGGATGACATTCAAAACTGGTCTCAATAACCAGTCTAAAAATGTAGACAACGGCCCAGTTAGTGAACCCTCTCCGGACACAATAGGACGTCCGGGGGGGTTCACTAGGGACTTGTGCACCTTAGGTAATCACTGTTTTTAAGTGGAAGCTCTGACGATACAGCTGGCCGGCTATTTAGTACCGGATATGTCGTCAGACGCCATGTCAGGACCCGTAGAAGCGGCAGGTTAGCTGCGAAACGGTTACCGTCGTCCTCGTTCCCGCACCTCCCTCCCCCATCATCTGTATTCCGCGCATGTAATGTGGAATTAAAAACTTGAAGATCATCTTGGTGAGTGCCGCTGGCTTTCTTTTCTACTTTGTTGGATATATATATTTACATATACCATATTTTTTGCTTTATAAAATGCACTGGATTATAAAACATACCCCAAATTTGGTGAAGGAAAAGAGAATAAAAAATGTTTAAGGTTACATGGGTTCTGTCTTATAAAGTTTTTGTGTGTATTCATGCATCCACTTTAACAATTTCTCCTAAACATTCATTTTTCTAATAATAATTTGTATTAATTGTTTGATTATACAAAACTTTTTTATAAATTTAATTTTATATTGTTGATTTACAGAATATAGAAATAAATTAATTATTACTGCTTTACCAAATCTCATTTAAAATATACAGTAAACCTTGGTACTTTTTGTTAGCATTCTCTAAGTTTAGTACAGTTTTTTCCTGTGTAAAAGCCCCGGATATATTACAATGCAGTTTGCAATGTTTTAGAGACTATAAATTTCAATTTTAAAAATTCTAAAGAAAAACCACAATTGCAAAAGCAACTCGCTCTGGTCTTACTATGTGGTTTCTGTCCGTGCATTTTGATCGTTTTACCTGTAAAGATATCCAGCCAAAAATGACATTGCAAAACTACTGAGGTTTGCAATAAAGCTTCATGCTGAGGTTGTTTTTAACTTCAGATGCTCCTCATTGCAATGAGTCACCATTCAGATACATAATCTTGAATTTTTATTAATTTATTTTTTCAAAATACGGTAGGTAAAAAACAAAGAAAAGTCTTGGCTGACTATTTGATTAATATGCCTTTAAAGGGAACATGTCGGGCTAGATAAAGTTATTAACCTGCAGAAAGAAGCTTAGTTGGAAGGATAACAGTAGTGATGAAGTTCAGGTTCCGGTGGTGCAGCCGAACATTTTGGTGCAGTGTTCTGGACCCTGAACTTGACCCAAACCTCAATGGAAGTCACTGATTGGCAGTTCAGCCAGCCATAAGTAAAACGATGGGAGGGAGGGTTGATTTTTTGTCTTGCTTTTTTTAAATTCATTTTGGACACACACTACACCCAAAAACTGCATTTAACCCCAGTGCAAGCTGATCAAACACTGCACGAGGCTCGCACTGGGCCAAGAACCAACTTTACCCAACCACAACGATGCTCCAGTGCTGTGGAAATGTAAAGCACCCGAACTGCAAACCCCAAACAGGTTTGGTCAACACCAGGAAGTTTGATAGGTACTCTCATCTTCAGTTAACAGTGTTAAGCTGCTCTCCAGTCACTGCACTGAATACCCAGCTACTGGGAGAAAGGGAACTTCATTCTTCCCGGAAGTCTCCGGCTTTCTGTCATTTAGGCCTGCTGGCACAGCTATATTCACCTCTCACAGCACTGTGAACATCTGCTATAACCTTGCCCCGCCAAGTGGTTTCACAGCTGATTCTGCTCTGATGCATTGCATACCCGACTGTCAGTCAATGTGCCAAGTTGGGCTTACAGCTGATGCTCACATGCCTACACCATGTTCCAAATTATTATGCAAATTTGTTTTAAGTGTCATAGGATTTTTTTTTATCAATGAAACCCATTGATGGTATTGTGTCTCAGGGTTCTTTGGATCACTGATATCAATCTCAGATACCTGTGATAATTAGTTTGGCAGGTGAGCCCAATAAAAGGAAAACTGGGTGTTCCACAATATTACACAGGACACAGTTTTCAAGTAACATGGGAAAGAAAAAGGATCTGACTGCTGCTGAAAAGCAACAAATAGTGCAATACCTTGGACAAGGGATGCAAACATTAGATATTGCACATAAAACGTAAGAGTGATCATCCTACTGTGATGAGATTTGTGGCTGATTCTGAGCACAGATGTGTTCGTGCAGATGAAGGCAGAATGAGGAAGGTTTCTGACAGGCACATTCATCGGATTAAGAGAGCAACTGCTAAAAAGGTCTTACAAACCAGCAAACAGATATTTGAAGCTGCTGGTGTCTCTGGAGACCCTCGAACCTCAAGGTGTAGGATCCTTCAAAGGCTTGCTGTGGTGCATAAACCTACTATTCGGCCACCCCTAAACAGTGATCACAAGCAGAAACGGTTGCAGTGGGTCCAGATATACATGAAGACTAATGTTAAAATAGTCTTGTTTACTGATGAGTGCTGAGCTACCCTGGATGGTCCAGATGGAGTAGTGGATTTCTTGTGGATGGCCACCATGCCCCAAAAAGGCTGCAACTTCAGCAAGGAGGTGGAAGAGTCATGTTTTGGGCCGGAATCATTAGGAAACTGCTGGTAGGCCCCTTTAAGGTTCTTGAAGGTGTGAAAATGACCTCTGCAAAGTATATAGAATTTCTCACTGAGAACTTTCTTCCATGGTACAAAAAGCAAAAACGCCTTCAGGATCAAAATCATCTTCATGCATGTCAATGCACCATCTTATGCTGCAAAGAATACCTCTGTGCCATTGGCTGCTATGGGCATAAAAGGAGATAAACTCATGGTGTGGTCACCATCTTCCCTTGACCTCAACCCTATAGAGATCCTTAGGAGTATAATCAAGCAAAAGATCTATGAGGGTGGGAGGCAGTTCACATCAAAACAGCAGCTCTGGGAGGCTATTCTGACATCATCCAAAGAAATACAAGCAGAAACTCTCCAGAAACTCACAATATCAATGGATGCTAGAATTGTGAAGGTGATATCAAAGTAGGTTTCCTATGTTAACATGTAACTTGGCCTGTTAGGATGTTTTGGAGTTAAATAGCTTTTTATTTCAGTGAATGTGACCTCCTAATGCTGCAAATTCAACAAATCAGCATTTTCAGTTCTTTAAAACATATCAAATGTTTAGAAACTCTACTATGCCTAATAATGTGGAACAGTGCATTTAGAGTTTTTTTTAATTTTGAAGATTATACTGTTATCATTGGGAGGTTTCTTCAATAAAATTCGATGTATACTCTAACGGGTGGTGACTTTTATTACACTGACTGTCATTTGCTCTGACCATTTAGGAAAATCAGAGAAAAAGGACATTTGCATAGTAATTTGGAACATGGTGTATATAAATGAAAGCCGAAGGCTCAAGGAATGAATGAGGTTCATTTTCTCCTGAGTAACACACTTTCATGACAGCGGCAGTGCATCATCCTATTAAGCCCCTACATCTGCAGGTTAACAACATTATCCAACCTGACAGGTTCCCTTTAAAGCAGGAATTTTGTTTCCAAGATAAGAAAATATAAAGTTCCCATGTAGACAAACATGGAGTCTGTCACACCCTAAGATGCAAAATTCAGATAATTTAACATCCATGTAAAGCGGCCGTCACACGCTACGATATCTAGAAAGATATCGCTAGAACGTGCCCGATTTAACATCGCGTCAACGATGTCTGTGCGTGTGACGGCAAGATACGATGAGCGATGATTGATGAAATCGCAAAATCGTGATCTGAGCTCCGGAGCTCAGATCTGGCGATTAGCGATTTCACGATCTGCCTCATCGTGGTGTATAACACCACGATGAGCGATCTCCCAGCGGCAGAGCCTATGCTGGGAGAAGGTAACTATGGTACACGTCGGGTTACTAAGCGATGCGCGGCGCCTAGTAACCCGATGTGTACCATAGTAACCAGCGAGTCGCGGATCCACATCGCTGGTGAGTCTGTCTGTGTGACATCTCACCAGCGATGTGAGCGATATTGTAAGCGATCGCGCGTGCACGTGATCGCTTACAATATCGTTCAAGATGTCGCAGCGTGTGACGGCCGCTTAAGGGACTTAGCCCCAATTAAACTCGTATCATTAATATACATTTTAGAAGAGTAGTTGCAAAAAAAAAAATCACTTTTACGCATATGAATATGAAAATGAGGGCACTTCGTTGATGTGGCCAAAGTCTCGGTGCACAGTTCCGCCCTCTGATTTATATATCTATCACTGTCACTAAGCTTTACCTAAGCTTTACAGATATGGCATGAGAAACAGGGCTGTACACGGACATCATTAAGTCACATGGCAAACTACTCTATAACGATACACCGAATTCAAAAGGATGAGTGTATACAAGCCCGGAGCATAGAATACCAACAGAAGTCCACACAAGTGTATGATGCAATTAAGTGATTTTTATTTAATTACATGAGGACTTAAAACCATCAACTATGGTACAAAACACTTACACCAGTTACAAGGAAAGTGTGAGAGGTATGGAAGGGAGAGCGAGGCACACTGCTGCAGGGAGGGAGCGTAAATCCTAATGGAATGTTTCTTATGACGTGGGCAAGGTGCTCTAGGTTGTGGCTGGGTTAAAGGGTCAAAATACAAGGGACCAGCCCTGTGCGTAAAACATCCAAACGCAGCCTAAAGTGCAACATGAGTTCCACAATCAAAGCTTACCCATTATAGTAGGGATGCTCTCTCATGCAGGTGTGTGCTAGGCACATGTTTCGAGTATAATGCTTCAGGAGGACCCTGAAGAAGGAGCTGGGACAGCACCGAAATGCGTCGGAATAAACCATCATTGCTTTCAGACCCTGTGTGGTCTTCATTCTTTGACAGCAGCGCGGATCGTAGCAGCACCATCCTTTGGATTACAACTTCCTGTTTGTGGCACATTAGTATATGGGAGGGGAAAAACTTTTCCAGATGGGTGGTGACCATGGCGGCCATTTTGAAGTTGGCCATTTTGGATTCAATTTTATTTTTTTAAATGGCAAAAGGGTCATGTGACACATCAAACTTATTGAGAATTTCATAAGAAAAACAATGGTGTGCTTGGTTTTAAGATAACTTTATTCTTTCATGAGTTATTTACAAGTTTATGACCATTTATAAAATGTGTTCAAAGTGCTGCCCATTGTGTTGGATTGTCAATACAACCCTCTTCTCCCACTCTTGACACATTAATAGCAACACCGCAGAAGAAATGCAGCACAGGCTTCCAGTATCCGGTGTTTCAGATGCTGCACATCTCGTATCCTCACAGCATAGACAATTGCCTTCAGATGAGGGATGAGGCAAACTTTTTTGTGAATGGTAAAGTTAACAAACAAAACCACCACTATTGGTCTGACACTAACCCACAGTGGATAGATCCCTCCAAGACTGCTGGAACACAAACATTGATGGTATGGTGTGGTATATGGGGTACAAAGATATTGGGGCCATTCTTCATCAATGGAAACCTCAATGCCACTGGATATCTGATTCATATAGCAATTTCAGATATCCAGTGGCATTGAGGTATCACCAACCATTCCCATTTTATTTATATGCATTCATATAAATGGCCCACCCTGTATATACAGTGTTGGCCAAAAGTATTGACACCCCTGCTATTCTGTCAGATAATACTCAGTTTCTTCCTGAAAATGATTGCAATCACAAATTCTTTGGCATTATTATCTTCATTTAATTTGTCTTCAATGAAAAAAACACAAAAAGAATTGTCCTAAAGCCAAATTGGATATAATTCCACACCAAACATAAAAAAGGGGGTGGACAAATGTATTGGCACCCTTAAAAAAATCATGTGATGCTTCTCTAATTTGTGTAATTAACAGCACCTGTAACTTACCTGTGGCACCTAACAGGTGTTGGCAATAACTAAATCACACTTGCAGCCAGTTGACATGGATTAAAGTTGACTCAACCTCTGTCCTGTGTCCTTGTGTGTACCACATTGAGCATGGAGAAAAGAAAGAAGACCAAAGAACTGTCTGTGGACTTGAGAAACCAAATTGTGAGGAAGCATGAGCAATCTCAAGGCTACAAGTCCATCTCCAAAGACCTGAATGTTCCTGTGTCTACCGTGCGCAGTGTCATCAAGAAGTTTAAAGCCGATGCCACTGTGGCTAACTTCCCTAGATGTGGACGGAAAAGAAAAATTGACAAGAGATTTTAATGCAAGATTGTGCGGATGGTGGATAAAGAACCTTGACTAACATCCAAACAAGTTCAAGCTGCCCTGCAGTCTGAGGTTACAACAGTGTCAACCCATACTATCTGTCGGCGTCTGAATGAAAAGGGACTGTATGGTAGGATACCCAGGAAGACCCCACTTCTTACCCCGAGACATAAAAAAGCCAGGCTGGAGTTTGCCAAAACCTACCTGAGAAAGCCTAAAACGTTTTGGAAGAATGTTCTCTCTTTTTGGGCAAAGGCATCAACATAGAGTTTACAGGAGAAAAAAAGAGGCATTCAAAGAAAAGAACACGGTCCCTACAGTCAAACATGGCGGAGGTTCCCTGATGTTTTGGGGTTGCTTTGCTGCCTCTGGCACTGGACTGCTTGACCGTGTGCATGGCATTATGAAGTCTGAAGACTACCAACAAATTTTGCAGCATAATGTACGGCCCAGTGTGAGAAAGCTGGGTCTCCCTCAGAGGTCATGGGTCTTCCAGCAGGACAATGACCCAAAACACTTCAAAAAGCACTAGAAAATGATTTGAGAGAAAGCACTGGAGACTTCTAAGGTGGCCAGCAATGAGTCCAGACCTGAATCCCATAGAACACATGTGGACAGATCTAAAAATGGCAGTTTGGAGAAGGCACTCTTCAAATATCAGGGACCTGGAGCAGTTTGCCAAAGAAGAATGGTCTAAAATTCCAGCAAGGCATTGTAAGAAACTCATTGATTGTTACCGGAAGCGGTTGATCGCAGTTATTTTGGCTAAAGGTTGTGCAACCAAGTATTAGGCTGAGGGTGCCAATACTTTGTCCGGCCCATTTTTGGAGTTTTGTGTAAAATGATCAATGTTTTGCTTTTTGCTTCATTCTCTTTTGTGTTTTTTCATTGAAGACAAATTAAATGAAGATAATAATACCAAAGAATTTGTGATTGCAATCATTTTCCGGAAGAAACTGAGTATTATCTGACAGAATTGCAGGGGTGTGAATACTTTTGGCCAACACTGTATATATATATATATATATATATATATATACACTGCACAAAAAATTATGGGAACACAAGCAACACAATATAACTTCAAGTCAATCACACTTCCAAGATCAACCTATCCAATTATGAGGCAACACTGATTGTGAATCAATTTCTCCTGCTGTTGTGCAAATGTTACAGGCACCAGGTTGAAATGATCGGCAATTAGCAAGACACTCCCTATACAGCAGCAGTTCTGCAGGTGGTGACCACAGACTATTTCTCTGTTGTCATCCTTTTTGGCTGTTGTTTTGGTCACTTTTGCATTTTGTCTTTGCTCTCACCCCTAGAGGTAGCATGAGGTGTATAAAACCCACAGACGTTGCTCAGATAGTGCAGAATTTTCTAACATAAAAATAACATATTAAAAAAGCGAAAACTTTCTTTAAGGCTAGGGTCACACTTGCGTTTTTTTTTTTTAAATCCTGATCCGGTTTTGAGCTTTCAAAAAGCTCAAAACCGCATTAGGAAACTCTCCTCATAGGAGCCCATTATAACAACCGGATTGCATTACGTGCAATCCGGTTACCGCATCCGGCTCTGCAGCCTGCGTGAGAATCGTGCAGGCTGCAGTTTTCGGAGCGGTTCAGTCATCTGCAATGCGGTAACCGCATTGCTCAGTATGTGTAATCCTGAGCAACGCGGTTACCGTATACTGCCGCCGGGATAAGCAATGTGTTTACACTGTTAAAAAAGCTTAAATATTATAATAATTGTGGCCATCATGTATCTAGGGGGTGCCCACCCCCCCAGATACATGCTACCCACTCAGGTGGGCATGTAATATGTTAATAACTCATGTACAGTAAGCCGGCTCCTGTCGGCTCTGTACAATTTATTAAATGAAGTCGTGGCTCCCCTGTCATCTGCGCGCCTACTGTACGTAATGTACGTGTAGTATGTGCCGCTGTCCAGGGTCCTGTAGGCATTTACAGTAGATCTATGGGCAGTGCACCGATATAGATCCACTGTAAAAGCCTACAGGATCTCGGACAGCGGCACATACTATACGTACATTACGTATAGTATGTGCGCAGCTGACAGGGGAGCCGCGGCTTCATTCAGAAAATTGTACAGAGCTGACAGGAGCCGGCTTACTGTACATGAGTTATTAACACATTACATGCCCACCTGAGTGGGTAGCATGTCTCTAGGGGGGGTGGGCATCCCCTAGAGACATGATAGCCACAATTATTATTAATCCTTAAGCTTTTTAACAGTGTTAACACTTTGCTCATCCCTGCGGTAGCAGGGATGAGCAAACTGTACGGTAACCGGATTGCTCCGGATTACACATCTGGAGCAATCCGGTTACCGGATTGCGCCTTCAGCAACACAGTTTGCTTGCAAAACGTGTGTGAAGCCAATTGCGTTCACCGCATCCGGATCTGGATGCGGTGAACACAATTTCATTAACAAATGTGACCCCAGCCTAAGTAGTAAAATGAGGTACATTTAATGTTTGACAAAATATGTACTATAGGGGTCGCATTCCACCATATTCAACTGAGCTTTCATATCTGAACAGAACTAATTCGTTTTTCTATTGATCCTCTTGTTTTCAAAAATGTTGTGCAGATGTGTTACTGTAGGGTCAATCAAAACACATAAAATGCGGAAACAAAGATTGGAAAAGAAAACATATGAAATGGTTTAGGCCATAAACTTTTCACATTCTTTTTTAACAATCTGCATATTTACTGTAATTCTTCCTAATCTGTTGTCTTTCATTGTTGATTTTCGGTCAGGGGTCAGGAAAGAGCACAGGATATATAATGTCTGAACATTGATGAAAATCAGATATGCCTGAGCGAGGAAACGGAGGTCATATTTTAAGATAACTGTCTATTGAGGAGTCCTGGACAGGATATGACAGCAACATCAAACTGATGGGAAAGTTACTATAAAAATAACATTCTGAATTAAGGTGTTATTGAAGTTGTAGAACCAAAAAAAAAAGACAGTTTTGCTCTCACGAGACTGAAAAATAAATAAAGACGCGTAAGTGTAAGAGTCCCTTTACACGCGGCGAGAAATCTGACCGACAATCTGTTGCCCCTTCACCATCGCCGTGAAATTGCCTCAAAATTGCGGCGTGTAAAAGGTTGCGCCTGGTTCCGATTTCACAGCACTTCTCCAAAATCAGAGGCAATCATGAAGGCGACATTCCCTGCTTTTGGCGTGTGAAGGGGCGATAGGGATGGAATCTGCGTCGTCTACTGATTTCCTGGAGGCGTGCCACAGCATGCTCGATACCGCGCACCGTCAGCGATGATTGGTGGTGGCTACTGTCTTCCCATTGGCTGTCAGTTGACACCGCACCTTATTTGAGTGTGTATTGGTACCAAACTCTGAAAGAAAATGGTGTCATGTATTAGCCAGCCTTCCAGCGCAGGCTGCCCAATCATAGCGCTATTGAGTTGTCCAATGAGCGTGTTTGGGGCGCGGTGTAGACCAGTCTGGCACGCCTATGTTCTCGCCACTCTGCATGTGTACACCCACATTCCTTTGGGGATTGCGGCGTGTGAAGCAGCGAGGGAAGGCGACCAGATGTTTCCCGCTCTTGGTGTGGCAACTTCCGGGCAACACGTCACCTTAGATTGAGGGCGAAATTGCGGCGTGTAAAAGCGCCTTCAGCGATCTGAGGCAACCATGAAAAATGTGCACGCGCTCGTTAGATTGCCTCCGATCGCCGCCAAAAGTTGTGGCGTGTAAAGGTACCCTAAGGGTACCTTTACACGCCGCTACTGGAGGATGGATACAACCAGCTACTTCACGTGCACGAGCATGCACAAACGGTTTCAAACGGTCAACGCACCATCTTTTCACGCCGCCACAAGCTACGCTACGCTACGTTACATCTATCTCTGGATACACCGCCGGGTGCCATAAGTCACCTTCTGTAGCTCACCGTACCTCATTTACACACCGCTACAACAAGCTAATATGGGCGGACCTGGTGCAGCAGGGACAGCACATAGGCGTGCCACAATTGTGGATTCCGAGACGTCCGTACGCTGATAGGACAAAGCAAGAAACCCATGATTGGCCAGGCATCGCAGGAGGCTGTTTAATACATGACGCTCGAGCAATTGTGTAGTGTGACTGGTCAGCTCCTTAAATATGCCGCCCTATGCAGCGACTACCAATCGTAACGCAGGAGCTTCCACCAATGTTCGCTGAAGGGGGGCGGTATCCCGGAGCCTGTGTCACGCCCTAGCTACATACCAGGTACATTGCCTGGTGTCGACATATCCCGTCTGTTGCTTCTTTACACGCTGATACAGCTCGCTACAATCGCCTGTGTAGCCACCTGTTTCCGGGCAGTGCTCGGAAACAGATGTATCTGTTGCCGGGTGTCTCCTACCGTCTTTACACACCGCTACTACGGGGTATTTTGCCGCTACAAGCTACATTTGTAGCGTGTAGCTGGTTGTATCCATCCTCCAGTAGCGGCGTGTAAAGGTACCCTAAGAGATTAGAGTGACAGAATCATTAACAATGTAAAACAAAAAGATAGGAGGTGCGGACATGAATAATACCCGGTGGTCTAGTGGGGTATTTCTTGTGAGGTGGGGGGTCTAGCCTCTCATCTTTATCATACACAACCCTAGTGTATCGCCCAGTGCAGGAGAACTGCAGGGCAGACGCGGCAGTGTTGGATCCTCTGCTTACTGGTGCAGACACGCGATCCGATCACCTGACCAAGCGTCTGACATCACGGCAGGTCCTGAAGTCCTCTCCCCTTGTTGAAGCAGCTCCAACCAACATTTCCCAAACAGGGAAGCAGGTACCGTGTTTCCCGAATATAAGCCAGTGTCTTATATTCTTTTTACCCCCAAAAGTCCCACTATGGCTTATTTTCGGGGTATGGCTTATATTAGGAAAAAAAATGACGATTTTTTTATCCCACACAGCCCAGAGGGTCACAGGTCCTTACAGTACAGTATCCCACACAGCCCAGAGGGTCACAGGCCCTTACAGTACAGTATCCCACACAGCCCAGAGGGTCACAGGCCCTTACAGTACAGTATCCCACACAGCCCAGAGGGTCACAGGCCCTTACAGTACAGTATCCCACACAGCCCAGAGGGTCACAGGCCCTTACAGTACAGTATCCCACACAGCCCAGAGGGTCAAAGGCCCTTACAGTACAGTATCCCACACAGCCCAGAGGGTCACAGGCCCTTACAGTACAGTATCCCACACAGCCCAGAGGGTCACAGGCCCTTACAGTACAGTATCCCACACAGCCCAGAGGGTCACAGGCCCTTACAGTACAGTATCCCACACAGCCCAGAGGGTCACAGGCCCTTACAGTACAGTATCCCACACAGCCCAGAGGGTCACAGGCCCTTACAGTACAGTATCCCACACTGCCCAGAGGGTCACAGACCCTTACAGTACAGTATCCCACACAGCCCAGAGGGTCACAGGCCCTTACAGTACAGTATCCCACACAGCCCAGAGGGTCACAGGCCCTTACAGTACGGTATCCCACACTGCCACAGCCCAGAGGGTCACAGGCCCTTACAGTACAGTATCCCACACAGCCCAGAGGGTCACAGGCCCTTACAGTACGGTATCCCACACAGCCCAGAGGGTCACAGGCCCTTACAGTACGGTATCCCACACAGCCCAGAGGGTCACAGGCCCCTACAGTACAGTATCCCACACAGCCCCGAGGGTCACAGGCCCTTACAGTACGGTATCCCACACAGCCCAGAGGGTCACAGGGCCTTACAGTACGGTATCCCACACAGCCCAGAGGGTCACAGGCCCTTACAGTACAGTATCCCACACAGCCCAGAGGGTCACAGGCCCTTACAGTACGGTATCCCACACAGCCCAGAGGGTCACAGGCCCATACAGTACAGTATCCCACACAGCCCAGAGGGTCACAGGCCCTTACAGTACAGTATCCCACACAGCCCAGAGGGTCACAGGCCCTTACAGTACGGTATCCCACACTGCCACAGCCCAGAGGGTCACAGGCCCTTACAGTACAGTATCCCACACAGCCCAGAGGGTCACAGGCCCTTACAGTACGGTATCCCACACAGCCCAGAGGGTCACAGGCCCTTACAGTACGGTATCCCACACAGCCCAGAGGGTCACAGGCCCCTACAGTACAGTATCCCACACAGCCCCGAGGGTCACAGGCCCTTACAGTACGGTATCCCACACAGCCCAGAGGGTCACAGGGCCTTACAGTACGGTATCCCACACAGCCCAGAGGGTCACAGGCCCTTACAGTACAGTATCCCACACAGCCCAGAGGGTCACAGGCCCTTACAGTACGGTATCCCACACAGCCCAGAGGGTCACAGGCCCATACAGTACAGTATCCCACACAGCCCAGAGGGTCACAGGCCCTTACAGTACAGTATCCCACACAGCCCAGAGGGTAACAGCCCCCAGTACAGCAAGGAAACATTATGGTACATTTTGTGATTTCCTTACTTTGTAATGGTGGCTTCCCCTAATGGATTCCTCCGCGGTGCAGGGTGCAGGTGTGGCTGTTTCATCTTGCAGGAGCGTCTGGGACAATCAGCACTCGAGCTGCTGAGCCAATCAGCGCTCGAGATGCTGGGGAGCCGCTTGGCCAATCAGAGCTCCTGCAGAGGCAGTGGTGACGTCAGGCCGGGCGGGGGCACCCAGAGAGCCTAGGGAGCCCCTAGACCAATCAGAGCTGCAGGGACAGCGTTGACGTCAGGCTGGGAGGGGGGGGGGGCACACAGAAAATTAACCCCATGCACTCGGGGCCACCAGCGGCTGCACATGAGGGCAGAGGAGGACAACACAGACCCCGGAGGACAGCGGGGACAGCAGGGACCGAGGCAGCGGCGATGCATATAAAAAGGTACCATGGCTTATATTTTCCCCATGGACAGTTTACTATGGCTTACTTTCAGGGATTAGCTTATATTAGCCGCCCCTCCTCTACCCCCCACTATGGCTTATTATCGGGGGTGGCTTATTATCGGGGAAACACGGTAGCAATGTAGAAAGGATTTTTTTGGTCAGTGGGGAGCACTATCAATAACGAGAGGCCAAAACAGGGATATAATTGTAGTCAAACCTGTTTTTATTTTATATCCAAATATTTCCACGCATTTCGATGACAGCTTACCATCTTCCTCAGGTGGGAGTTAACTCCCACCTGAGGAAGATGGCAAGTTGTCGTTGAAACGTGTGGTTGACAATTGGATATAAAATAATTGTTTGACTACAATTATGCATGTAAAGGAGATTTCTGAAATCTCATAGCTTTTGCTATTTCTGTAAAAGGCCGTTTTTAATTAGCATTATAAAAAAATGCAGCAAAAAAATTGCTTCATTTAAGCATAGTCTAAGGCGATGTGCACATGTTGACTACTTGCACCAGATTTTTCCTTTCCAAAAACCAGACTACTGGCAGTAAAAACACTGAGTAAACACTGAGTGTGTTTTAAAGGGAACCAACCACCCCCAATGACCCCCCCGGACTATTAATATCGGTCCCTACACACAGCACATACATGTGCTGCAATGATTTTTGCTAAAAAAACTGGTTTTTAAAACTCAAGATAATGCTTTTGAAAGTTTAAAACGAAGGGACGGTTGGGCGTTACTTATCTGTGTCAAAAGCCGGGTTGCAGCTGTCAGTCATCCCCCCGTGTCCCGCAGCAGCAGTAACGGCCAGCCCTTTTCAGCGTCACAGCCCTGTGCACGGGCTCGCATGCCCGTGCACACGTCATCATCTACAGCCGGGTTGCGAGCGCGCGCTCTGACTTCCTGCGCTCGGCTGTGGAAGTCAGAGCGCGCGCTCGCAACCCGGCTGTAGATGATGACGTGTGCACGGGCATGCGAGCCCGTGCACAGGGCTGTGACGCTGAAAAGGGCTGGCCGTTACTGCTGCTGCGGGACACGGGGGGATGACTGACAGCTGCAACCCGGCTTTTGACACAGATAAGTAACGCCCAACCGTCCCTTCGTTTTAAACTTTCAAAAGCATTATCTTGAGTTTTAAAAACCAGTTTTTTTAGCAAAAATCATTGCAGCACATCTATGTGCTGTGTGTAGGGACCGATATTAATAGTCCGGGGGGGTCATTGGGGGTGGTTGGTTCCCTTTAAATCAAACCACCGACTCCAACTCCGACTCTGACTCCTGAATTTCCCTGGCTCCGACTCTGACTCCAACTCCTTCATTCATGGCTCGTTTTTAAGTGATAAATGTATTGTAGGTCAATGGTAACATTAGGCTTTAATCATTATAATGACATAATAATCAAGATATTTAGATAGAACATAATAATTCATAATAATAATATTCAGCACATTCTGCATTGAACTACTGGACCCAATTTGTTATATATTTTAGGAGTCGGAGTTGGAACATTTTCTACCGACTCCAACTCCGACTCTGACTCCACCAAAATGAGCAGTGACTCCGACTCCGCAGCCCTGGTTTTTACTTATATTTTCTATATCATTTTACTTGTGTTTTTCCCTTTCATTTGAAAGGTTTAAAAATGTGGAAAATGATTTGAAAGAATTGACACGCTGCAGATGTGAAAAAAATGCTTTGATGGTTTCAAATCTGCAAGGAAATAGTAACATAGTAACATAGTTTATAAGGTTGAAGGAAGACTTTAAGTCCATCTAGTTCAACCCATAGCCTAACATGTTGATCCAGAGGAAGGGAAATAAACCCCATGTGGCAACACTAAGCTCCACATTGGGGAAAAAATTCCTTTATGACTCCACATACGGCAATCAGACTAATTCCCTGGATCAACGCCCTATCAAAGAATCTAGTATGTATAACTGATAATATTATAGTTTTCAATAAAAACATCCAGGCCCTTCTTAAAGGGAACCAACCACCTCAGATCACCCTAATACACAGTTAGTACATGTCCCTGCACCCTAAGGATACGTTTCCAGCACTGTTTTTGTGTAAAATCTTGCATTAGTATAACCGATATAAAGACTTTATAAAGTTACTAGCCTGAAGACTTCTGGGCGTATCCCTCCTTCTGTTATACTTCAGGGCTGTGCATTGCATGTCTGTGCTCCCCCTCCCTCTGTGCAGAGGAGATAACGATCACGCTGTCACGGGTGGCACGGATGACAGGGTAGAGGCCACGCGCAGACGGTCCCAGCGTTTGGCCAATCAGCCATAATGTTTGAGGACGGTCCGTCTTTCAGGGGCATTTACCTTCTGTGTAGATAGAGAGAAGGTATGATAAGATCTCCCTATCATGGGGAGACGGCTGGGAAGGTCTTGTGCTCGGTCTGGTTTCTACACCAGTATTCTGGGTCACTAGGACCCAGCAGGTTCTTCCCACCTTTATAAGGAGTTTCATTGCCCTCCCTCGGTGCAGGTGATATTTCCTTGTGCACTCATTATCCTTGCTCCAGCAGAAGCTGAGGTTGTGGAGGTTGCTGTGCTCTGCTGCAAGATAAGTGTTTTCTTTCCCCATTGTCTGTTTTTCCTTGTGTTTGTCTTTAGTTGTTAGTGGAGGGGTCTAGTGAACCTCTCCATCTGATCCTTAGATAAGGTAGTGCTAGGATCAGAGAGGGACGAGGTTCGTGATCGGCGACAGTTGAGGAAACTGTATAGGGACGTCAGGGCAGACAGGGTCAGCCCCAGTAAGACTAGGGGTCACCCTCTCCCTCTTGTGCCCATAGCTTTAGGGACTCCTTATTCCCCCCCCCCGTCGTTGTCCTACGCTGAGTGTCTCTCCCGCTCCCAGCGTGACATTATCACCTGCCGATACTGTAACTGAAGGACAGGGGAGGAACCGATTTTTCTTCCTTTCCTTATGGATCCTGTGTCTGCTTTGGCCCAGCAGCTGCAGTCACTGTCTTTGGAGGTTGCGGACCTTCGGTCGGCTTTACAGGGCCCGCAACCGCAAAATGGTGTCTTGGGGAATCAAGCATTGGGTCAGGCCAGACCTGAACCTAAGGTTGCCCTCCTGGACAGGTTTTCAGGAGGTAGAGATAAGTTTACTGTGTTCAAAGAAGCCTGTAAATTATATTTTAGGCTTAGGCCTTATTCCACTGGTGATGAGCAGCAGCGTGTAGGAATTATTATGTCGCTACTGCAGGGAGATCCCCAGTCCTGGGCTTTCTCTCTGCCACAGGACTCTACTTGTCTCCGCTCTGTGGATGAATTTTTTGACGCACTGGGCCTCATATATGATGACCCTGACCGTGTCTCTTTGGCTGAATCCAGGTTACGCCATCTCCGCCAGGGGACTCGGTCGGCGGAATCGTATTGTTCTGAGTTCCGCAGGTGGGCTACAGACACGAAGTGGAACGATCCGGCGCTCAGGAGTCACTTTTGTCAGGGTCTTTCGGAGAGGCTGAAGGATGCTCTGGCGGTTTATGAGACCCCTCCGTCCCTGGAGGCGGCTATGTCGTTAGCTATTCGTATGGATAGACGCCTCCAGGAGCGGAGGGGTAGACCTCCTGTTACTGGGAGCCATTCTCGTGGTGATTCCTGGTTACCGGGAGGTCACGCGGAGGGTGAGTCGTTCCTCCCGAGTGCGGAGGAACCTATGCAGCTAGGAGGAGCGGCGGCCTCGAGGTTCTCCTCCGGTACCTCCCTGGGCAAGGGGAAGGGGGTCTGTTTTTTTTGTGGGAAAGGGGACCATTTTATTGGGGCCTGTCCCTACACTCCTAAACGGACTGGGGTGCCTGGACCTTATGTGACTATGGGGGGTGTGGAGGTGGTCGAGCGGGAGGTGTGTGTATCCTCCATTTGTACTTCCCGTTTCCTCCTAAGTGCGGAGGTGACGCTGGAGGGCAAAACGGAGGGTATTTCTGTGTTTGTGGATAGTGGTGCGGGGGTCAGCATGGTGGATGCTCATTTTGTAGACGCTCATGGGCTTAACTGCTGTTTATTGTCTCGCCCCATCCGTATCTATGCCATCGACTCAGCACCTCTTGCTCAAGGTAGTCTCACACATATCGTACATGACATTAAGTTGACGGTTGGATCCCAACATCAAGAGACGATATCTTGCTATGTTCTAGACGGTCTCCCCGCTCCCATTGTCCTGGGCTTGCCATGGTTGATTAAACATAATCCCGTAGTGGATTGGCAGTCCCGGGACATTGTGGAATGGAGTGATTTTTGTTCTGAGAATTGTTTGGTTACCTCGTTTTCGGTGGTGTCTGCTGTATCTCTGCCCCCGTTCCTATCGGAGTATGAGGATGTGTTCTCAGAGAAGGGGTGCCAAGACCTGCCCCCTCATCGGGCGTATGATTGCCCGATCAACCTCGTTCCCGGAGCTAAACTGCCCAAAGCTAGGATGTTTACTATATCGGGTCCGGAAAGACAGGCGATGAAGGATTTCATTTCCGAGAGTCTGCAGACGGGTCACATCAGGCCCTCAACTTCGCCGGTTGCGGCTGGTTTCTTTTTTGTTAAGAAAAAAGATGGGGGCCTCCGTCCTTGCTTGGATTTCCGGGAGTTGAATCGGATTACTGTCCGTGATCCGTACCCCCTCCCTCTGATTCCTGATTTATTCAGTCAGGTAGTGGGTGCTAAATGGTTCTCCAAGTTGGATTTGAGGGGGGCCTACAACCTGATTAGGGTCAGAGAGGGGGATGAATGGAAGACGGCATTTAATACCCCGGACGGCCATTTTGAAAGTCTCGTAATGCCGTTCGGGCTCACTAATGCCCCTGCGGTTTTCCAACACTTTGTCAATGACATATTCCATCATTTGGTGGGTAGATTTGTGGTTGTTTACTTGGATGATATCTTGATCTATTCCCCCGATATGGAGACGCATCAGTCCCATGTCAAGCAGGTGTTACAGGTCTTACGGGACAATAAGCTGTATGCTAAACTCGAGAAATGTGTCTTCGCCGTTCAGGAGGTACGTTTTTTGGGGTACCTCCTGTAGCCGTTGGGTTTTCGGATGGATCCGGAAAAAGTCCGGGCGGTGCTGGACTGGGAACAACCGGACAATCTACGGGCATTGCAACGTTTTTTGGGGTTTACCAACTTTTACCGTAAATTTATTAGGAACTATTCGGTGCTGGTGACGCCTCTTACGGACATGACTAGGAAGGGGACAGATTTTTCCGAATGGTCGGAGTCTGCTCGCCAGGCTTTCTCCTCCCTAAAGCGTTGTTTTGTTTCCGCACCTATTCTCCGTCAGCCCGATCTTTCTCAGCCCTTCGTTGTGGAGGTGGATGCGTCTGAGGTGGGGGTGGGGGCTGTATTGTCGCAAGGCCCTTCGCCTGGGAGATGGGTGCCCTGCGCGTTCTTCTCCAAGAAGTTGTCGTCGGCCGAGAGGAATTATGATGTTGGTAATAGGGAGCTGTTGGCTATTAAGTTGGCTTTTGAGGAATGGCGTCACTGGTTGGAGGGGGCTGTCCATCCCATCACGGTTATTACCGACCACAAGAACCTGTCTTACCTTGAGTCCGCCAAGCGTCTCAATCCCCGGCAGGCTCGGTGGTCCTTGTTTTTCACGAGATTTAATTTTACCGTCACTTACCGTCCGGGGGTTGAGAACGTGAAGGCTGATGCGTTGTCGCGTAGTTTCCCGGGTGGTAGTACTCATGAAAGTCCCGTTCCCATCTTACAGGAGGGGGTGGTTGTTTCTGCTCTTTGCCCTGATCTGGAGGGGGAGGTGTTGAAGGTCCAGGGGGGCGCCCCTGCCTCCTGTCCTTCTGGGAGACTTTTTGTGCCATCATCTTTGCGTCTCAGTGTGCTGTCGGAGCATCACGACTCCGTGTTGGCAGGGCATCCCGGCAGTAGGGCCACCTTCGATCTTTTATCTCGCCGCTTTTGGTGGCCGGGGTTGCGGAAGGACGTAGCGGAATTCGTATCTGCCTGTAGTGTGTGTGCACGGGCTAAGGTCCCGCATACCCGTCCGGCTGGTTCTCTCTTGCCATTGTCTATTCCTGAGAGGCCATGGACACATGTGTCAATGGATTTTATCACCGATCTTCCGGCGTCTGCAGGCAAGACGGTAGTGCTGGTAGTGGTTGATAGATTCAGTAAGATGGTTCGCTTTGTGGCACTGCCCGCACTTCCTAATGCTCGGACACTGGCACAGGTGTTTGTAAGTGAGATTGTGAAGCTTCATGGAGTTCCCTCCGAGGTGGTTTCTGATCGTGGTACTCAGTTTGTCTCCAAGTTTTGGAAGGCTTTTTGTGCACGTTTAGGAATTGCTTTGTCCTTCTCTTCTGCTTTTCATCCTCAGTCTAATGGGCAGACCGAACGTATGAATCAGAATTTGGAGACTTATCTGAGGTGTTTTGTCTCTGACAATCAGGAGGCTTGGGCGAGTTATCTGCCCTTGGCCGAATTTGCCCTTAATAATCGTCTTCAGGAGTCCACTGGCAAGTCACCGTTCTTCGGTGCATATGGGTTTCATCCTCAGTTTGGTACTTTTAGTGGTACTAGTCCTTCCGGAGTTCCTGAGGAGGACCGATTTACCTCATCCCTCTCCTCGGTTTGGCGGGGGGTACAGAGTAGCTTGAAGCTCTTAGGCGACAGGTACAAACGTATGGCTGACAGGAAGCGTGCGCCAGGTCCGGACCTGTGTGTGAATGACTACGTGTGGTTGTCTACCAAGAATGTGAAGTTGAAGGTGCCCTCTTGGAAGTTGGGGCCCAGGTTTATTGGCCCTTATCAGATAACCGCCGTTATCAATCCCGTGGCGTTTCGTCTTGCGTTACCTCCCGCTCTTAAGATCCACAATGTATTTCATAGGTCGCTCCTCAAACCGTATGTGCCGTCGTCTAACCCGTCTCCTTTGCCCCCGGAGCCCATCTGCGTGGCGGGGAATTTGGAATTTGAGATCTCAAAGGTGGTTGATTCTCGCAGGTTGCGCCGTTCTCTTCAGTATTTGGTGCACTGGAGGGGATACGGTCCTGAGGAGCGGATGTGGGTGCCAGCGTCGGAAGTCTCCGCCGCTAGGCTGGTCCGCGCTTTTCACCGTTCCCATCCGGATAAGCCTGGTCCTGAGTGTCCGGGGGCCACTCGTGGACGGGGGGGTACTGTCACGGGTGGCACGGATGACAGGGTAGAGGCCACACGCAGACGGTCCCAGCGTTTGGCCAATCAGCCATAATGTTTGAGGACGGTCCGTCTTTCAGGGGCATTTACCTTCTGTGTAGATAGAGAGAAGGTATGATAAGATCTCCCTATCATGGGGAGACGGCTGGGAAGGTCTTGTGCTCGGTCTGGTTTCTACACCAGTATTCTGGGTCACTAGGACCCAGCAGGTTCTTCCCACCTTTATAAGGAGTTTCATTGCCCTCCCTCGGTGCAGGTGATATTTCCTTGTGCACTCATTATCCTTGCTCCAGCAGAAGCTGAGGTTGTGGTGGTTGCTGTGCTCTGCTGCAAGATAAGTGTTTTCTTTCCCCATTGTCTGTTTTTCCTTGTGTTTGTCTTTAGTTGTTAGTGGAGGGGTCTAGTGAACCTCTCCATCTGATCCTTAGATAAGGTAGTGCTAGGATCAGAGAGGGACGAGGTTCGTGGTTGGCGACAGTTGAGGAAACTGTATAGGGACGTCAGGGCAGACAGGGTCAGCCCCAGTAAGACTAGGGGTCACCCTCTCCCTCTTGTGCCCATAGCTTTAGGGACTCCTTATTCCCCCCCCGTCGTTGTCCTACGCTGAGTGTCTCTCCCGCTCCCAGCGTGACACACGCCCATCAGGGCAGTGCAGCAGGCACGAAGGGAGGGGGAGCACAGACATGCAATGAATGCACAGCCCTGAAGTATAACAGAAGGAGGGATACGCCCAGATGTCTCCAGGCTAGTAACTTTATAAAGTCTTTATATGAGTTATACTAATGCAAGATTTTACACAAAAACAGTGCTGGAAACGTATCCTTAGGGTGCAGAGACACGTATTAACTGTGTATTAGGGTGATCTGAGGTGGTTGGTTTCCTTTAAATGTTAGTAGTGAGTCACTCATTACAACAGCATGTGGCAGAGAGTTCCACAGTCTCACTGCTCTTACAGTAAAGAATCCGCGTCTGTGATTATGATTAAACCTTCTTTCCTCCAGACGTAGAGGATGCCCCCTTGTCCCAGTCTCAGGCATAAGAGTAAAGAGATCATTAGAAAGGTCTCTGTACTGTCCCCTCATATATTTAGACATTATTATAAGATCACCCCTAAGCCTTTGTTTCTCTAAACTAAATAACCCCAAGTTTAATAACCTGTCTTGGTATTGCAGACCCCTCAGCCCTCTAATAACCTTGGTCGCTCTTCTCTGCACCTGCTCTAGTTCAGCTATGTCTTTCTTATACACCGGAGACCAGAATTGTACACAGTATTTTAAGTGTGGTCGCACTAGTGACTTGTATAGAGGTAAAATTATGTTCTCCTCATGAGCATCTATGCCTCTTTTAATGCATCCCATTATTTTATTTGCCTTTGCAGCAGCTGCCTGACACTGGCCACTAAATGTGAGTTTGTTATCTACCCATACACCCAGGTCTTTTTCAGTGACAGTTTTTCCCAGTGTTTTACAATTAAGCACATAATTATACCTTTTGTTTCCTCTGCCCAAGTGCATGACGTTACATTTATCCCCATTAAAGCTCATTTGCCATTTATCAGCCCAAGTTTCTAGTTTACATAAATCCTCCTGTAATATAAAATTGTCCTCCTCTGTATTGATTACCCTGCAGAGTTTAGTGTCATCTGCAAATATTGAGATTCTACTCTGCATGCCCCCTACAATGTCATTAATAAATATATTAAAAATAAGCGGGCCCAACGCTGACCCCTGTGGTACCCCCCATTTAACTGTGACCCATTCTGAGTGTGTTCCATTAATGACCACCCTTTGTTTCCTATCACTCAGCCAGTTCTTAACCCACTTATACATATTTTCCCCTATCCCCATTGCTCTCATTTTATATATCAACCTTTTGTGTGGCACCGTATCAAAAGCTTTTGAAAAGTCCATATACACCACATCCACTGCATTTCTTTGGTCCAGTCCAGAACTTACTTCTTCATAGAAGCTTATCAGATTAGTTTGACAGGAACGGTCCCTCGTAAAACCATGTTGATAATGGGTCATGAGGTTATTTTTCTTCAGATACTCCAGTATAGCATCTCTTAGAAAACCCTCTAGGATTTTACCCACAGTAGAGGTTAAGTTTACTGGCCTATAATTTCCAAGTTCAGTCTTTGTTCCCTATATGAATATTGGCACCACATTTGCTATACGCCAGTCCTGTGGTACAGACCATGTTATTATGGAATCTTTAAATATTAAAAATAATGGTCTATCTATGACAGTACTTAATTCCTGCAGCACTCTGGGGTGTATCCCAACCAGGCCCGGGGATTTGTCAACTTTAGTGATTTTTAGACAATGCCGTACTTCCTGCTGGGTTAAGCAGGTGAAATTTAATGGAGAATTTTTGTTATCACTGATCATATTGTCTGTCATTGGATTTTCATGTGTAAATACTGTTGAAAAAAGTAATTTAGCATATTGGCTTTTTCCTCATCCTCTCACCCACCATTTCACCCAGACTATTTTTAAGGGGGCCAACACAATCATTTTTAGTTTCTTACTATTTATGAAGTTAAAGAATATTTTGGGATTTTTTTTACTTTCTCTGGCAATGAGTCTCTCTTTCTCAATCTTTGCTGCCTTTATTTGCTTTTTACAGATTTTATTTAATTTTCTGTATTTATTTAATGCCTCATCATTACCTACTTGCTTTAATTTGGTAAAGGCCCCGTCACACGCGTCAATATCGCCTGCGATGTCGGAAGCGATGTGCAGGTGCGCTGTCGCTTCCGACATCGCAGCCTTGGTGTCACACGGCAGGATGTTGCCCGTGACGCCGCAGTGATGTGGGCGGAGCCATCGCTCGCTGTGCTGGGATCAACACGGCGAGCGATCCGCAGCAATGCTGCGGTATAGGCTGGATCGCCGCCAACATCGCTATTGCGGTGTCAGACGGCGCGATCCAGCCTAATCGTGGATTGCTGATTGACAGGTTTATGAACATGTTCATAAACCTGTCAACCTGCGACCAGCGATATATCACAGTTGCATCGTGCTGTCACACACTTGTGATACCGCTAGCGACATAGCTGAACACGTCACTTTTCGGCGATGTCGCTAGCGATATTGACACGTATGATGAGGCCTTAAATGCTTTCTTTTTGTCACTTATTGTGCCCTTAACAGCTCTAATTAGCCATAGTGGTTTCCTCCTATTTCTAGCATGTTTATTCCCATAGGGTATATATTGTGCACAGGTCCTATTCAGGATGCTAATAAACGTCTCCCATTTGCTTTCTGTACCTTTATGTCTCAGGATATCGTCCCAGTTTATTGCACTAAGATCATCACTCAACCATTGGAAATTTGCCTTCCTGAAGTTTAGTGTCCTTGTAGCCCCTCTACTACTCTATCTTATTAAAGGAGAAATTAAAACTTATTATTTTGTGATCACTATTACCCAAGTGACCTTCAACCCGTATATTTGATATGCCGTCCAGCTTGTTGGTTAATATTCGGTCTAATAGTGCCCCCCTTCTTGTTGGGTCCTGAACCAGTTGTGAAAGGTAATTGTCTCTCATAGTTGTCAAAAACCTATTACCTTTGCTGGAATTGCAGGTTTCTGTTCCCCAATGTATTTCAGGGTACTTGAAGTCCCCCATAATAATGACTTCTCCCTGAGTTGCTGCTTCATCTATTTCCTTTATGAGGATATTCTCCTCCACTTCCATTATTGTTGGAGACTTATAACAAACCCCTATCAGTAATTTATTATTCTTTCCTTTCCCCTTATCTCCACCCACAGGGACTCTACATTTTCATTAGATTAACACATATTATCATGTAGGATGGGGTGCATTAGAAATCTCATTGATTTTACTGGTACAGTACAGCACTTTTTAACCTTTAACAGTGAGTGGAAAAAACATGGTGTGTGAACAAACCTCCACTGGCCAAAGCTCGAAATTAAAATTCACTTGGTCCACCAGTGCTAAGATATCAGGAATGAGCAACAAAAGCCAAAGGAGTAGTGCTTAGATGATCCTCACTGCCATCAGGAAGAAAGACAAGGTAGACAAGGCTTCTTCGAATTCTGCTGCTTTATTCCCTACGCATTTTGGTGCTGTCCCAGCACCTTCCTCAGGGGTACAACCTGGTTGGGTACATTGCTCACTCCGGTGTTGCCTAGTTTTGTCTCCTTTCCTGACTGTTTCCTTTACTAACTTCCCACCCACCACCTGTCTCCTCCCGCCGTCCCATAGCTGGGCATAAAGTCCCTTGCTCCGGGACCGGAGTGTGTTGGGTGTGTGTTTGGGTGACTGGACTTACTGATCCCGGTTGCTACAACCTCTAGTGGTGACCGGACCGCAGAGGTGCCACATAGGCATGTGAAAAAGTTGAAAACTGAAGTTCCCTATCCTCTAATACATATTCCCCTCTGTTATCTCTTAAAGGGTCATTCCGAGACCAGCAACGTATTTCCTAGCTTCCTATCTAATTTATCCCTATAATCTAAGCTATTCTCTAATAGTTTTCTTTATTAATTCCCTATTGCTCCCTCTCTATACTAGCTAACAGCTGTTGTTATTTTTTCCTATTTCCTCTTGATGACATACCGTGTGAAAGCCCCAGTGCATGCTGGGATCCTCACACAGCTCACACAGGCCTCAGACACTTCTTCATCCCCTCCCTAAAACACAGTGTCAGTGTGCTGCTGGTTCCAGGGTGGAGCTGTCCAAAGATTTACTAAGGTCTACAGCCCCCCCTCCACTTCTTTCTCATCCATCCCTCACAGAGTGACTTCTCAGCCAGAGACCCATTCTCCCTCCCACAGTGTGCCTTCTCAGCCTCCCCACCTTCTTCTCCCACCCCCTGTTCTTACCTTTCCCCGCAGTGAGATGTGACAACTTCCCTCACTGCTGTGTTTCTTCCCCTGTGCCATTGCGTCACTCGGGCCGTGCAGAGCATAAGCACTGTCCACAAGTGACATTAGTGGGTATCCTGGGGCTTATGCATATTGATGAGCCGGGATAACCACTGACGTCACTTGTGGGTGGGAATTATGCTCTCTGCATAGCCGGTCTGATGAGATCGCATAGAGGGAGAAACACAGTAGTCAGTGAAGTTGTCACAGCACTGCGGGAGCGGGTAAAAACAGAGGGTAGGGGGGAAGAAGGTGGGGGCTGAGAAACTGGACTGCAAGAAGGGGTGAAGGGGGTTGGGGCTGACAAAATGGACTATGGCGATGGGAGGACACGGAAGAGAGTGGGGGGGAGAGGCTGCATACCTTAGTAAACATTGGAACAGCCCCACCCCTGGAACCAGCGGCATAGTGAAGCTTTGCTTCATGGAGGGAATGAGAAAGTGTCTGGGGTTTATATGATGCCATGTCAGTATCCCAGCATGCACTGGGGTACTCACATGATACGTTTTCAAAGAAGAATAGGAAAAAAGAAGACAGCTGTTAGACAATATAGAGAGGGAATGATAGTGATGCATTGCAGGGCTGTGGGGTAATCAGATCCGGGCTGTTAAACAGTTCTGGGGAGTAACAGGGGTCGAGCCAAGGAAGTTCTTGGCTTGATAAGAAAGGGGGTGATGAAAGGGAAGATGCCACCCATGGTTTGGGGTATTCGTGGCTGCAGAACCTCTGGGGACAATGGATGGGCAGCTGTGATGGAGCGGCCTCCCATGGGTGGAGCAGATCCCCAGGGCAGTGGATGTTGTAAGGGTGTAGGGTGCAGGATGGCGGGTGCAAAGCAACAGACAGACTCACGGTTTGTTGGTTCCTGAGTCCTTTTACTGGTGCAACGGGAATACCGACAGTTGTTATTATGCTGAATAGGTGCATCTGAGAGCAACTCGGGATTTTCCTCACCCAACAGGTTCTGAGGCCTCCTTGCTGCGCTTTGTAAGTGGGACCCTGCTGCTGCTTAAGCTGTGCTGCTGGCCCTCTCTCTTCCTGTTTGGTGCCGGTATGGCTCTAGCCCCACGTCTCAGGCGGCTGTTCCTGGACTATTTATGCTGCTTTGCCTCTGGGCACAGTGTGGCTAGAAAAATTGGAATTCCCCACCTTCCGGTATTGCCTGCCGAACTCCAGTGTCTGTTTCTGTGATGCTTCTCCTCTGGGGTGAGGACAACACTGCTCTGCTCCCCAGGCTCTCCTTTACTTCCTCAGACCCCTGCCTTGGGTCCCTCACACTAGGCTTGGCTATCCTGGGACGAGCTTAGCACTGCTTCTAGTCCACAGGATGTTTTCCTCAGTCCTCCTAGGAACTGAACTAACTCCACCCCAGACCAGAATTTATAGGGGAGCTTACCCTGAACCCGGGTTATATCTCCCCCTTCAGGCCTGGAGGCAGATAGGTGTTGTGTGCGGTTTCTGTCTGGTGTGGATACCCTCTATTGCTCTCAAGTGTGACACTACCAGTCGTCTGTCTTAGTGAGGTCACGGTGGATATTTTCCAGAGCATTTAAAAGTTTTTTGTGATAGGTGACCAGCGATGCTGTTGTGGACATCTGGGTGGAAGGAATGGCAGCCGGGATTGTATCGCTCCCCGCAGGTGGAGCGAGACCCCAGGATTAGTGAGAAAGTCTATTGGTACAGTGATGGTAACTATGCAACGATGCAAGAGGGCACATGGAATAATTGGAGGACACCGGGGTTGCAGTCCTCAAGTTTTTACTCACTGTTCAGTGCTGCAGCCTAGCCAGCAGGAGCATCGTGTCCTCTGGGTCTGTAATCCAGCTAACTCCCAGGCAGATTGGGTCCACTCCTCTGAGACACCGTTGTAAGACTCTCCTGGTTGACTCTCCCACACTGGCTAATCTCGTCTGCTGGCCTGCATCTTCGTGCACAGTGTCCTAAGCAGGTGATTGCTGGCCTTTTCGGGCAACGGGTGACCTGTTGCCTAACCCTAGGTCTAGCCACTGTTTCAGCGAATGTGCACGGTTAGTAGCAACTGCCCATAAAGGTGCGGCAGCCTCCGTTTCCTGGTGGAATCTTGCAGCATTCCCACCATATCGGGGACGATCCCCTCTTGCAACCAGTCCCTCCGCCTGACTCATGCCAGGTCTGGATTCGGGGCCCCACGGGTGGATCCTCCACTCCCGTGTCCCCTGGGACTATCTCTCTCGCCAACTCCTCACTCCTCTCACTTTTCCTCTCTCAGAACAGTTCTCTTCCCACCCCCTTTACCTACTCCCTCCCCCAACCTTCTGGCCCTTCCACAATAGGATGGGGCCCTTCCTCAATAGGATCCACCCAAGATCCCTGGCCTGAGGTTAGGATGGGTGTTGGGTGTAGGTGTTTATGTGTCTCAGATTTGTGTCCTCTCCTTACCTGGGAGTGGGATACCACACATATGGCTTAGGTGCAGTACCTTCTGTGGCGACCAGACCACAGGGGCGCCACAGTTCCTTTAAAACAGGGGTGGGAAACTCCAGGCCTTGAGAGCTGCGACGGGTCATGTTTTCAGGATTTCCTTAGTATTGCAGAGAGGTTGGAATCATCACCAGTGCAGGCGATTCAATTATCACCTGTGCAATACTAAGGAAATCGGGAAAACCTGCACAGTTGGCGGCCCCAAAGGCCTGGAGTTTTCCACTAATGTTTTACAAAAAATCTGTCAGCAGGTTTTTACTGCCTCATTTAAGAGCAGCATGATGTAGGAACAGAAACTCTGATTCCAGCAATGTTGCTGGGCTGTTTGCTGCAGTTTTGACAATTCCACTGTTTTATCTGCTGCAGATACTCCAGTTCTCTGAATGCTGAGCTCTGTATAATGCCATCCACATAACTGAGAGGCAGCTTTCCTTATAATACAGTTTAACTGGACTGGTCTGCATGTGAGACCTAGACCAGCAGTGATTGTTTAATGCTAATAAAACAATGATTTGTATTGAAGCTACAGCACACAATCAAAGGACGTATCTCTGGAATCTAGCTCTCAGCTCCTACATTATACAGTCTTCAAAATAAATAGCAAAAGCCTGCTGACAGAGTGCCTTTAATAAAATGTATTTATATTAAATTTCTATGTATAAGAATCTTGGGCACTAGTGGCGCTTTATTTAGCTCTTGGCCAGCTTCTGCTCTAGGGTGTTGCTCAAGTCTTCAATATAGCAAGTTATTTATCATAATTGATAAGAGAAAAGACGGCACTCACCCTGTTTTTCCTTGAAGGTGAATTTTCTTTATTCCATGTACATGGAGTGGGTTACAAGAGGTTAGGGAGGGAGGGGGCTGTGGTGTCCTCCACCGCACCCCCCTCCCTCCCTAACCTCTTGTAACCCACTCCATGTACATGGAATAACGAAAATTCACCTTCTAGGAAAAATAGGGTGAGTGCCGTCTTTTCTCTTATCAATTATGATTGTATTAAATTTATTAAGTCCAATATAGAAAAAAGAGAAGCGGCACTCACCCTTTTAGATGCCAAATCTTTTATTTTGTCTTGCTTATCCTAGCAATCCTAGCATAGACAAATCAGCGGGGAGAGGGAGAGGGGGTCGGCAGACGACGGCTTGCTGTTTGCAGTTTTTGCTGCTTCAACTGGTCAATTTACTAGTAAATTTAAAAATGTGTTAGGAAATAACTTGCTGAAGGGGCCCCAAGAGTTTAACTGCAGAGGGGCCTTCACAGAATTTAACCTGGAAAAATGAATTGAACTAAGTGGCACAGGGCTGGGCCAGTGTGAGGAAGGTACAGCTGTGAAGTTTGCCAGCAGTCTGTCACAAGTGTCAGTTACAGTGTCAAAGTGTCAGTATAGTGTCAAAAGTGTCGGGCACTGTTCGTGATTTATATAGGCCCCAAGAGTTGACTGCAAAGGGGTCTCCACAGGGTTTAATCTGGAACTATAGATTGAACTAAATGGCACAGGTTGGGCCAGTATGAAGGAGGTGCAGCTGTGAAGTTTGCCAGCAGTCTGTCACAAGTGTCAGTACAGTGTCAATGTGTCAGTATAGTGTTAAAAGTGTTGGCCCACTGTTTGTGACTTATATAGGCCCCAAGAGTTTAACTGCAAAGGGGCCTCCACAGGGTTTAATCTGGAACTATAGATTGAACTAAGTGGCACGGGTTGGGCCAGTGTGAAGGAGCTGCAGCTGTGAAGTTTGACAGCAGTCTGTCACAAGTGTCAGTACAGTGTCAAATGTCAGTATAGTGTTAAAAGTGTTGGCCCACTGTTTGTGACTTATATAGGCCCCAAGAGTTTAACTGCAAAGGGGCCTCCACAGGGTTTAATCTGGAACTATAGATTGAACTAAGTGGCACGGGTTTGGCCAGTGTGAAGGAGGTGCTGTGTGAAGTTTGACAGCAGTCTGTCACAAGTGTCAGTACAGTGTCAGTATAGTGTAAAAAATGTCAACTCAGTGTTCATGACTCATAGGTCTGTGCAGTAATCAAACTCAATATGAGTAAAGTTGTTGAAAAGGCATCTGTGTGTAACTTCATCCTTCTGCCATCACTGGGTAGGAAACCACTAAGTTCCACTACTTCCTTTCTTAACATAATTGAAGAGGAACACATCCATCCAAAACCACCTCATACAAGTATGTCAACGCTTGGCTTGATATACCGAACCTTCCTAACATGCAAGTTTTACCAGGACACAGATGCCATTATAACTGTGACATCTAAAAAAGCAAGAAAAACGGAAAATAGCAAAAATAACAGGCAAACACTAGCTCAATACAATGCGACAGGATGGAAGATGTTCCTTTTGTCAATTTTGGCAGAAGGTCGGATCAGTTCTTGAAAAACAATTTTATAAAAAGTAAAAGCCAATCTATGCCATGCAAGACTTTATATAAACAGTAATTATCCCCCCACATTGGTTATTTTAAGGCACCGATGACTGCAACTTAGATTAAAGCAATTGGCTATTTGGATTAAAAAAGACTAAACCTAAGCGAGCGCCATATCTCATGTTTTGTGCAGTGATGTGGCGGCAGACGGCACTCCGGTTGCATGTGTGGGAGTATTTGGGTTACTTATTTGTAGTTTTATCTTTTGTTCTTGGAATATTATTTCTAGACCAGTTTTCAGACAGATTGTATCTCTGCACTACAAGCACCTTCATATATTTAGCCATAAATTGGTTTCAAAAGTCTACGTTTGATCTTCATAGTTTCGTCTGATAAGTGTAACTTTACTATACTAGGACTTATGCAAATAAACATTTTATTATGAGTAAGACACAAGAATATGGAGGGAGGAGGACTGAGATAGTGGGAACTGTCTGTGTATTTGTATGTGGTTGTACGGATGGGTGATCACAAAACTCCTTAGCTTCGAGATTGCTAACTGCTGTTGATACAATTCTCTATATTTTATTATTATTATTATCATTATTATTGTTATTATTTTGCATGGCTTATATAGTGCCATCATATTCTGCAGTCAATTAAAGACATCATCATCGCTGTCCTAACTGGGGATCACAATCTACATTGCCTATCAGTATGTCTTTGTAGAGTGGGAGGAAACTAAAAATCTCAGAGGAAACCCACGCAAACAAACTCCTTGCAGATGTTGTCCTTGGTGGGATTTAAACCTAGTGCTGTAAAGCAACAGTGCTAACCACTTAGCCACCAATTTGTCTCGTTCCAATTTCTCAGCCTGTGACATGGGTGTGCCTGCAAGGGGTAATTCATCTCTCACTCCATCTCTCACTCAATCCAGTGCCCAACCTCTTCTATAGGCTATAAAGTGAGCATAAGTCACACCCCAACACCATCCACACACCCAGTTACACAACACGCTGCCACCACTCATCAAACACACAGGGTGATGAGTCCCTGTAAAATAATACTGTCTGACAAAAATAGGGTCACACTCTGTAAGCCTATGGATTCTTTAGAACATACAAAGATCAAACTTAAAGTTTAAGCTTTAATATAAATATTACAGTGCTTACAATAAAAAGATGTGAAAGATAAAAATGACACAAATCTGGAAAGCAGTTCTAAAATAAAAAGGAAGAAAATAAAGAAAAACTTAAGCTTCTATCGAGCCCCAGGCCCTGGGGTACTCGGGTACCAGGCTCGGTGGGTGTTCTAGGATGTCATGGGTGGCAGCGCCTGATCCCGTGGCCTGGGTGACACTTCAAAAAGGGGGGTATTTACAGGGGATAAGAGTTTGTCATGTGATGCCACCTGTAGTACCTGGTGATGGGTCACAAGCGCCACCACAGTCCGCCGGAGGTAGATGGTACTGCGGCTGAGATGGCAAAGCTCCCTACAGGTGGAGCTGGTCCTCCGGGGCAGCGTTCCTGAAAGCAAGCAGGTTGATGGTAGAAACTCACACACAGGCAAAGTCACTTTCTCCCGAGTTCTTTACTGTCAACTTGTAGCAGCATCAACAAAGTTCACAGTCCAGCATCAGATGTTAAAATAACAGGTAGCTCTACAAGTGGCTGCAAGTGGATCCCAGGTGGTATGGTGGAACCCGTGGTGTACCTTAGTTGATGAACCCATGTCCTTTCTTCCCCGTCTAGGATGGGCCTATACCCAATAGCTCGGTGTAGGTAGTATTGGGGGTCCTCTCTCTCGTGTGGGGAAGCAGGCAGACCGCTCCGTCTGGCAGGGTGCTGTGGCAATATACAGACCACTGCAGCCGGTTGCCGACTGCAAAGATTGACTTTGGCCGGATCCTCGGGCCCGGCGTTCCCGTGGTGGACTGGAGAATCCCCTGGAGTATGGTCGCTCCACTCTGGGGATCTCACTTTCTCTCTAGGGCCTTGACTCCGCTCGTTGGGCGCCCTCATTCAGGACCTCCTCAAGATCCCTTCTCCTTTCCTCTGGATTGGCTTGAAACCGTCCAGGTAACCTTTCAGCCTCGTTCCACACTCTTTCTAACCGTCCTAACTCCTCTCCTCCTCCTCCAACTAACTGCTCTTGATCTCCCCTGAAGGTAAATATATCTCCCTCCCCGGGTAACCTCCCACCGCTCAGCTAATGTGGGAGTGCTGGGAATGGGTCCCACCCATCAACCTAGGGTCCACTTGCAGCTGTGGAAATTACACCTCTTTTACGGGTGCAATACCCCTCTGTGACGCCTGTCTACATGGGGCGCCACACTTCCAAATCTAAAGACATCTTCTGTTTCCTTGAGGGAAGGAGAAATTAAATTTGGATCACAACAGCATTGGCCAACTCCCATATTTAGCAATTTTGTAGCATAAACTCATAACATGATTCCATTGATGTAGAGAAGTAGTAGCGCTGAGCTTGTCAGTGAAGTAGAGCACTAATGACAGTATGTGCTCAATGTATTTATAGAATTACAGATTAACACAACCCTAATTTAAAGAAGACATGTCACCAGTTTTTGCCTTTAATTTATTTCTTCTGAGTTCCTAAGTATTTTGTTTTTTCTTTTAAAAATCAGCCAAATGCTTCCAGAGATACACACTCCTTAACGGTATGTTTTGGGGTGTGAAAGGAAAACCCATGTAAAGAGAGTCAATGAGCTCAATGATTGTCTGCCACATTGTTGACTTAAAGGGGTTGGCCACTACTAAGACGGCCCCGTCTGTTTCCATATGTTTCCCCTGGGTAAAATGAAAAAGCTTATACTCCCCCCCCCCAGTAATGGCACCATTCCAGTGGTATCTGTACTCGGATTCAAAGGGCTAATGTGATGTTGTGATATCTCGCGATCTCCGTGTCCATTCTCCACCGACTTTTGTCTCCCCGCCTTTGGAGACAGGAGAAATCCACAGAAAGTGAGTGGTAGCTGCAGCGCTCACTTCCTGTTGATTAACTAATTTGTCCAAAGGCGGGGAGACAGAAGTCGGCAGTGATTGGACTGGATATTGCAAGACATCACGACATTATGTGAGCCCTGTGAATCTGATTATGGATATCACCGGACCTGCGCCATCCTACAGGTGAGTATAAGTCTTTATTACAGGGCAGAGGGGGCTGTCCTAGTAGTGGACAATCCCTTTAACGTTGGCACCACAGTCAATATCAGAGTCTCAGTGGTGGACAAAAGGAGGTGAGAACAGTGTGGCTTCTTCTATTTTAACAAACTTTAGCCAGGGCAGAAGTTGTGTAAAAGAGAACAACTCTTATAAGTCGAGGTATATTATATTGCATTGCTCCATATACTGTACTGCATTATTACGAAGACATTATTTTTCCATGTGTTTTTCTTTTACTTTCATTTGGCACTATATGGTAGCATTATTTAGACAAAGTAATAATTACTTGAGAACTATTGTGAAACTTCTACTCATTAAATTTGATTTTCCCATGAAGGGAGGGTGTACTATGCATATTTTGGTGTGAAGACTCTGCCCATCTTGATATAGTGATTAGAGCTGCTCAGCTAGTGATCAGAATGTTTTTGCTTTATCTTCATGTGTCTTCATACAATTCCCGATTAGACACAAAGAAATGTCTAATCAATAAAGGGTAATAAAAACGTAGAACAAATCAAGTTACGACTTTGCAGTACAATTCTGTTACAGTTGTATTATTCACAGTGGGTGTTACTACTATGGGCACTTTAAAGTACCATAATAATTTTATATAACGATAATATATTCCACAGCACTTTAACATTTAGAGGGGACATTTAAAAACAATATCAGACATTACAGTGAAGCGATGGTCAGGGGCAAACCGCGGTGCAGAGTGAATTACGGTACACAAGATGAAGTGCAAATAATAAGGGGTGAATTTATTGAAAGGAAGGGAATGGGGTGGATAAAGCAGGTTCAAACAGGGGTATGTAGTGGCAAAAGGTAATTTACAAGATTTTATATTCTCTAGCTGGGCTACTCAATAGCACAGTGCTCCAACTATTACAGGATCAATATATCACACAGGTAAATCCAAACATTAACAAAGTATGATGCTACCCTACATATAACCTCACTGACCTCCACTAAACGGGCCACATGCCATTGAAGCCTACACTAGACCATGACAAGCACAATGAGAAACAAACTCATGGTGATGTTGGGGACGTGGATCCAGTCCTCGGGGCCCCAACAGTCCTGTACGGTGGTGCGCAATTCTTCCTTACCGAACGGTGAAATGTGTCTTCTCCTTGCTTCAGGGTCCTTGAGATGCTCCTGGAATCTGTAAGTCCCATTCTCGGTCTCTTTGTGACTCCTCAATATAACACAGGACAGTCACCTTTGCAACACACGCGGAGCCTGTTCAATATCACAAGTCCATTACTTCACATAGGCTGCATGACCTTTCACACAGTTCCATACCCTGCTGCTCTCAGCAGCAGGTCCCAGCTCTGTCTGTCTCTTACAGGCTCAAACCCTTCCCTAACAGTCTCTGGCAGTCCATTAGCACAGTCTTTTGCAGGAGGAGCAGAACATTCCATCACACCAGACACGGGGGTACTGTCTCTTAAAGTGCAGCATTTTTCTTACTGTCCATAGTAGTGACACCCCTACAACACAGTAACACATTATTTAACAATTCTAACAGGAGTGAGGGTCCTGCTCACAAGAGCTTACAATCTGAGGAAATAGAGGTAACACAGGAGTAAAAAAATGTTATTATGTTTTATTGCCCAGCATTTTCTAATATCAAAAAGCTTTATTTAATTCTGCCTGAATCAGTCACCAGCCGGTATCTGCACATGTCCAGAAATAAATTGCTACTGAGTGCATGGAGGGGGTTGGAACAGATTATAAACCAGATTCTGCGTAAAGCATAGCAAGGAAGAACTGAGAACAGTTTGTTAAATAGAACCAACCAGCAGGTTTTTGCCCTATAAAGTAGAGGCAGTGCTTAAAGGCGCAGGGCAGGAGTAAAGGAGGAACAGCGCAGAGAAGGGCAACTTGGAAAGGCATACAAATGGGTGTCTTGGTGGAGTGATCCTGGACTGCCTGGGATTGGACTGGACTGCTGACCCGGAGAACAGAGTGCCCGGCTGGGTGTGCACTTCTACGAACTGTGAGTAAAGGTGAAATAACTGCTCCCCTTTGCATCCTCCTGTTTATTTCCTGCACCCTTTTTGCGCCACCCAGCACCATTACTACAATCATCATTCCCAAAGACTCTTACATTCAACCCCCGGGGTCCTGCTTCACCTGTGGGAAGTGTTCCATCTCTGCTGCTACACCACCTATCCCCCAGGGCTCATACAGCAGCGCTGGTCATCCCTGACCAGGAACCACAGGTGGCGTCATGTAAAGACTATAAATCCCCCGTAAATACCCCCTACACTTGCTCAGCCAGAGCCACGGAGCTGGGTAACTGCCGTGACATCCCTGAATGACTGCCGCCCCAGCTACCGAGTGCCCCAGGCCCTTACGGTCAATGCATATATCTGTGTCCTCATGTGCAATTCCTGATTGAAAGCAAAGTAACACTTAAAGGAAATCTGAGAGCAGCATAATGTAGGGAATAAACCCTTAATCCAACAATGTGTCACATAAATTACTGGCTGCAGCTGTTCTGACACAATAGCTATATAATAGAACTGGGAGAGCTGCCCCTGCCCACACTAGGTTCTCAGTAGGGATAATGACTTGCCCCAGCGGGGGCCATGGGGTACTCAGAGCCGGGCCCTCTGGACGTCGTCGGGGCTGTGGGATGCTGTCACTGTGGCGTAACTCGGTCCATGGTCCCCTATTGAGCGGGCAGTAACAAGGGGGATTGTAAAAAGGGGTAAAGGGTAAAGAGTAAAAATAAAATAAAAGAGTTTGTAGTGACGCCACTCATGGAAGGCGGACGGTAGGGGCCGCTGCTGCGGTCCGGGACCTCTGGGGATGGCGGATTGGCAGCTGTGATGGTGTGACTCCCCATGGGAGGAGCAGGTCCCCAGGGCATCCGGAGTTAAGGTGATTTGGGTGATGGAGAGCCAGCAGGGCTGACCTGGTTCCAGGGCTTGCTGCCTGTGCGGCATTTCAGTCTATAGCTCCTCAGGCACGAAATGAACAGTCTGACACAATGCTGAGTTTCAACCTGGTTTACTTGGCTTCTTTCATCAGGCACTTCAGGTTACAAGCAAGTACAGTGGCGGCTCCGGTAGTCCTTGGCAAACAGGATGGCTTGTCCAGTGCACCCCCTTTTGTGTTCCTGTTCTCCTGGGCTTTGCTCTCTCAGCGCTGCCTGTCCTCCTCCTTCCTGCCCGCGCCTCCACACACAGAGCCCCGATATAGCAGCCACGGGCCTTTGTTGGGCGACCGGCATAGTCCCCTGGCCCTAGTACGGCTGCCTTCTCTGCGCTGTGTCGGGAGCTGGCCACGACTCTTGGAGATCTCATGGCCCCGGTTCTGTGGTTGGAGCTTGAAGCTTTCCTGCCACCTTCAGGACCAGGCCCCCGATTCTCGCCCTGTCCTTCTGTTTCACAGCTGATTTGGGCGTGCGGGTGGATCGCTCACTGCACGTGCCCCTAGGATTCTCTCTGTTTCTCTGCAGTCTGCTGTCCTCTGACCCGGGATGAGCCACATGCTGCTCAAGCCTTCTGGGTCCTTCTCCTTCATCCTCTCTCCTCTGCTCCCTCGCTGGACTGACCTTTCCACTTCCTATGTCTTGTCCCTTTGTTTCTCTCCTTTCCCTGACTGCTTCCTGCTCACTTCCCACCTACCAACTGTTTTCCCCCGACCAACAGTTGCCTGAGCCATCCCACTACCTGGGTTCACCCACTCGCTCTGGGTCCGGGTGTGTTTGGTGTGTTTGTGGGTGACTGGATTTAACAATCCCAATTGCCATAAACTATTAGTCGCAACCTGTTGCAGGAGCGCCACCGATGATACATTGACAGTGAGGTCAATCACTACAGGGGGTGTGTTGGACTACCCTGTGTGTGACAGTGTAGTCCTGTAATGTTAATCATTAGGTGATAAAGGTTTTAGTTTATGTGAACAATATCACACACTAATAAGAGAGGCACAGGTGGTTTTTGTTTGTTTAAACCTTTACAGCATGCTGTACTTAGTTACATAGCAAAAACCTGCTGATAGATTCTCTTTCATCCATAAAGGCCAGTGAAAAACGTAGAAAAAAAATCACATCTTGACTTTACATGTGTATTATTAACAGATAATACCAGACAGAATTACGTCTGTGGCAGAGTTTTCAATGGAAACCTGATTTGCTGATCTTCATTCCATATTAACAAACTGTGTTAAGGCCAAAAAAAAGCTGTTGGCCAAAAAGCAACCAGCAAAATAAAGTGCTGCAAAGTAGACTTATCCAACTTCACATTTCTCATAAAAACGTCTGGCATAACGACTTCCACTTTCGTCTGAGAATATCTTGAAGGAGACAACAATCTTTACGCCCTAAACCATAAAAAATTGATAGTAACCGTGAGGTCCACCCAGCTCCGATGTGCAACTTCCTCTCCAATGAGAAGCAAAGCAAACGAAAGTAATGAGTTTACCCCAACTGTTGGTGTATTATCTTGTCATTATGGCAGTAAAAATAAGTATTTACGAATATACAACTCTGGAATAGTGTAGAAATTATATTTCCTATCATTAATTGGACAAGAGACAGATCAGACATTCATCGTTTTTCGATGGTCATGGAAAGTATAGAAGAAAGTCCAAACCAAAATGGGCTATTATAAACAGTGTTTCATTCTAGTGTCATCCTAGTTGGCCTCCATTGAACGTAATGTAATCAGGCCTACATTCATTGTCCTGCATCTGGTGGGGGTTGTATGTCTTTGTTCCCCTCTGCAGGGGGCCGCCCTCATACGCAACCATGCCAGCTACCTGGAAAACAGAATTTCCATGCCCTAATTCATACTTTGTGTTCAATGCAACAAATGTTTAAGGGGGTGGGGTGTGATCACCTCTTCTCAACTTTGGGGTGTGCACATACGCCCTCCAGTCCGGTTTGCAGCCGGATACTGCTGATAGCAGCAGCAGCTGCTGCACTTTCAAGATCGCGACTCGTTGGGAGATAGCTGCGGTCCTGAAATCACAGGAGGGGACAGCCGGTGGTGCTGAAGTTTAGCAGAGCTCACTGCTAAACGTCAGCCGCCAGAGTCCAGTTCCCGGATCCTCCCGGATCTGGGCAATCTGGCGCCATAGACTCCCATGTTAGGGAGTGCCGGATCGCTAACGGATCCAGGAGGATCCTATTTGGGAAGATTTTTCGCGCCGGACACAAAAACCTTGCAAGCAACGTTTTTGTGTCTGGGAGGAAAATCCAAATTCACCCAGATCCTCCCGGACAGATGGAAACCGGATGGCAGCTATCTGCCATCCGGTTCCATCTGGCCCCATAGGGCTGCATTACCGCAAAATCGGGTTTACACCGGACAGCCCTGGACCTGATGGTGTCGCGGTGTGAAGCCGGACTTAGATGCATCACAGACTGAAAAATCCTATCTATGCTAAGTGGAATTCTCCCAGTCACAATAAAGTTTTTATATGGATTATTCATGCGTCTACTGCCTCTGACTTCTCTGTCACACGTCTCATCACAGTACAGATGTAGCAAGAGGACAAATTAACAAATGGGGCGTTCTTCTCTGTTAACAGATTTTTTGCGATAACCAGAAAAAATGTTACTTTGTCTTTTTTTCAAAAATACATTCAGAAAGATCACCCATGGCCAAACTAATACTGCACAAGATAAGTGCAAGGAACTTATCAAGTAGGCGTGGGGGCAGCACTGGTGGACTATGTAGATAGACCAGCCATTCACATCCTTTACATAGAGGGGAACAGCTGCTTACATAAATGCACACCAATGAAGCTGCACAGAGAGTCAGTCATATAGATAGGTGAGATATACACAATATCTGAACACTGGCTTAGAAGTGGCCCCAGGTGCGGCGGGCCAGTTAACACTGCATGACAATATGCACCGTGTCTGAACAGCGGCCTATTAGTCATGCCGAGCATGGCGAGCCGGTTAGACATTATACGAGTAAAACTCACATGACAGACTCAACCATCTTACCAGCCAAACTCAGAGAGCTCCAAAAGTGATAAAATGTGCAAGGAAAAATGTGAGGTATGGGTTGGTATTTTGGACAAACCATGGAAGCCTGCAACCCAAATTGTCAAGGGTCCTCACGTTTGCGGGCCCCTGTCTACACTCGCAATAGCTATAACCAGAAAAAGAAGTTACTTTGTCTTTTTTTCCCCAAAAAATTCTGAAAGATCACCCATGGTCAAACTAATCCTGCACAAGGTAAGTGCAAGGAACTTACCAAGTAGGAGGTGGGGGCAGACATTGTGTGTATCTCACCTACAGAGCCTTGTGAAAGTATTTGGCCCCCTTGAACTTTTCCACCAATTGCCACATTTCAGGCTTCAAATATAAAGATACAAATTCTAATTTTTTGGTGAAAAATCAGCAGCTGTGGCTGCAGTTAGAGTTATCTGGCTGCACACCAAACCGGAGGGCATATTTGCCCTCTGGTTCTGTGTGATGACTCGGTTCGGGCAGGGGCTGGCTGGTGCCTCTGTTTTGGTCTGACAGCCCTGAGTTGAGGAGCGGGGGGGGGGGGGGGGTGTGCTATCAGAATATTTTATTGCCCGGGGGCGGGCGGGGGGGGTGCTATCAGAACTTTGTGTATGGAGCAGAGCCGAGTGTGTACAAGGTGGACGGAGCGGAGCTGAGTGTGTACAAGGTGTACGGAGCAGAGCCATGTGTACGAGGTGTACGGAGCAGAGCTGAGTGTGTACTAGGTGTACGGAATGGAGCCATGTATGTACGGGGCATGCAGTGCCGTGTGCGTACAAGGTGTGCGTACAAGGTGTGTGTACCAGTGGTGGCCTCCCGCGGATATAGTCCCAGTCGCCTCGGCCGGAAGCATTCTTCTCCCGAGTCCTGACTGCGCTGTCTGCTCTCTGCAGCTCAGCATGGTGGGGCACGATGATCTCATCCTTGAGACCCCACTGTGCTGAGACGTGCAGAGCAGATGCTGAGGTGACCGGAGCAGCGAGAAGAGAGGTGAGTATTTACTTTTTTTTTTTTTAATCAATGAGTACACTGATGGGAAATATGTAATGTGCAATATAATATAGGAGGACAATAGGGGCCCATTATACTATATAGAGGACTATGGGGGTGCATTATACTATAAGGAAGGCTACAGGGGATGCATTATACTATATGGAGGACTATGGGGATGTATTATACTATATGGATAACTATGGGGGTGCATTATACTATATAGAAGATTATGGGGGTACATTATTCTATATGGAGGACTGGGGGTGCATTATTCTATATGGAGGTCTGTGAGGGTACAATATGCTATTTGGAGGACTATGTGTTGCAGTATACTATATGGAGGACTGGGGGGTGTATTATTCTATATGGATGACTGTGCGGGTGCATTATTCTATATGGAGGTCTGTGAGGGTGCAATATGCTATTTGGAGGACTATGTGTTGCAGTATATTACATGGAGGACTGTGGGGGTGCATTATTCTATATGGAGGACTGTAGCATGCATGATACTATATGGAGGACTGTGGGGGTGCATTCTATATGGAGGACTGTGGGGTACATTATTCTATATGGAGGACTGTGTGGGTGCATTATTCTATATGGAGGTCTGTGGGGGTGCATTATTCTGTATGGAGGTCTGTGGGGGTGCAATATGCATTTGGAGGACTATGGGGTGCAATATACTATATGGAGGACTGTAGGGGGCATTATTCTATATGGAGGACTATGGGGGTGCATTATATTATATGGTGCCAATTATACTACATGGAAGCCATTATAATATATGGAGGGCTTTGTGGGAGGCATCATAATACTTGGAGGGCTACAAGGGAGCCTTTATACTTTATGAAGGGCTATTTGAGGGCTGTGTTGGGGGCCATTATACTGTACATAGGTCCATTATACTACATGGAGGGCTGGGTGGGAGTCACAGTTGGCGATCATACTGTACTGGGGTAGTTGAAGGAGGTACAGTAGGATCATCATACTGTGCGTGCGGAGGAATGCACTGTGGGGGATCATACACTGTTTGCGGGGCACTGTAGTTGGCATTGCACTTTATAGGGGCAATGAAAGGGGTATCTAGGGGCTTCAGAAGGAGGAAAATTACTCTGTAAATGCTGAAATGTTGTGAGAGATGTACCTATGTGACCCAGCCAAATATTCTTTTTTTTAGGGGGTGCCCAATTAAAACTTCTGCTCTGGGGCGCCATGATTTCTGTGATGCAGGATGCATTGTCTCTCTGCTGCAGGACTGATTGGCCATAACTTACACACCAGGTCCAGTGCCGCCCCTCGGTACATCCAGCCATGTTTCTCCTGAGCGGCAGTTGGTCGGTGGTGCTCCTCCCCCTTCCTGCTCCCATATCCTTTACTCAACCCAATATGAAGGACCCTGTTATTAATTCCAGACAGCCCCGTGTGCAGCGCTTGTAATTGGCTAAGCAATTCGGGAGGAAGCGTGGTCTGTTGGAGAAGTGCCATTTCTCTATCTTAGTGCAGTGGCAGCTTGCTGATGCTCAGACAGCAAGTTGTTACCTCTGGTGTGTGGACGGTGCTGCATGGTGACATGTCTGACTAGTCAGTGCCAGGCAGCGGTCCAGAGTTTTGTAGGCGTGTGCCAGAGGATGGCAATCAGTGCTGCCTCCTGTGCTATAAGGATGCCGGACTGTGTCTGCCTACAGGACCACCACTCTGCCAGTTGTCATTATGTGTCTATATGCTTGTGCCAAGCCGCCATTGCCATTAATGATTCTTGTTCTGGATTCATCTGTGTGGTTCTTGTATGTGCGTGTGATGGCGCTGACATCCATGTGTGGACAACTTTTTTTCTGTTTCTGTATACAGATTGATTTTTACAGATTAAAAAAAATTACTATCAGGGGTGTGGGGGGGGTGCCCTTTTACAGTTCGCTTCAGGCAACAGAGAGGCTAGGTTCACCCCTGCTAACGAGATGCAGAAATGGTGCAGAAATTTCTGCTCCAAATATTTAATGCATGCATATAGCCTTAGTGCGGGTATATCACAAAATCCTAATAAAAAATATTTATAGTTTATGGGTGAAATGAGAAAAAAATGTGGAGAAGTTCATGGAGTATGGATTCTTTTTCAAGGCATCATACGTATGAATATATATTTACTAGCTGTGAGCCCAATTCTAAAGAATCGGGAGTCTAGAATCTGTATATAATTTTTTTAAGAGTTTTAAATAATAGACTTAAACACCAGATATATGACTAAGTAGGCAATGTAGGTAGAACTGTGAGGGTAGCAATATAGTGGAGGTGTAGAAAGAGTTAATGTCCGACTAACAGGACTATAACAGAGTAGGAACTTATAATGATATCAAAAATGTTATTGAAGGAGTTAATGTCCCACAGGCACTCCCACAACAGACTCAGCGCTGTAAATTATATCCAAAATGGTGTTCAAGGGGTTAATGTACCAGTGGCAGTAGTTATAAACACTACCAAATATGCAGTTAATGCTGAACTGGTAAATAATGGGTTAATTTCGCAGTGTCATTACAACTATACACTGTGTAATAGAAATAACAACAATAATGGAATATAAGGGGTTAATGTTCCTACTTGCAGTAGTAATAGAGACTACAAAGTATGGAGTTAAGGCAGAAATGATATATAAGGGGTTAACTTCGCAGTGGCAGTAAAACTACACACTGTGTTATAGAAATTACAGATAAAACCGAATGTAAGGGGTTAATGTTGCTACTGTCATGAGTACAATGAGAGAAGCGCCTCACTGGCCATTGAGATACATGGAGGACTTTGAGTTTGACTTTGAGTAAATTTGAAACTCAAAGTCCTCCATGTATCTCAATGGGAAGTGAGGCGCTATTCTCATTGGTCGCTGTGTGCTGGCGCCGACCAATGAGAATAGCGCCTCACTTCCAGCGGTAAATTTGAAACTCAAAGTCCTCTATGTATCTCAATGGGAAGTGAGGCGCGAAGCTCATTGGTCGCTGTGTGCTGGCGCCGACCAATGAGAATAGCGCCTCACTTCCCATTGAGATACATGGAGGACTTTGAGTTTCAAATTTAGCGCTGTAAGTGAGGCGCGAAGCTCATTGGTCGCTGTGTGCTGGCGCCGACCAATGAGAATAGCGCCTCACTTACAGCGCTAAATTTGAAGCTCAAAGTCCTCCATGTATCTCAATGGGAAGTGAGGCACTATTCTCATTGGTCGCTGTGTGCTGGCGCCGACCAATGAGCTGCGCGCCTCACTTACAGCGGTAAATTTGAAACTCAAAGTCCTCCATATATCTCCATAGGAAGTGAGGCGCGAAGCTCATTGGTTGCTGTGTGCTGGCGCCGACCAATGAGAATAGCGCCTCACTTCCCATTGAGATACATGGAGGACTTTGAGTTTCAAATTTACCGCTGTGAGACGCTATTCTCATTGGTCGGCGCCAGCACACAGCGACCAATGAGAATAGCGCCTCACTTCCCATTGAGATACATGGAGGACTTTGAGTTTCAAATTTACCGCTGTAAGTGAGGCGCTATTCTCATTGGTCGGCGGCCAGCACACAGCGACCAATGAGAATAGCGCCTCACTTCCCATTGAGATACATGGAGGACTTTGAGTTTCAAATTTACCGCTGTAAGTGAGGCGCGAAGCTCATTGGTCGCTGTGTGCTGGCGCCGACCAATGAGCATAGCGCCTCACTTACAGCGCTAAATGTGAAACTCAAAGTCCTCCATGTATCTCAATGGGAAGTGAGGCGCTATTCTCATTGGTCGCTGTGTGCTGGCGCCGACCAATGAGAATAGCGCTTCACTTACAGCGGTAAATTTGAAACTCAAAGTCCTCCATGTATCTCAATGGGAAGTGAGGCGCTATTCTCATTGGTCGCTGGGTGCTGGCGCCGACCAATGAGAATAGCGCCTCACTTCCCATTGAGATACATGGAGGACTTTGAGTTTCAAATTTACCGCTGTAAGTGAGGCGCGAAGCTCATTGGTCGCTGTGTGCTGGCGCCGACCAATGAGCATAGCGCCTCACTTACAGCGCTAAATGTGAAACTCAAAGTCCTCCATGTATCTCAATGGGAAGTGAGGCGCTATTCTCATTGGTCGCTGTGTGCTGGCGCCGACCAATGAGAATAGCGCCTCACTTACAGCGGTAAATTTGAAACTCAAAGTCCTCCATGTATCTCAATGGGAAGTGAAGCGCTATTCTCATTGGTCGCTGGGTGCTGGCGCCGACCAATGAGAATAGCGCCTCACTTACAGCGGCAAATTTGAAACTCAAAGTCCTCCATGTATCTCCATAGGAAGTGGAGGCGCGAAGCTCATTGGTCGCTGTGTGCTGGCGCCGACCAATGAGAATAGCGCCTCACTTCCCATTGAGATAGATGGAGGACTTTGAGTTTCAAATTTAGCGCTGTAAGTGAGGCGCGAAGCTCATTAGTCGCTGTGTGCTGGCGCCGACCAATGAGCATAGCGACTCACTTACAGCGGTAAATGTGAAACTCAAAGTCCTCTATGTATCTCAATGGGAAGTGGAGGCGCTATGCTCATTGGACGCTGTGTGCTGGCGCCGACCAATGAGCATAGCGCCTCACTTCCCATTGAGATACATGGAGGACTTTGAATTTCAAATTTAGCGCTGTAAGTGAGGCGCGAAGCTCATTGGTCACTGTGTGCTGGCGCCGACCAATGAGGATAGCGCCTCACTTCCCATTGAGATACATGGAGGACTTTGAGATACATAGCGGTCTTTAGAGCTGTGCATGGCCAGGCCCTTGGTTCTATTTTCAGCCACGGCGCTTGGCTCTCGTCGGTCGTCGCCGGGGTGGGAGACTCACAATGGCCGCTGCGCGGCCATTGCTCGTGTCCCTGCAACGTCTCGCAATGCCCGCTGCGCGGGCAATGCTTCGCAGGTCGCGTGGGCGTCGCACGCCCACGGCCACAACGACGGAAGTAGCGCTGAAACTTACGGAAGTGCGTTAGGGGAATTATATATCAGATACTGATAATTCCTATATAATCACATATATAATACAGGCATTGTTCACACACAATTTGCTTTTTTTTTAGCAGTAAAAAAACCACATGCGTTTTTTTAAGAGTGCCAAAAAATGTCCTTTGTGTGTGTGAAACGTTTTTGGACTTAGTCACTTTTTCACCAAATGACTAAAAAAAAAAAAAAAAAATTTTTTGTTTTTTTGCGCCTATTCTGCAAGGAGTCGCAACGCCATTGCGAGTGAGGCTTTGCGAGTCAGTGGCTTCGCGGCCATTGCGAGTGAGGCTTTGCGAGTCAGTGGCTTCGCGGCCATTGCGAGTTAGGCTTTGCGAGTTAGGCTTTGCGAGTCAGTCGCGTGCGCGTCGCGCGCCCCGCGGACACGACGACGGAAACAGTGCCGAAACTTACGGAAGTGCGTTAGGGGAATTATATATTAGATATAGACACACGTTGGGGACGACATATAACAAGCTGCACTGGGGGGGGGTGAAGATTTCCTGCAAGGGCACAGCCCGTTTTAAGGTTATATAGGGGCACATGTACACCTTAGTCTTTACATTAGTGACATGTGCAGACATAACTTGTTACTATTTTCCTCCACATCATGTACATTCCAGTTTTATGGGTGTTGTGCAAACGATCGATTCTTATAGCACCAAACTATCCAAAAATGGCACCTTTTTGTCATTTTCCGTGGGCTCCATGCACCCCGTACTATGAATAGTTAACTAGAACGGTCAGATTGCAGCACTTACTATGTCACTATACAAAAAAAGAATCCCATATTGATTTATATAACAGCAGCATTGTGTCTGCTCCATCATCTAATGCTTATTTCTTGTCTGCTCTGAATTTATTGTAGCCGTCTTATCACAGCCCCCAATGCCTCCCCCCATTGCTGATTTATCTGTTTCTACGGGAGTCTGCATGAATTCTTGTTAAACATTTATCTGTCATTTACAGAATGGGGAGGAGCCTCTCATTTCTGGGAAATCTTGACCATATACTATGTAAATCAGGCAGGAGAGTAGAGGAGCGTGTCACCCACAGCCAGAGACTGACAAAAGTTTGTTAATGTGAAAGAAATGCATTAGGCGAGAATACGTAATAAACCATCCATGGAATTCTTATATATGGAACATTTATGTCTTGTGAATATATATATATATATATATATCTCCAGGTAAAATATGTACTGAACATGTCAGCAATTAAGGTATTACCGTATATATTTCCGAAGGTGCTATTGCCATGGACAGTGACTCCTCACCAGGTAACAACCCATCCACTCCACACAGGCAAATTAATGAAAACATAGATGTCCATATATTTAGTAATGTGTACTAATGGGAAATAGACAAGTATTGAAAGAGAGGTGCAAAAAAACTGGAAAGTCATGATACCAACTGAAGTCTTACCAGCAATTAGAAAGCAATCCTATCATTTGTTGAGAAATAATATCAGCTGGATTATAAAAAGGTATCACACAAGAAACATCTCATGATGCGGAAAACCAGTGAGCTGCCTCAAGATCTTCACAACCTTATTGTTGCTAAACATACTGACGGCATTGGTTACAGAAGAACTTCTAAACTGCTGAAGGATCCAGTAAGCTCTGTTAGGGCCATAACCCAAAAGTGGAAATTACCACAAGAATGAGCTCTAATGTTGCTCCGCATCAAGTAATAACATGCCTTTCCTTTTATGAAACCAGTTCACTGTCATGGTAAATTAAAAGGTATCTGTCACCAGTCTTTTCCTACCTAATCTGTGAGCAGCATGATGTAGGAGCAGAGACCCTGAGTCCAACGATGTGTCACTTACCAAGCTGCTTGCTGTAGTTTTGTTACAATCATCAATTTATCAGCAGGTGATTATCATTAGAGGACTACCATAGTAACCCAGGTGCTAAGTAGCATATTCTTGAGCTATGCATAACCCCGCACTCACCACTTTCTTTGTATATACTTGTGCACTGACGATCAGTGGCGTGGGCCAGGGTTATACAGAGGCGAGGACTGGCATAAAACTGCCAGAGTGAAACATTTTTGGAAAACTAAAATTTGCGCAAACATTTTGCTAAGTTTCAAAGTTTTATGCCAGAAATTTTTTTGATGAATCAATCCTATCGTTTCAGATCTCAAAAATGCCTTCCCAGAGGCAATTCTTACACTCCCCTGACAACACAATGTTGAAATAACATGATGATTTGATGCATGACAGCAGTAGAAACAACATAAACATAAAAATGTCTTGCAGACGAAAGGTCACTACAACATGTATAGAATATCTACAATTGTGTAATGTTGCTGCTTTCCGTGGCAAGCTTGGCGTTAAAGCGATCCTGTCACCTTCTAGAAGCCACCTAACCTATCAATACATGTCCTTGCACCTTCCTATTAGCATTATAACCATCCTTCTCTGTGCTAAATGCTTCCTTTCAAAGTTGAAATAAACACTTTGATACTTACTCATTAGGATGATAATGATGTGGGGGGCTATATGCAATTGCCTTTTGGGCGTGTTGTTTTGCAGGCTCCAGGATCCACCCTCTCTCTGTCTGTGCTGCTGTGATGTAGAGCTGAAGGCAGGACTAATGATTTGCATTCTGTGAGTGATAGAGAGGGGGGGTAGGTAAAGCCTGCACAAGCAGAACAACACATACAGAGAGAGGGTAGATCCTGGAGCCTGCAAAACAACACGCCCTAAGGGCTAAAGAATATAGCCCCTGCTAATTATAATCACTAATGAGTGAGTATTAAAACGTTTTTATCTACTTTCACAGGATGCTTTTAGGAGACAAAAGGAGTGTGAGATTAGTGATAGGATGCTGCAGGAACATGTTTTTGTAGCTTAGGTGGCTTTTTGGAGGTGACAGGATCCCTTTAACTATTAAGGCCTTCAAATGCTAATAATATTATTTTTAACTTCACATTGCTTAAAAATACGGTGCTAAGACAATTACAATAAGCACATTTTTGTTATACACTTTAATAAATAAATATTACAAAACAGTCCAGAATATCCAAAACCATATTATCCATCCACTTATATGGTGTTCTGCAATAATTGTATAGATAATCCTGTAAAGTAATAGAAAATAATATAATTGCAGCACTCACCTGTGGATAACATTCCTAAAACCTTATTTCCAAATATTAAAAAAACAAAATAAAACAGCGAGGTAGTGAATGATATACTGATAAATACAGACAACAGCCGTTTCACACCAAGCAGGTGCTTGCTCAGTGCGAAACGGCTGTTGTCCATACATAGTATGTTATTCACTACCTTGCTGTCTTTTTAATTATTTGGAAATATGGTATTCTGAATTTCATACGCACGTGACTGCCAAAATAAAATTATTTTTTATTATAGCAAACATCACAACACAGCTAACAGCGTAGACATAGTAATCTTAACAACCTGAACAATAAAGTATTCAAATAAAATATAGTGATTGGTAAATTGTTCTGCCATATCACCATAATAAAAGTACATGTAAATATAACAGCAAAACATACCCTAAAAAAATACAGTATTTTAAAACGCAAGGTGTGAGGTAGACAGCTGAAATGTCAGGAATAGTGAGATTTTGCCTTGGCTTCAGTATTTTTCTTCAGTGGTAAAATTAAGACTGAGGGGTATTAAACTCTCCCGTCTTATTTACTTAGTAAAAAGAATAAAAAAGAAATGCTAATATGAAGGTGCTGTTACTGCACTATATCACAGATCAATCAATTCACAGTCACACTGACTCTGAAGGGCCGGCACTTCCCTATACCACTTGAATTTTTGGATTAGCATTCACAGACTGAGACTATCACTCCCATTTTCAATTTCAGTGGTACCCCACAATTGGATTAGGACTTTTTTCTATCCCTATCTGTAAAAAGCTGTGCGTTCTGACCGATCCTTAGACTGTAAAATCCTAAATTAGCCGCTGATTTGCCTGCTTCATCTTTTATAGTGGCTATGATAGTCCCTGTGATTGGCTGTGCTGCATCATGTGATGGGATAGCTGAAAGCCATTATGGGGAAGCCAGTGCGGACGTGCCTGATATCATGAGTCAACTCTCTGGTTGCTGCAATCTTCAGCATTGTGTGAATTGGGCAGGCCATTTTGGGGGAAAACCCTCGAAAATCAAACAGGAAATTGTTTGAATTCATGGAGACCTGAACATTTTAGGAAATTAATGATTTCACAGAGGATCTTTAAGTATTTTACATAAACTGAAACTCTGAAACTCTGAAATGCAAACAATGAGTATAGGAATATGAACATGCATTACTGCTAAGAAAATACATGAAAGAAATGAGATAGTTAATGTCACAAACCAGCCCTCTGCTGCCCCCTATCGTCAAGGCAATTACAAAACTGACCAATGATAGATAAATGAGGCTGTGGCTGTTCCGCTATTGAAGCGCTTGCAGTACAAGTATTGTATATACATCAAACCCATAATTGATCCTAAAAAGATATATATAGACATTATTACTTAACTTTTAAAGATAAGTTAAAAAACTTTTTTTTAAAAAGATTTGACAAAAACACACAAAAATGTTACACAGATGCAGGATAGATACACAATAAGAATGAACATTATTCAATGAACAGTAGGAAAAGGGGAAAAATTGGGCGCTCGCCCTAACAAATCCCTATTGACTCCTACCTTTCAATGGAGGATATGGCGTCTTACCTGTTTTTGGCTCCCCCATTCAACGACGGGACTCTCTAGCCATCCGTCTTGAATCCCTGCTTTCACAACAGACGTTCCTGTGAATTCCCAAAATAATGTGAGGTCACCACTAAAAAAGATGTCACAATAGAGCAAAGAAGTACTTAGCTCATTTGATATCAATCCACAGTCCCAATGTGTTTCCCCTCGTTAACAATGGGGATTCATCAGGTGACAATAAAGACAGTAGTTCAGATCACATAAAATAGAATTCCGCACTAGTGGTCAATATAGCAGGGGCATTATCTGGGTGTACATATAAAGACACACACCATTAAGTCACGCATATTGATAGCAAATAATAATGCAGCGCTCTATAAATGTGCTTACCTGCCATGCACTAATGTGAGGGGAAGATACCTGAGAGTCCTAATCAGGCTAGGGTCAGCGCCCAACCTATCCCCTATTCCCCTATCTTTTTGGAACCACTGATATGTGATTTTGGTCATTTAAGTACCCCAGTACCCCTTTATACAGTATCTATATTTTGTGGTTGATGATTGTACACACAGTACAGACCAAAAGTTTGGACACACCTTCTCATTCAAAGAGTTTTCTGTATTTTCATGACTATGAAAATTGTAGATTCACACTGGAGGCATCAAAACTATGAATTAACACATGTGGAATTATATTCTTAACAAAAAAGTGTGAAACATCTGAAAATATGTCTTATATTCTAGGTTTCTTCAAAGTAGCCACCTTTTGCTTTGATTACTGCTTTGCACACTCTTGGCATTCTCTTGATGAGCTTCACTCTGTGGTCCAGCTCACCCCCAAACCATCTCGATTGAGTTCAGGTCTGGTGTCTGTGGAGGCCAGGTCATCTGGCGTAGCGCCCCATCACCATCACACCTCCCCCTCCATGCTTCACGGTGGGAACCAGGCATGTAGAGTCCATCCGTTCACCTTTTCTGCGTCGCACAAAGACACGGTGGTTGGAACCAAAGATCTCAAATTTGGACTCATCAGACCAAAGCACAGATTTCTACTGGTCTAATGTCCATTCCTTGTGTTCTTTAGCTCAAACAAGTCTCTTCTGCTTGTTGCCTGTCCTTAGCAATGGTTTCTTAGCAGCTATTTTTCCATGAAGGCCTGCTGCACGAAGTCTCCTCTTAACAGTTGTTGTAGTGCGAAACGGTGACCGTAAGTCCCTTGCACCCCATCCCTTGCTTGTTTCCACATGGTTGTATAAATACAACCACAGAGAAACCCGGACCTGGATGAGTGCCGCATCGTCTGTTTTAAATTGTTGCCTTTGACTGTGCCGAGCAACCCCGGATTCCTGGACGCCACTGTGTGTGCCCCACCATGAAGCCTCAGAAAGGTTCCTGGACGCCACTGTGTGTGCCCCACCATGAAGCCTCAGAAAGGTTCCTGGACGCCACTGTGTGTGCCCCACCATGAAGCCTCACAAAGGTTCCTGGACGCCACTGTGTGTGCCCCACCATGAAGCCTCAGAAAGGTCAGTTCCCGGTTTCCTACCTCAAGTTTGGAGTTGTTGTAGAGATGTGTCTGTTGCTAAGACTCAGTGTGGCATTGACCTGGTCTCTAATCTGAGCTGCTGTTAACCTGCGATTTCTGAGGCTGGTGACTCTGATTAACTTATCCTCCACAGCAGAGGTGACTCTTGGTCTTCCTTTCCTGGGGCGGTCCTCATGTGAGCCAGTTTCTTTGTAGCGCTTGATGGATTTTGCAACTGCACTTGGGGACACTTTCAAAGTTTTCCCAATTTTTTGGACTGACTGACCTTCATTTCTTAAAGTAATGATGGCCGCTCGTTTTTCTTTACTTAGAATTTGGATTATGGCAAAAAAAAGCAGCTAACAGTCTATTCAGTAGGACTATCAGCTGTGTATCCACCAGAAGTCTGCACAACACAACTGATGGTCCCAACCCCATTTATAAGGCAAGAAATTCCACTTATTAAACCTGCAAAGTTTTTGTATTACCGTGAATCCTCCGCGCTGACCTCAGGAGACAATTTTGATTTTATTCTTTATTCACCACACACACCAAACAGTAGCCATATGGCCACTTCATCAGGGCATTAGTTACTGTAACTAATGCCCTGATGAAGTGGCCATATGGCTACGAAACGCGTCGGTTTCCTTCTGTTTGGTGTGTGTGGTGAATAAAGAATAAAATCAAAATTGTCTCCTGAGGTCAGCGCGGAGGATTCACGGTAATACAAAAACTTTGCTTTCTTATCCTGGACGGGATCTGCAGCGACCCTTATGTTTACAAGGTTGGTTGTGAACCCTTCACAACCTGAGTTGGTGAGTGGATTACTGCGATATTAACCCCTGGAATCCACATTTGTTGCTCTATTGTGCGCTCCCCCACCCTTTATACATACTTATTAAACCTGACAGGGCACACCTATGAAGTGAAAACCATTACCGGTGACTACCTCTTGAAGCTCATCAAGAGAATGCCAAGAGTGTGCAAAGCAGTTATCAAAGCAAAAGGTGGCTACTTTGAAGAACCTAGAATATAAGACATATTTTCAGTTGTTTCACACTTTTTTGTTAAGTCTATAATTCCACATGTGTTAATTCATAGTTTTGATGCCTTCAGTGTGAATCTACAATTTTCATAGTCATGAAAATACAGAAAACTCTTTGAATGAGAAGGTGTGTCCAAACTTTTGGTCTGTACTATACATTACCAGTTTCAGTTTGTAGAATATATGTATATATACATATATGCAGTGTATATGTACCTCGATACCATGACTGCCAAGCTTCACAATAACTCAAGAAAAAGACTCACCGACTCCACTAGTCGTGTATACAGGGAGATTGGACACCCATTACAGCTAACATTTGATTTAGGGTTGCAGATAGGGATGGGCGAATCTACTCGCTAGGACTCGTTACTCGGTGAGTAGTAAGGGACTCGCAGGACTCGGTACTCTGCGAGTTTCCCAGTGATTACTCGCGAGTCTAATGCAAATCAATATCAATCCTAGTTTTGTCAGAAACGCTGACAAAACTAGGATTGCCATTGTTTGCATTAGACTCGCGAGTAATCACTGGCTACTGTGCCAGTGATAGCAGGGAAACTCGCAGATAACTGCTGTTTCTTTGCGAGCCGAGTCCAGCTGTCTTCTCTGTGCAGCTCCAGGGTCCTAGAGCCCGCCTGCTGCCTGATGTAGCAGTGCTGAGATTGTTCTCAGTCTGCTCATTCCCTGTGTACAGACATGAATGTCTGTGCACAGAGATGATGTAGCAGAGCTGAGATTGTTCTCAGTCTGCTCATTCCCTGTGTACAGACATGAATGTCTGTGCACAGAGATGATGTAGCAGAGCTGAGATTGTTCTCAGTCTGCTTATTCCCTGTGCATAGACATCTATATTTATGCACAGGGATGTAGCAGAGAGGACATCGCGTTTTGGACTGCGTCGGACGGAAGAGGATTTTTTTAATCAAAGATGGAGTCCCTAATGGCTTTTTTTTTTATTTCTAATAAAAAATTTTCCTTGTGTTGTGTTTTTTTTAAAACAATTTAATAGAAATTCATGGTGGTCATGTCTAATATTGGCGTGACCGCCATAAATTTCGGGCTTAGGGCCAGCTGATAATACAAAGCTGGCCCTAACCTCTTTATTACCCAGCGTGCCACCGCTACCAGGGCCGCTGGAAGAGCGGGGTTCAGCGCCAGAGGATGGCGCTTCAATGAACGCGCCATCTTCTGGGGCGGCTGCGGGCTGCAATTTGCAGCGGGGGGTGCCCAGAAAGCTTGGGCATCCCTGCGCTGCGGATTCCAGCCCCCAGCTGCTTAGCTGTACCTGGCTAGACATAGAAATTGCGCGGAGCCCCACGCATTTTTTTTTAATTATTTCATGAATTTCAGAGTCAGAGTCAGAGTCTCAGAGTCAGAATCTCAGAATTTCATGAAATAATTAAAAAAAAATGCGTGGGGCTCCGCGCAATTTCTATGTCTAGCCAGGTACAGCTAAGCAGCTGGGGGCTGGAATCCGCAGTGCAGGGATGCCCAAGCTTTCTGGGCACCCCCCGCTGCAAATTGCAGCCCGCAGCCGCCCCAGAAGATGGCGCGTTCATTGAAGCGCCATCCTCTGGCGCTGAACCCCGCTCTTCCAGCGGCCCTGGTAGCGATGGCACGCTGGGTAATAAAGAGGTTAGGGCCAGCTTTGTATTATCAGCTGGCCCTAAGCCCGAAATTTATGGCGGTCACGCCAATATTAGACATGACCGCCATGAATTTCTATTAAATTGTTTTAAAAAAAAACAACACAAGGAAAATTTTTTATTAGAAATAAAAAAAAAAGCCATTAGGGACTCCATCTTTAATTAAAAAAATCCTCTTCCGTCCGACGCAGTCCAAAACGCGATGTCCTCTCTGCTACATCCCCTGTGCATAAATATAGATGTCAATGCACAGGGAATAAGCAGACTGAGAACAATCTCAGCTCTGCTACATCAGGCAGCAGGCGGGCTCTAGGACCCTGGAGCTGGGGCAGCCAGAACACAGAGAAGACAGGATCTTATCTGTGCAAGTCAGCGATTACTTACAAAGTAAACTAGCAATGCAAATAAATGACACAACTAGGATTGCTTCAGGCTGAAGCTTCCGACACACATCTGCGATTTGTAAATCTCACACTACTCGCTATTACTCGCTTCCCCATTCATTAACATTGGACTCGCTAGACTCGCAACGAGTAGCGAGTCCTGGGCTCGGACTCGCTAGAGTCAAGCGATTCCTAGTAATTTAGGATTCGCCCATCACTAGTTGCAGACTATAGAGCAAGAGGGGCAAAGCTATAAAACATCTATTCACACTTGCATGTAAGCCAGTGCCATCAAATTTATTTAGATTATGATATTAATTCTGTATTAGCAGGTCTCCATATTCCCATATATAGGAGGTTTTTTTTTACCCAGAGAGAGGCATTAGATTAAGTAGGAACCCAGTAAAGAGATATGCCATGATATGGCTGCTGGGCTCATATAACACTGGCCTTTTTATATGCTAAGTATCTTGAATTGCTCATGAATCTTCTTATCAGTAATATATGTTGACATTCCTTATGCACTAGCATTTCAGAGTGCAACTGTCTCTTATATTTTATTATCCAATGTCCCACGAACGCCTCTGCAGGTAAAACTAGTGTTACAGCCCTCTCTGTAAAAGTAGGACATTCTCCTCCACCCTTACACAACCCTCCATGGGTGTGATCACTGATCCAAATCAATATATTCTCATGGACTATTCTCATAATCTTAGTTTTATTGTTTTCTCTTGTTGACTTAAGAATTTGATATCAGTGTATATCCATATTTATACATATTTACTTGACTTAATAGGCTAAGAAAATCCCTTAGAAATCCCTTTACCTGCCTGTTATTAACTCAAATAGGAAACTTCTGAACATCTCAAAATGGTTTCCCCCCTCTCTTCCCACAATAAACCTGATAGACATGCAGTACGTCTTTCAACATCATTAATAATTATGTAATATGTAGTTATGCAGTATATCTTGTTCTAAAATGAAACAAACTAAGTTGTAAGGGCGTAGTAACGATAGCAGGATGCTCATTATAAGGACTTTGCTTAAAGGGTTTTTCTCACGAACAAAAGTTATTTTAAAGTTAATTTTAGTTAATAGATTTTGGAATAGTAATAATTTCCACAATTGGATATGATTTTGATAAAATGTTCCTGTGCTGAAATAATCTTATATATGTGTCCCAGCTATGTACTGTGTAATGGATGTGTCTGATCGTACAGGGACATGGTCTGATCATACCACATCTCCTGTGCTGAGATAAACTTATAGATGTGTCCCAGCTATGTACTGTGTAATGGATGTGTCTGACCGTACAGGGACATGATCTGATCATACCACATCTCTGAAACACTGAAATAGCTGTTGCAAAACCCAATTTTAAACAAAACAAAATGAGTAAGATTAAGAGGGTGCCAAACTTTTCATACGACAGTAAGATTATCTCAGCACAGGAGATGTGGTATGATCAGACCATTTCCTGTACGGTCAGACACATCCATTACACAGTACATAGCAGGGACACAAATATAGGATTATCTCAGCACAGGAGATGTGATATGATCAGACCATTGCCTGTATGGTCAGACACATCCATTACACAGTACATAGCAGGGACACATATATAAGATTATCTCAGCACAGGAGACGTGGTATGATCAGACTATGTTCCTGTATGGTCTAGAAAAAAATCTACTAACCCTAAATCTAAAGGAACAATTGGGCACAAAAACCTTGGTCTCGAGATATGCCATGAGGGCGAAGACCATTCAAATAGACCATTTGTGGTCACTGTCTGGTTTTGAATAGTAATGACATGGAAGTCATACTGTAGCGCCAGTCCTGGTGCCCCTGTAGCGGGGTCATTGACACTCTCACCCCTCCCTGGCATCTGCTCCAGTCCTCTCTTAATCCCCTGCCCGCAGGCCTGTCCACACTACACAGGTCTCGCAGGAGCACACTTAGGATGCGCACATGTTGAGCCCCAGGCCCTGGGGTACTCGGGTATCAGGCTTGGTGGGTGTTTCCACGGGGATGTCACGGGTGGCATCGCCTGAGCCTGTGGCCTGGGTGACACTTCAATAAGGGGTTATGTACAGGAGATAAAAGTTTGTTGTTGCGTGACGCCACCTGTAGTATCTGGTGATGGGTCACCAGCCCGCCACAGGCCTCCGGGGGGCGATGGTATCGCGGCAAGGATGGCAAAGCTCCCTACAGGTGGAGCTGATCCTCCGGGGCAGTGTTCCTGTAAGCAAACAGGTTGAATTCTGCAGCACAAAGACACGGAGGCAAAGTCACTCTCCGGGTACTAGCTTCATCTCGAAGTCGCCGGGTAGCCTGTTCTTTCTGGAACCATTCCTCTCGTGTTTTCTGTCTTGCTAGTTGGTCTCGCTGGTTCAGGGATGACTGGTATTCTGGTGGTGGTGAGTTACCTGTTGGAACTTTGGGCAACGCTCTGGTCTCTGCTGTGCTTACAATGATGGGGGTACCCTGCCGCTGCCGCTGCCATGTGGACCACCATGCAGCCTCTGGGGCACTTCCTCCTGAAACTCCTTCTACGTCCTTCTACATACACGGAGGCAAAGTCACTCTCCCGGGTACTTTACTGTAAACAGTCATCAGCATACAAGTCCACAGCTCAGCAAAAGTTGTTAAAGAAACAGGTAGCTCTACAGGTGGCTTCAAGTGGATGCCAGGTGGTATGATGGTACCCGTGGTATACCTTAGTTGACGAACCCGTCTTCTTTCTTCCCCGCCTAGGATGAGTCTATACCCAATGGCTCCTTAAAGGTAGACTTGGAGCTCCCCTCCCTGGTGGTGAGGAAGCAGGCAGACCGCTCCGTCTGGCAGGGTGCCGCAGCCGGTGAACAGACCGCAGCAGCCGGTTGACGACACACTCCTTCTCCTCCGACTCTGACTCTGTACTCTCAGACGCTACTTTTCTGATTCAAGCTCTCTGCCTGACTGTCTCTAATATCCCCTAGAGGTGACTATATCTCCCTCCCTCGGGGTAACCTCCCACCACTACTCTAATGTGGGAGTGCAGGAATGGGTCCCACCCACCAGCCTAGGATCCACTTGCAGCTGGGCAAAATTACACCACTTTTACGGGTGCAATACCCCACTGTGACGCCTGACCATGTGGGGCGCCACACACACACACAACTCTCCCTTTTCTTAAAAGGCCAGTGTACCCTAACCTGGATGTGCCTATAAGTCTATTTGATGATGCTGGAGAGAAAAAGGCACAAATCTTGTCTAACCTTATGATATTCATTAATTTTGAAGTGCTCACCTGAGTGTGTTTTGATAAAGTCACAATGCTCTACTGACTTTATAATGTTGGCTGCTGCAGTCCCCATAGAAGTATAAAACAAAGTGAAGAAGATGAAGAGGTTAATCATAGCGCCTCCTGAGGTATGGATTCAACCAGAGCAATGAAAACTGTGATTTTTATTTTTCTATGCGTTTCAGGAATGAATCTCCTTCTTCAGTACTCAGTGATTTTCTTCCTGAAGAAGGGGATTCATCCCCGAAACGTGTAGAAAAATAATATCACAGTTTCATTACTCAGGCTGAATCCTTACCTCCCCTTCATCTTCTTCGCTTTGGTTTTATCTAAGGTTATGGCTGACAGGTAAAGAATATTTAAGGCACCCTCCCCCTTTGGGAGGTGCCTGAGCAACATGTCCTGTTGTTTTAACATGCCTGCTAGTCATCAGGTCCCTTATCCTGCATCTGTGTCCCATCCCATGCCCGTATATTGGTCCCGTATCCATACCCTTATCCTGTGTCCTTTAACCTGTGCTTGTATTCAATTGCCTGCCATACTTGATGAACCTCCTATATGTGCTGTACCTGCCATTCTCCCCTTGCCCCCTGCACAAGCTGTACCTGTTGCACTTGTTAGTGCCTGCCCGCACCTGCCATCCAGTCATTACGCATCTACCTGTTGGTACCAGCCCCCTACCTGCATTTGCCTACCAGTCTATTTCTGCCATCCTGCCTGTACCTGAGCCCACTCCTGCTTTCCCAACTTTTGGGGTCAGCTGCTACATTGCCGAGAGCAACCTTGGAGTAGTACCTGGGGCTATCTTTCAGCACAAGCCTATCCCCAAAATCAGAGGCTTTAGTGAAGACAAGGTAGTCTCAGGATGAGTCTGGTCTCCGTGGCGCAGTGGTCCACACTCCCCAGCATGATACATACATTCCCTTTAAAGTCATTGGAGTCAAAGTAATGTATCAAAGAAATTCTGCACCACAACTTACAATGTATCACGCCTGCGGCTTCACACTTTGGCTATCCCCTTTCACTTTTTTGGACTGGTGTTCTGAAGCATCACCTGGCTATTGGTGCTCAACAATATGTAATGTCCAAGACTAAATGCAGCAAATGTAGAAGGAACAAGGACAGTAAAAATGTCCTCTCTTTATTTATTCCTTTCAAAAATAAAGCATTGTTGGATTATGGACCCATAGAATCACCAATTTAAGTACGAAACAGCCGTCGTCAGTTCAAGGCTGACCTCATCCTGCTGCCTGTATATTCAATGTTTTATTGTTAAATGGAATAAATAAAGAGAAACTTTTTTTACCGTCCCCAGTAAGAGCTACTTGTTCCTTCTACAACTCAAAGGAACAGTCAGGTATATGACCGCAGGGTATGAGGAAGGGAACAACGAGTCAATATTTCTTTTATGCTCAAAGTTGTCCAAATGTGAAGTGTCACTTTAAAATGGTGATTGGCTTCAAATAAGGTCGGAGCCAGACATTCTAGAATCTTGATTTGTTAAAAAAAAAAAAAGAAGAGAGTCGCTAATGCATCTTTGATTTTCTATTTTTTTCCCCCACCGCTCTTCATGCTGGGAAGTGTTGTTCTACCGAATCTGGACACTTGCCGAATCTTGCTGTTAATTATACTAAATGTGAGAAAAGGGATGAACTACCACATTGAGCGAACGAGTACATGAGTATGAATGAGCGCATTGTGGATGTCATGCCGGCAGGAGATGTGTGAAACCCTTTTGTTTAGTTCCAGGAACGATCTCCTTCTGTTTCCTTGCCGAGATAAATTTAATGTCCTATTACTTCTATTGTTCACGGAATTAAAAGAAAAAAAAAAAGCGCACCCCTCCTCCTTACCAGAAATATGGGAAGAAAAATGTAAATGTACAGCTCAATCCTTTAGGGAGCACTTCCCGCCTGGCTGAGAGCGGAGAACACAATGTACGACGGGTTTTTTTCATCCACTTTTTTTTATTGATTTTTTTTTTGTTGGTCTATACACTATTCGTTACTGAGCGACAATGTGTCTGCGTATATATGCCTTGGCTCCATAGCACCCAGCTGGTCCTAGAGATTACAGGGAAGGGGCTGGAATTCCTTGTTCCAACCGGGAGAGAAAGTTCCAAAAATAGTCAATTAGCACGAGATAGAATGCATCATATTGTATCAGGGTTGTAAACCAGGCGTACAGAACAGATGAACACACTGATAATACTCATATCAACACACAGTGGAGGAATTCGCTGCCGATTTCTCTACCTGGCACCAGAACGATTCCTGTTTTATTTTCAGCTATTAAAATATCTCGGCGCTTATGTGAGAACAACTGTTTGGCATTTATTCTATGGACGTTTCAACAGCAGCCGTCTTAAAGGCTATCTTACAGAAACGCTGGCAGAAATATGAGTTACTGGAAATTATAAGGAGAGCGAGGTATGCGGGAGCTGCACAACGTCTAGTGTCTAAGGCAGGTGCACGTTTTATCTTGTTTAGGAGTTCAAGAGTTTAAAGTAATGCTATGCAGGCGGAGGTACAATACATCAGGAAAGTGGTTTCAGTATTCCAAAAATAACAAAAATTTAACGGGAATCCTGTAAAAGCGAGCATATGCCCTATAATATAAATAATAGTACACTTAAAGGGACTCTGTCATTTTTCAGTATGATACTAATATTACCCTTGAATAGGGCCTGGGCAGAGCTTTTAAAACATGTAAAATCATTATTGTACCATTTGTAGTTTCCTTGCTATAAGCATTTTCACACCATGCAGGGAGCTGGGGCATTAGTCGCTCCATTACTTTCACAGCCAATTATTCTGGCTGCATAAGTGCTATTTAAATATACTGCCTATCCAAGCTGTGTTCTGTCCTCTCTCTCTGTGCTGGGAGGGGGGAGGGGTTTTGCCCTGCACTGTGTGCTATCTGAAAGAGATTTCTATATATGATGTTAGTTTTCATGCAGACATGTGATGTGTGCATCTGCTGAGCAAATGATAAAATGTTCTTAATTCACATAGAAATATCTCAGACTTCACACACTACACACATGCCTAATACACACAATGACATGAAGAGCTCAGAGCTTCAGCTAAGAGCAAACATCTCCTCCCCCCTCCTTTCTCCTCTGCAATACGTCACACAGCATAACAGATCACAGAAGGGCAGGGCAGTGTAAATGATGCTTGAATATTCATTCCTTGGGGAGTGGGCAGGAGAGAACTCAGTGATTGACAGATGGAATTATTTTTTTTTGAAGTTTACAGAGGATAGGAGGGAAGCATAAATAATACAAACACACGAATAGAGAGAGCTTAGAGAAGGAATTGGAAAATGTTAGCAGTTACATATGGATTTTTGACCTGACAGATTCTCTTTAAATAATATTCTGTACTTGGTTAACTGTATGATCAAAAAGCGTAAAAGCCATCTTATTCTAAAAAGTGTTGTTATGAGCATGACATGTCCTGTTGTGACCTGAGGACAGACGGTCTCAGCTATGAATCAATCACAGGCTTACTGTAGAGTTTACTCTATATGGGGTTGATGTGTTTGTTTTTCTATGCTGAAGGAGTTAAGGACCTTTTCACTGCTGGTTGAGTTCTCTCTTAGCTTCCCAGCTGTAGCTTGTGATTACCCTCTACCTTCTTCTATATCTACTCACCTCTGAGTTCACTCCATGCTGGATATAGCATTTGTATTCAGCCCTTGGTATGTGAGCTCATTTCTGTGTCACAGAGGTATCAGTCGTTTTGCAGCAACAAAGCTAGTGTCTGGAGAAATCCCTGGAGTCCTATCATACCTCTTGTCCTGCCTGGGTTCTCTGTGTGTTTCCTTACTCTTCTTGCCCCCCTGTATACAAAATAAATAAGTTTTAAAAATTTCCCACCCTGTATTATAATTGCCTGTTTGCAGTCTGTCGGACCTGATTGTAGCTCGGTCCCTCCCGGGTCTCCTCACCGTCTGACAGTCTCTTCTTCTAATTGACATCCAAGTTGCGCGCCTGCGCACAGGCTTCTCCGGATCACGCCTATACACTGTGCTCTGCACTACTGCGGGCAGAGCCTAAAACTGTTCTGTACATGCGCGAACCACTATGGTCTCTAAAGAAGCGCACAGTGCGCCTGCCCAATCTGGAGATGCCTCTACACACGCGCGGGATTCGGATGTCATTTAGAAGAACAGGCTGTCGGATGGCAAGGAGAGGCAGGATCGGCCGAGCTACAATCAAGCCCATTGGACTGGTAATAGGTAATTATAATAGAGGGTGGGAAGTTTTTAAAACTTATTTATTTGGTGTACAGGGGGTTCAGGGCATAATAGCCAGCTTATTAGAAAGCAGCATAGGTACAGCTGAAGGTAGCATTTTTTATTTTACACGCTCAAATCAAGTGACAAGTGACCTTTAATCATAGGATATGTGCTCATTTTGTGTTTTTTCTTTTGGGATTTGACTGTAAAATAGCCCTGGCGTGAATGTGCGCTTAATGCATGTATATCAACTTATGCACTGGCACATTTTTATGTTTTTTTTTCTGTACTCTATAAATGGGGTGTGGGCCCTCTGAGCTAGGCAATTCATCTAGATAGCTTCCAATGGACAGGTGGCTGTAGTCGGTGCACTGCGCTTCTCTGGCCTCATTCATATGGATGTCACTGACGGTAGGAAGGGTTTTAATACTAGAGTAGGACCATCCCAATTGAGGACGCCCTGTCATGGCGGGATGGTTTTTACACTCTACCCTAAGTACCCTATGTTATTTAACTGTACTACTATTATTTCCTTATTTCCTTCATAAATAATAATAATAAAGCTTTATTTATATCGCGCCAACATATTCCGCAGCGCTTTACAATGTAGGGTTAGAGTACAGAAAATATACAGTAAGTAATTACAGTAGAGAAAAATACAGTACAATAATTGGATACAAAACAATAGGCATAGAACCAATGTAACAAAGAAAATACAATAAATAAAGCAAGAAATGAAGGTGACCCTGCTCAAAGAGCTTACAACGAGATAGGGGTTGCACAAGGTACAGGGGCTTATTGCACTGATGGTCCAGGCATCTTGAAATGGAGCATAGAACTAAGTTTACATAGGGTATTTGCTCGTTTTGTATTTTTCTCTTGGGTTTTGTCTATGAAATGGCCATGGTGTGAATGTGCCCCTATTGCACATATACCAACTTATGCTTTGACCCATTTGTTGTTTTTTTTCTGCAAGTGACAAAAAACTGGAACACCTTCTGATCAGTCAGGGACCAACTATTTTGACTCCTAGCAATCCCACCAAGTTACCACAGTGATAGTTTGGAGTTGTGGTCTTTTCACAATGTTTTCCTGCACCGTGATACATTCTGCCTTTTCAGATTATTATGCATGGTCAGCAATATGCTATGATATACCTAGAGTAAACCCAATTATTAATATTAGAGGACAGCTCTAAATACATTATTTTGGCTGTCAATGTCAAAACCCTGACATTTGCATAGAAGGGGTTCACTGGTTTGCAGAGACAGAGCAGTCACGAATTTGAAGCTGGGGTATCACAGAAAATGTGAGATGTGTGGCGCCCCTGCGGACTTGTCACCACAAAGTGGTATCGCAGCTGGGACTGGTAGGTTGGTCACCTCGCACAAACACCCAACACATCCCACGATCCCTAGTCCTAGTTACTTCATGTCAGGCAAGGGATAGCGGGAGGGACCAAGTGGAGGGTGGAGAGTTGAGGAAGAACCCGGAAGGGGTGGAGGAACTGGAATAAAACCCAGTTGGTTGGTCAAGTGGAGGAGGTTGGTTAAGTGGAGGAGAAGAGTAGAGAAGCAGACACCTAAGCCGAGACGCCCGACAGCCTAGACCACTGAGAGACCTGGCAGGAAGAACCCAAACCCAGTGGCCTGTGTCACCGTATGGCTAGCCCGGGTCCCAGGCTGCCGAGGGAAGAGTGAAGGTGTTTAAGGTGTCTCCGAGTTAGCGGGGACACCGAGGCACCGGGCCACCACCAGGTTGCCGGCCCTGTTGAAGTGGTAGGATGCTGTATGCCCCAGCCACGAATTAACTGGTGGGGTGAAGAGTCTTTATGCCCATAACCCAACCCCGGCACAACGAAGAGAAGGTTGTCAAATGAGGGTTAGGAAGTCCGGAAGGGTGCCCAAGAAAAACCCGTGACCGCTGGACCGTAGTGTGTGTGCGGGACCAAGAGCAGAGGCCCGAAAGGTACCAGAAAGAGGGGTGCCCCCGACGAGCCATCCCAGCTGCTAGTCTGTGACTGGAGCCGCTTGAGAACTGGTTGTGCAGTGTGAACTGTGTACTGTAAGAACTGCAGAGCTTCAGTAATAACCTGGTAAAAGCTCAGAACGTTGTGTGACTTTTAATTGTGTGCCCGAGATGGGGCTGAGTGATACGGAGACCCGGCAGCTGGAGGCTGCCCACAACACTAATAGTTCTTTTTTTTTCCCCTCTGCACCATCGGGCACGGAAAAAACCCCGGG